>CALSCE010010644.1:12329400-12352765 GCA_943593645.1 Bovichtus variegatus | reverse complement strand
ACACACACACACACACACACACACACACACAGGGATAAGGTGAAATCTATGGACTGACATGGCTGAAGAGAGTAAGACCAGAGTGGGGGAAGGGGTGTGTCGTTGTCAAAATGTTGATGGTGAGAGGGAGAGTCTTTGGTTGATTACACACACACACATTTTAGCAGAAAATTGTAATATATCATGAAGCGCATCACTTTTCAAAACTTACAAAAAAAATTCTACATTTTAGGGTTTGAGAAAAAAATGATTCTTAACTACAGGTCCATTTACTAGATTTCTAAGCTTTTCAGCCGACTGACTTCGGATGACAACTGAGCAAAATTCATCCGCTGATGAACCGCCAGGAGATAAGCTCCGGAAGAAGAATAATAAGTGAACTTTGAGTAAAAAAAAAAAATGTTAACCTATTTTTTCAAGGTGAACAATCAACTCTTTAAGCTCAAATATATATATTGGTATATATATAAATATGTAGAGAATATATATATTGTACGAGAAGTCTGAAATAAATCTAAAAACAGACTTAAAGGCATCAAAATAGAGAACTTTACCATAAAGCAGTGGACTAATAATAGACCTTTTATTACACAGGCTGCAACTTTTTACATTGAATACAACACTGCCACTCTCTGGATGAACCTCTACACTGCAGTATTTATAATGTACAGTATATTGAGTTAGGAATTTAGTTTCTGTGACTTCATCCATATACATGTCTATGTGCTGTCTGTTAAAAAGCATTGCATTGTACAATAATATTATCATGTATGTACACCTCACATAATAACATCACAATAATCTAATCTATATTTATTCTTCCAGTGACTTGAATCAAGGGAGTTTTTTGTGACCTACTCACAAGATTCAAGTTTTGCAGTGATCATGTCATTTTTAAATCTACTGGATTACATTAGTTAATTTTTATGTAAGCATTTTTAAATATAAAAAAAAAGTATAGACGATTTAAGTCATACTTTGGATAGATAAGTAAAATAGGGGAAAGGAAATACAAAAGAAATAAACAGATTGTAAACATACCTGAGCATGAAAGAATAAACTTATCCTAAAATATTTTTAAACTAATACCCTCGTTCCTTATTTCCTTCCCTTCCTACATTTCTCTCTCTGGTTGTCAGTGTTTCCCTTGCTGCTCCCCTTTAAGTGGCTGTGATTGACAGGTGGGCTATATCCATGCAATATCACCCAGCGCACGTTCCTATTCCCTCCTGGAGCCTTCATCCACCGGTCAAATTAACCTTCCGTGCCAACGGGAGGGGGCCCTGCGTGGGCCAATCAGCAGGTGATTAGGCCTGGGGTGGGAGGGGTGAGGGGTCACCGCGATGGGGCCATCGCAAGCCTGATTGGTTTCAATCAGCAGCCAGCCGCAAGGACAGCTGGGAGCTGAGCCGCAGTGAGCGCTAATCAACGCGTCCCACAGTGAAGCATGAACAGTCACTACACACACACACAGTCACACATATACACACAAGTAGATTGATGTTGGTGTACACACACTGACAACACAGACATCGCTGTGTGCACACATTCACACAGAGACGAGAAACACACACAAATACACACAGCGAGACATGGGAAGCAGAAATGAACAGTCAAGACCACGACAGATAAACAGAAAATCCCATAATGGTAAACCAGAGAAGAGAGAGAAAGAGAGGGAGGCAGAGAGACATACTCAGAGCAACCACAGAATCTCACAGTAAATTGAATGACTAATTGCATTGGATTCGTTAATTTGACCACTGGCACATCTGATAAGGGGCCCTGTGACATTGGTTAGCAATGCTCTGTCCTACAAACCACCACAACACCTCTTCTATGATGTCTCAAATGTGGAACAATTTGGATTCTCTTCGCTATGTCTGATGTTATGCTAATTCTTCTTCAAATCTCAGCAAAGCACAGCATTGACCAATCACTTATCAGATGAGATGGGAGATGTCACAAAGAGCATATTATAGCTCCTCTTTGGTGGGTAGAAAGTGGAGAAAACAGACTGAGCTGCTCTTGTTTCTATTTATAACACTTAGGTCTTTGGGTGTGATCGTTGAGAGGAATGTCTGCAGAGCTATAGGAGGAGTGGCTGTGTTTTGTGCACACTGTGTTAACATTATAGCAATAAGACCTGATTTAGTTGACTTTTCCCAACGGTTGCGGAATTGTAAAATGATCAGCGTTTCCTGTTTGACCTTCTATGACATTGTCTTATACGTCATGCCAGTTTTTGTCTTTCCTTTACTCTTCGTTCAACCATACAAGAAACGAAAATAAATCAACCGCAAAGAAATGTCTACTTCCTTCATTATTCAGAAAACTGAGGAAGAGAAACATTTTTGAATCGGTTGTCCTACAAAGGATGACAAACAAAGGACTCTTCTTTTGAACACAATATATAGGTAACAGATAATCAGTCAAAACGTTTCATTAACTTGTTCCGCCTTCACAAGCTAATTACGGTGAAGAATACAGACGAAAATACTAATTTTGAAGAGCCTCCATTGTATTAATCATTTTCAAGACTCATAATTACCTTTCCTTGACTATGGTTTGTGTGAAAAAGATCTGAACCCCCTAGAGAGACGCTCTTTATTCAAAACCAAAACATATATATTTAAATAAGAAAAACACAGACACAAAAAGACAGATAATCCATAAAAATACAAAATGGTAATGCAATTATTACAGAGTACTGATTCTTGTTGAATGTCCTTGACAGGAGGTCTTTTTGTACATCAGGAACAATGCAACAATTATCCAAATTACACCACCAGTAAGTATTGTAAAGAGATGTGAAGAGTGATGTAACCTTCATGTTGTACGGTAAATATAAAGCTAGGGAACGTTAGCTTAGCTTATCATTAATGAACAGAGGGAGACGGCTCGCCTCTGAGGCCCCAAGTGAGGGTGTCACTTGGGGTCATTTCTTGTGGACAGTAAAATGTTGGAATTTAGTGGAATAAACTAATCTTTTGTCATTAACTTCAGGTAAATAAACACAAAATCTTTTTAGACCACATCAGAACTTATAAACATGAGTCATCGTGACCGTCTTTTAAAGTGAAATGAGTTGAATAATCACGATCAGCACATTAGCAGACTTCTCAGCCTGCATGGTTTAGGGGTCAAAACTCTCCAGAAATCCTACTTGTTGTGTAGTTTGAATACAACATTTATACTGGAAACTTGTTGTATGTCTTTAATATATGTGACATGTATTTATCCATTTAGCAATGCTAGTCCTATAAGGTAAGTATTGAATTCAGTCCCTGCCCCTGTCCACTTATAATGTACAGCCTCTGGGAGCAGCCTTGTCTTTGTACTAACTCAGCTGTGATCACAGCTGTAAGTTTTGGTGTCAAACGTAAAAAAATGTAATTGAATGCAAATATGACTGTCGTCCTTGTCAGCCTGCCTGAACAGTTATTGATTCGACTTAATACCTTACTTTTACTGAGCTTGATATCTCAAGTCCAGTTAACTTAACATGGTAACTAAGTAGCCTACATGTACTAAAAGAACATTTTTGATGTACTTGTCCTTTACTTTATTTTGTGCTACTCAATATTTCACTACATTTACAAAAGTACTTTATAAATAAAATGTATTGTTATTATTAATAAAATATAATACATTGTTACAGATTGACTACTTAAGTAGTTCAAATAAGCGCCAACTCAAGCAGCTTAAACATTAAAATGCTGCTTACACATTAACGCATCAGTAATAATAATTCAATACTATAGTTTAACACTGTGACAGGGCCCTGATGCGTAATGTAGGCTACTGTAAAGTACTTTCACTTTTGATACTTTAAGTACATTTTGCGTTTTTACACAAGTAAAATTATGAAAACAAGAATTGTATTATTAATGGAACATTTTGATACAGTGGTATTGCTATTTTTAGTTGTGTAAACTACCACGAACACTTATTTTAATTATACTTTTTGCTGATACTGTTGTAGGCCTACTTGACTTCCGGACTTTTGCTTGTAAATCAGTGGACATTCTTTAATTTACAGGGTAAGACGTATAGAGGCGAAACAGAGGGAGGTCCCTCTGATGTTTAGAGGCTCGAGGACAGAGTCGTTACCCTGAGCACGAGACAACGTTCTGCGCATACGCGGAACATAAAGAGGAAGAGAGCGGAGACGTTCATCATATTTCGAGTATTTACTGTAGAAAGAAGAGTCCTTCTCGGTGGAATAAAGGACACACATACAGGTAGGACAGCCCACATGACACACACTTACGTAGGAAACCTGGAGACGTGTTTTGTGCCGTTTCCAGACACGCAAATAAAATTATGTTAGCGGATGTTGACATTGCCCGCTGGCAAACTTTTTGCTTACCTCATAGTAGCATTAGCAAAGTTTTGCTTACCTAGTATTAGCATTAGCAAACTTGTCGTGTAACTTGTGTGCACTGTAGCTTCGGTACCTGTTGCTCTAAAAGAGTGTTCAGTACAACACGACGCTTTTGTTTAACTTCAAGTTTGGCGAATATATGAAGTGTGATAGCAGGGACCGCCTGTCAGTGTGTTCAGTCAAATTGTCAAAATAAAGCAACAGCTGTTGGGAAGAAAACGGTTGTACTTCGGAGAGAAACGCCTCCAGTCAAGCAGGCAGATTAGTCCCACAGTAGTTGTCTGCTGAGTTATGAGATTTATTACGCGTCAGGGTTAACAAACTAAAGTCAGCTCTTACAGCGTACATTATAACTTTTAACTACACCCCCGTGACTCAGAGCGTGGCTCATCTATGTCAAGGAAGGTGTGGCGCGAGGGCTTTATTTTAATTGACTTGTGACGATGGGATTTGACATGGACTCCAGTTCTGAAACCGCACAGACACTTGTTTTATTTTTGCTTCCGGCCAAGTCACGGTTCAACATGACAAAACACCCTAATTCCGAGTTCAAATGAAAAACCACAGTTGTAATTATGATGATACACATGTCTTTTAGATTTACTCCAGGGGTCTTAAACTAACCAAGCAGTGGCGTAATGTAACTATTTACTCAAGCACTGTAACTGTAGCCTACTTAAGTACAATTTCCAGTATTTCCACTTTATGTTACTGTTTACTGCTCTTCTGCAATTAAGATGTTAATATTGTACTTTTTAGTACTAGTTACTTTGAAGATTAAGATTCAATTTACAAAACAGGTGGTCGGAAGAGCTGCAACGATTAGTCGACTAATCGATAAATATACGGCAACTATTTTGATCATCGAGTAATCGTTAAAGTAATTTTTCATGCAAAAATGGCAGAACAATCTGTTTTCAGCCTCTTCAATATTGAGATTTCCTACTTTTGGACAGACAACAAAAAACCATTTAAAGACATCAGCTTGGACTAAAATAACCATAAGTTTCAGCACTTAAAAATACATAAAAGATCACTAGAGAGAGGTCATTCTGATGTTTAGTTAGGAAAAAGGTTTACTGTAATTTTGCTACTTTTACTTAAGTGAAAGATCTGAAACTTGACACCACTGGATGCGTGTAAGCTTTCACGTTAACCAAAGAAAACACCAGCTTTTACAATAGTCCAGCTGGTCTGAAGTATGCCAATCACTGACGTCATCTGATTTAATCTTTAGAATTTCTTTAAAAGAAGCTAATACAGACTTAACAATCGGAGAAAAGATGATACATCAATTGATAATGGCAATAATTGATAGCTGCAGTCCTACGTTGCTGTGCTGTTAAGGTCTGAAGTCTTGCAGGTTGTAATTCCAACACTACAACCCATAGTTGAAGGTGTGTTAATCAGTGAAATCAGGGATAAAAAAATCTGCGTACATGGCTGCACAGACCCCTGAGAGTATCCCTCTATGTTTACACTCCTCTTCATTTTGGCACACAATTAAAAAATGGATCTAGGTTCTCAATATTGTATTGTTCTTCCTAATGAAGAAAATGTATTGCCTACAAATTTGATAATGGATTACTCATTTGTCGAGCAAAAATGTCAAATATTTGTTTTCACATGTGAGGATTCGCTCCTTTTCTTTATATTGAATCTAAAAAAAAAAATAGGGTTTTGTTCTGTTGGTTGGACAAAACAAGCAATTTGAAGAAAGTGTGACCTACATTTTTCAGTATTCTCAGACATTTTATCAACAACAGACAATTCATAAAAAAAATAATAAAAAAGAAGAAAATAATTGTTACTTGAAGCCTTAACATTTTTCTTATCACTGTGGGAGCAGCTTTTGGCTCCGGGAGGCCGTTTCCTCAATACTGTACTATCAATCTCTGCAGACAAACTGTTGGTTCCACTCCAGTGATGTCTTCCCTGTGGTGGGAGCAGTGGCCCCTGCTGGCCTCAAATGGTACTTCTCCCTCTGGCTTCGCAGACAACACAAGCTGCTTCAGCTCCACACAGAGCACCGTACTCAAGGGAATCGGCTTTGGAGGAGTGCCAGTTGTGCTCCTGCTCGATTTCTCTGTCTTTCTGGTATGTCTAATAATCGACTGTGTCTGTCTACCTGTTATGTAATCGAGTGAGAGAAGACTGGAAATCTTTCTGTGTTGTCCTTAAAGTCGAGAGACAATCCCTGCCAAGATGTTTTATATTTTCTCTATATATTTCTTTCTTTTCCTGTAAAAATTATGCAACGTTTTTTTTTTTTTTTTTTTTTTTTTCCCCCCCTTTTTATGCAATATTAAGCAATACACTAACTGATAAATTGCATAAATGTTTTTTTTTTTTTCTGTTTTTTTTTACCAACCGCTGCTGTACTTGTGTCAAGGCATCAATGTACTTTGTGTCATGAGTTGAAAGTGATTGGTTCTACTTCTCATGCCACCTCCAGGTGTTGCTGATTGTCTTCTCGATTATCAGGAGGAAGTTCTGGGACTATGGGCGTCTGGCATTAGTTGCAGACAACGAAGGGTCAGTATTTGATCTCACACACTTCAGATGCGAAATACTGAAGAGTGAGAGATGAATTTGATTTATTCCTCGACTCTGCACTTTGTGTATCAGGTTCACTGAGCCAACACACCGTCGCTATGGACACAAGTCATCCTTACTGTCCAGTACGGATGACTTTGAGTATGAATTGGTATGTAAAAGAAAATCTTTGTCATCAGCACCAGAATTTGTATTCATAAAGTCGCCTGTAAAGTAACGACTAACCAAGTCACTTTATGACATCATGACAAACTGGTTTCATCAGCATTGCTATTTTAAGATACCAATTTAATGTATTTTTGTTGTCATTTTAAACCATAAAGAACTTTTAAAATATTCCTCATTAATATAATCTTCATTGTATGTTCATGTAATCCCAATCTCTCTCTTTCTGTACAGGGATTCTGCTCTTGGCTGCCTTACATCCTCAGAATGGAGTGAGTGACTTCAGCCGCTCATTGTTTCTCAACCAAAGCTATTTCATTATTCTGTGTATACAAGCCCTGTGTTGGTGCTTTCTAATCAGTGTGTGTTTGTGTCTTTCAGTGAGGAAAAAATGAAAGCCAGATGTGGCATTGATGCTGTTCACTACCTGTCCTTCCAGCGTCATCTGATCGTCCTGCTGATGGTCATAACTGTCACCTCCCTCTCAATCATACTGCCCGTCAACATGACTGGAGACCTGCTGGGTGCGTTTTGCACTGTTTCACTCTTCTTTTAATAACTAAAATGACATTTTACATATTTTCAGTCAGTTGACAGGTCAGGTGTTAGGTGTGTATTTAGTGTGTCATTTATGATGCTTTAAAATCCAGGTTAAGGCTGCTTGTATTCTGATCTTTTTTGTTTTTCTTATTTACGTTTCGACTTGCAGTATGTTTGCTTTCTTTAAAAGAAAAAAATGCTGTTTCTTTCTTTCAGATAATAATCCACAGAGTTTCGGAAGGACAACTGTGGGGAATCTTCAAAAGGGGTAACTGCTGTATCAAAACATTTAGAAAATATAAACAAAAGTTTGTAAAAAAAAATTGTAGTCTTGTGTAGGTTGGTCTTGACAAAATGCTTCTTGGTGTTTGTCATTTTTGCTTCTAGAAACAACCTGTTATGGCTGCATACAGTGTTTGCAGTTCTGTACCTGATCCTGACTGTCGTTCTGCTCCGGCATCACACGTCACAAATGAAAGGCATGCGCAGAGACACAGTGAGTCTCTGACTACTACACTACAAGATTTAATGTCATTAAACACTTGGCCTGAATGCCCCCCACAGGTGTATACATTTAAACGTATTCCACATTACTTGTTTTACTCTATTTATTTTCCATTGGGTTGTGAGTGCTGTCGCTCAGCTGTGCTGGTACCAAACTTATCTGCCATTCTTTCGGTTTGTAGACCAGAAACACCTTGTTTGTGTGTTCAGTCCCTAAAACGGCAACAGAGGAGGCTGTAAAGACACATTTCACGTAAGTACACTGAATGGTTAAAATTCCCTGTTTTTCATATTTTGTGTCGAATTTGGCTCTTGACATAGTGTTCTTGCGTGTTGCCACCTGCTCCATTTCTCAATGTCAGTACTGCTTTTGTATAGAGAGGCGTACCCTACCTGTCGAGTGTGTGCTGTGACCCTGGGCTATAACGTGGCCAAGCTCATGCACCTTGATAAAGAAAGGTAAGAAAATATTGAGGGATGTTTTCTTTTTTTTTTATACCAAGTTAATTCAACTTGTATCTTTTTGTTTTTCTTTTCTTCACCCTCAGGATGCGAGCAGGAAAAAACCTGCGCTACTATGAGCGTGCCCAAGAAAAAACAGGGAAACCTGAGTTGATTAACCCCCGTTTGTGTGGTCATCTCTGCTGCTGCGCCAACTCTGAGAAAGTGAGATTGAGCAGATACTAGACAGTTTCATACAGGAAATGCTATTCTAGATGCTTTTAGATTCAATCTTTTATGTGACAATTTAGGTTGAGAAAAATAAACGCAAATACTGCATTTCTATATAGGTTTGTTATGACTGCAAAGCTCTAAATCCTGTGGTAAAATGAAATATGTTTTATCGGTTTTACTAATTTACAGTGGCAATAAATGAAGCAAGCATGTGAACTATTTTACACCAACATTTAAATAAAGGTGGTTTCAAGTGAAGCATTTAATCTCTGGCTGTCTGTCTGTCTGTCTGTCTGTCTTCAGGTTGATGCCATAGAGTTCTACAGTACCAAAGAAAAAGACCTGCTGGAAGAGGTGAGGATGCAGGCAGAGCTGGTGCCGGAGCACCCCCTGGGGATGGCCTTCGTCACCTTGCAGACCGAGGCAATGGCCAAGTAGTGAGTACCAATTTAAAGGCTTCCTTTTTTTTGTCTGTATTTACTGTGAGGGCGAAGGAAATGGCAGGAACATCTGTACTACCCGATGAAACAGACACATGATAATACAATGCAATCCAACAGCAATGCAACGACTTTTACTTTTTGTGTAATAGTTTTAGTTGACCCAACTCCAACTATTGCTACGGTTTTTGCTACAAGAGATGATTGGCTGCCATTGAGTATGAGCCAATGTTTTCTGCCAAGAGTACTTGTCTGGCAGCGTAGAAGCAGCAGTATTATGTCAGCTGACAGTGACCTCTCGATTTTATTGTCACAATATGACTTTTTACTGCAAGCAGCTGCCATTGTTGAAAGCTGGTTAAAGTGTATCACTAACAGCTGTCATTTACTTACTTCAGCATTCTGAAAGACTTCAATGCACTCAAGTGTGGTGGCACAAGCTGCTTCTGCGGGAGGACGCCCCAACCTTCATCCAACAGTGGAAGTCTGAAAGTGAACAAGTGGAGTGTCTGCTTTGCACCCCATCCCAAAAATGTGTTCTGGTAAGGCCTGAGGCACAGCATGTGCTCCATGCAGATCATATGACTTGGTATTTATAATAGTGGGGCCAATAGGGCTGGGCAATAATTCAATATTATCATCAACTGACTTTAAGCGGAATCATATGGTGTTATTGCATTATGGTGACTCCAATTAAATTATAATAAAAAATAAGTTTTAGCTGTTTGTCTGATGTAACTCATAACAGGGCAACGTGATGCTTTTTCGGCTCAATTTTCATGAAACTAGGTGGACGGGTGTAGCATGGGCCAAGGAACAACCTGTTGCATTTTGGAGCAGATCCGGGACGATACACGCATTTTGTTTCACATTCGTTAACACTGCGAGATAGAGCGTCTGTGCTGCATTCATGTGGTGTCGGGAATAATCGGAAAAATTTGTTCCCGACTGAGAAAGATTCTGTGAACGCCCCCCCCCTCAATTCGGAACAACAACTCTAAAACAGATGTCAACATGTTGTTCAAAAGCTCCGGAACACATCGAAGTCAGATGAACGACTTCCCAACTGCAATATGGCAACTGTGTTTACATGTCAATCTTGGCCAAATAACTACATACAAATATTTTTGATGTAGTGTAGAGGAAGAGGAATTGAAATCTCTGTGGGGGATGTTAAAAGCGTAGCCCACGCTGTTATGTTTTCTCTTATTTGCACTGCCTCTACGTGTTTAACTGTCATGTTGCTTCTGTTTCTCCTATTTTCTTGATCCTTCAGGGAAAATCTGTCAGTGGGGGGTTTCCCATGGTACATGCGCTATTTGATGCTCAACTTCTTCCTTTTCTTCCTGCTCACCTTCCTCACGACTCCCACCATCATTATCAGCACCATGGACAAGTTCAACGTGACGATGCCCATCCGCTATCTCAATGTAAGACTTACACAGGCAGACATGCATACTTGTAAAATTCGCTTTCAAAGCTGCGACTACAGTTAGTTTTGTTTTTCACCCTAGAGTCCTATCATCAGTCAGTTCTTCCCCACTCTCCTGCTGTGGTCCTTCTCTGCATTGCTGCCTACCATAGTTTACTATTCGACAATTGGAGAGGCACACTGGAGCAGGTATTACACACACACATACTGTATATTGGTAGTGGTTTCTGTTAGCAGAGGAAATGTTTTGATCTGGTGCCATCTGTGTGTCAGGTCCAGTGAGCAGCTGAGCATGATGCGTAAACTGTACTTCTTCCTGCTCTTCATGGTGCTAATCCTCCCCTCGCTGGGACTCACCAGGTAATTTGCATTACCATTAGTATGAATAAGCTACAGATTGCCCAGCAGCTAGGTGGATTGTTTCTTACTGATTGTCTTTTACTGTAGCAATCGGTGTATGTCAGATATAGTGATAAATGGCCAGAAGATGTGACCCGTAGTTGATGCGGGCTGCAACCAACGATTATTTTCATTGTCGATTTAATCTGCGGATTTATTTCTTGATTAGTCATTTGGTCTATAAAATGTCAGAAAATGGTGAAAAATTTCAATCCCAGTTTCTCAAAGTCCAAGGTGATGTCTTTTAAATGTCTTGCTTTGTCCAGAACCCAAAGATATTCAGTTTAATATGATATAAAACAGAAGAGCAGCACATTTCCATACTTGAGAGGCTTTTTGCATGCAAAATGACTTTAAGAATGAATCGATTAGCAAAATGTTTGGCGAGTATTTTTCTGTCGATCGACTAATCAATTAGTTGACTAATTGTTGCAGCAGGGAGAACCTTGCCTAACGTTTTGCAATCTGTTTGTCTTTCCCCCTATTAGTCTTGCTGTGTTTTTCCGCTGGCTGTTTGATGGGAAACTGAGGTTTGAGTAAGTAATCCCACTTTGCATAAACAGTACATGCACTCAGGGATGTTTTCCACATATCTCATACTGTATCACAAGATGGTCACATGCTGGAAAAACAACACTTGCTCCACTGCAAACACACTACAAACAAACACTCAAGGCGCCGGACAAAAGGCCGTCACGTTGCCATCATCAAGAAGTATAATCTCCTTTTGACAGCTTTGTGTGTCTTGCTGATGCTAGTTTAGTTTACAAAGTGACCAATGATCTGGCTCCTCCCCCATTAAAAGAGTTCATATCACAGCACAGACCTACTGAGTTTGGCAGATCAGCCTTCTCTATCAGAGCAACAAACTTCTGGAGCTCAGTATCAAGTTATATATAACAGAGAGCTGCAGCCTCGCTGGCTTTAAATTCAAGATGAAATCGTGCCTAAAATCATCCCAATCATGTTCCCATAAGGCATGAACGCAAACACTTGATGTGTCCTAATGTTGTGGAGTCTTGTGGATGTTGTTGTGCTGCTTTAATGTTGTTGTCTAGTGAATATGTACTGTTTTGTGTGTGTGTTTTTATACTGTTCACTGTTTCAGAGAGGTTTCCTGCCCAGGGACAACAGATGTAAATGAGTTCATAGCTAACTCTGTTACAGCTCAGAAGCAGCGCACTGTCCCTGTCAAATAAATAAATAAAGTATTTGAATCACATTAATAAGTAAATTACGAAGAGACAAAAATCAGTTAGATTCACTCAACTTGCATTATAAAGGTTCCGCTGTATTCAAGTTGCTATTTATAAAACCCCCCTTCGTTGCCATGTGTGACTATTGTTGCATCCACTCAAGACTGCATTGTTTTATTATTTATAATCTAGTTAATCAAAGATTGACTGTAATTTTAGTTTTTCTGAAGTTTATTGAAAATGTGAGGAACACAAAATAACAACGTGTTCTTGCATGTGGCCAGTTGGTTTTAAGAAGAGTGGACTGGACTTTATTTTCTTAAAAATCCTCCTTTTCATTAATGCCTCTTACTCACTGGTTCGACTTTATAATCATCTTTTCTTCTGTCTTTTTGTTTCCCCTTACACCAGGTGTGTGTTCTTACCTGACCAGGGGGCGTTTTTCGTCAACTATGTGATCACAGCGGCCCTGGTGGGCTCTGGGATGGAGTTGCTGCGGTTGCCAGGGTTACTGCTTTACATCATTCGCATGGCGTTTGCTCGCTCTGCTGCTGAAAGGAAATATGTCAAACAGGTTTGTAAAGGCATTTGCCATTAAAATTAATGCGACACCTAAAAGTTATTGGTGTATTATACATCTTGCATAACCTGGAACAGAGTACCAGGGCAAGGTTTTAGTGAAAAGAAACATTATAAAAAAATGTAGTGATTTCTCTCCATAAATGACTTGTTCTACTGTTTTTTAGGGGTCCTTTGTCAACTTTATTTTATTTATTTTTTTATAAATGGCTACCACTTTTAGAATGTGCTTTCTACATGAAGGCATGGAGGAATAATGTTTGCTCAGGTGTTCCACACTGCAGGATATGTAAACAAGTGTAAACGGGCCTGGAAACAGATGTAGATCTTGTGCTCTGGCTATAGAGATGTATACTCTGCTTTATTTTCCTGTCAAGTCAAGCCAATGAAAAGTTAACAGAAGAAGAGAATATTTAGTTTGTAGTTTAATTAATTCTCAGCCTCATTTCCTTTTTTGACTTCTTACAGAACCAGGCCTATGAGTTTGAATATGGAGCCATGTATGGCTGGTCCCTATGTGTCTTCACTGTCATCATGGCTTACAGCATCATATGTCCTATTATTGTGCCTTTTGGTGAGTGGTTATGAGGCTGTACACGAGCATGTGACATATTTCCACTCGCTTCCATGGTTGGTTTCATAATTGCTGTCTTTTGTGTCCGACTCCCATCAGGTCTCCTGTACATGATGCTGAAGCACCTGGTGGACAAACACAACATGTACTTTGCCTACCTGCCTGCTCGCCTAGACCGCCAGGTCCACCTGGGAGCTGTCAATCAAGCTTTGGCTGCACCCATCATCTGCCTAATATGGCTTTACTTCTTCTCTGTCCTCAGAGCAGGTTAGAAACAAGCGTGTGCTAAACCTGGAGAAAGTTAACAACAGTAAAGTGACATGAGATTCACCAACGCAATTAAGTGCTAGTGATGTTAAAAACCTGTAAATACAGAGGACCCTCAAAAATAAAAGCTTGGCTGGTGTATTAAGATTTTTTTAAATGAGGTTGTATGAGGTTCTTATCCATAGTCGGTGTATTACCTACAGTAGATGACAGTCAGCACGCCCCCAGTTTTTGAGAAGCAGCACGGAAGCTAAGCGATGTACTGCTGTGGACGAGGGCAGCAGCAAGATCACATTTTAGCCAACTAAGAAATATCTGTTTAAGTGTAGGCTATATTTAGAATATTTTCCCCGCTTTACCTTGCTGTCAGACAGCCCTTTACTACAGTTAACTGAGACTGTTGTCTATGCTCTCTAAGTCACCAGACGTCATTTTAACTCGCAGAACATGGAAGTTGCTGGTCCACCGCTGCCTCGATGGGTAAGTTCGGATTCACCAAACTATCCGATCGTGTCAGCGGAAAGGGCCGTCTCATGGCAAGGTTACGCGGTTGAAAATATTCAAAATACAGCGTACACTATAGATGGCTTTAAGTGGCTAAGATACGTTTTGCTGCTGCTGTACATTGCTTGGCTGGTACTCCAGTCTGCTTCTCCAAACTGGGGGCGTGCCGGCCGCCACACACTGTTTGTAATACACTGACTATGTACCTCAATACAACCCCACGGCAAACAATCCGGACTTTACTTTTGAAATAAAAGTTTGGTGTGTTAAGATTGTTTGGCCTGAAGACAGAATGTGTTACTATATTATTACGTGTTGGTGTTTGCGTGCTGCTACATGAAAAGCTAAACCACTACTTAAAGTGTCCGTGTGTGGTGTTGCAGGTTTCTGGACGGCCACATCGCTGTTCACCCTGGTGGCCCTGTGTATCACGGTCTTCATCTGCATCAGCTACACCTGCTTTGGCCATTTCAAGTACCTCAGTCCACACAACTATGAGGCGAGCGTTTGGACTGTGTGTGCATATGCTGTCACTTCTTGGTCAGCGTTCACACTGAGCCTTCATATTGTTTGTGTTCTTTCGCAGGTGAAAGAGGAGGATGAGGACACAGGGGAGGGAGTGGAAGAAAACACCATGGTACTGTACTTGTTTCATGACAAAGTCCACAGCGTAAATACAAAGATCAGATGCTTTTAGGGCAGGCCGCATCTTAAGTTAACTTAGCTGAGCTTTGCTGTGAATTCTATAACCCTATTTGTCACCTTCATGGTGTGTTATTCATTAACAAAGTAAAACATACCAGAGCTGTTGAAGTCAATGTTTTGCTTTCTGAACAATATTCTAAAGAACTGATTGTTCCCAGTAAGCTGTTGTTGCAGTGAACTTTGGTCCTCAGCAGGCCTAGTTGCCTCATAAATTTTCTCTTTTCCTTAATCTTCAATATTCTTTTGTATCAAAATAAAATCCTACTTTGGCCATTACATGTAGTTTTGCATCATACAGGGAGGATTAAAAAAAAAAACACAGAAATGAATATTGAGAAATACCCTGAAAGGGCCCTTTTGTTTGTTTTCAGTACTCATCTGTTTTGTATTGTCTAATTACAGGAATACCTTCCCAGAGTGCTCAATCAAAAATCACCTGCCAGCGCACAACAGGGGTCTAAACTTCCGCAGTCCTACGGCTCTACAGAGGGCAGCCCGGTCCACAGGTCCAGCCCGTTGACAGACGGCGTGTCAATAGGCTGAATCAGCGTATTTCAACACTGGCTCAAAGCTTTGGAGTCGGGATGCACATGACTCCTGATCGTAAAATCAACTTTTCTTCACAATGACTTCAGTTTGAACTGCCTTCCATTCTACTGCTCAGTCAGATAGCGCCTCTCCTGTTGAGAGAAAATCCCCAGATGGTACAAGAAAATAACGTGCAATGGATTCAGCACGGTGGTACCCAGCACTAGTCCAACTTTCAAAACTTCTGCCTTTGGAAAGATATGAGCTAAAAGTACCAGTGTGGAGCATGTGTTGAATTAGAATTGCTTCCTACAGGAAAGAAGGTAAATAGGAATTTATTTGATATCATTATACGTGTTGTATCGGATTATTATTTTCACTTGATCAGCACACACAAGCAGTGGAGTCCATTTCAATCGTATATGTCGTAAAGCTCAGTTCATTTGTGTATTCTCTGTATGAGACCAAATCACCAAGGAATGTTTAGCCAAAACCTGCCAATTTCAAACAAGCCAGATCCAATTCTCCCACATGCCAAAGCGAATTATGCAAGTATTACCAGAACAAGACCAGCAACACTGCTGCCAAAGAAGTGAACGAGCAGAGTGTTCTGTTTGTTACAGTTCAGATTTCTTCACAGTGCCTTTTTTGATGCCAGAGGACAACACCTGCCAAGGGAATAACTTATTGCCTCATGTTCATAATGCACTTTATGTATCAAGAGAGGCCTGCCTTGTGTTGCGTAAATTAATCTTAATGTTGGCTTTTCTAATTAGACAAGAGAACAAGCATTTATATCGGTATTGCAGGAGTTTTGCAAACAGAACCTTTTCTCTCTTTTTTTTTGGTCAATGTCAATTATTGGTTAGTCATTATTTTCTATTATTGTTTAAGATGAGCCAATCATGCTTTTCCTTTATTGAAGGAATGTTTTAAACAGGTCCACATTTTGTTGTATTTAATGTACTACTGATGGTGTGTTTTTAAATGAATAAATCCTCAAGGCAAGCTTGTAACTGTACAGTGGTTGGTAATAAGAGTGCTGATCATACAAACAACAGGAATGACTTTTCGCTTTTGACCGTGTCTTGTCATTGGGGGGCACTGTTGAGCTGCGGTGGGGCAGCTTAACATCTGAAACATTCATACAGCAGTGAAAAGGGACAAATGCACAATGTTGCATTGAGGATTTCTAACTTATTCTGACATTGGTATGAGCCGGTTTACTGGGCGACAATTCCAGTAGCTCCACCTCCTCACCTGATCTTTCACTATTGTCTCTCTTTCCTTTCGCTTCCTTCTTTCCCTGACCTTTTCCACTTTCTCGCCACGGTACCTGCCTCGGCTGAGAAAGACCTCTATTGTCATTTGAGGACTTTTAGCTGTAGTGATTAGCACAGTTGTTAAATATGGGTAATGAAGTGCTAAGCTAACAACATACAGTGTATAGGTTATTAGCTGTGGTGAAAAGAGGGGCTTGGACTACTGGACGAGGATCCTTGTACCCTAATGGAGCCTCACTATAGTTCTTTAAATGAACAACAAAAGTCAGGAACAGTAGCTCTTGAAGTGCTCCTTAATAGCTCAACAACAAATGAGTACTTCCTGGCTTGAGTATGTGAAACACTTTTCCCTTAGGTTTCATTATTTGCCTTATGGATGTGCCCACTTACAGTACAGGCGGCGTTACAGACGTACATACAAGTCACTATGTTCTAAAGACATTTTAAACATCACTAAAGCTGCTGATCATAACTACATATTTAGTCACTGGTCGCACAAAGTTTAAAGATTTAAAGACACATTGAAAAACACTTATTTAAACTTTTTTTCTTTTTTAAACACATTTTGTAAGATCTGAGTGCTCAAAGGTTATTGACTGAATTTTACCCCTAATGGTGGACAAAGATTAAGCATTACAAAACAATCTCTCACTTGTTTACTCTTTCTCAAGTGTGTGTGTGTGTGTGTGTGTGTGTGTGTGTGTGTGTGTGTGTGTGTGTGTGTGTGTGTGTGTGTGTGTGTGTGTGTGTGTGTGTGTGTGTGTGTGTGTGTGTGTGTGTGTGTAAAATAAAAACCCTCAACTCAAAAAGTGATAATGAAACCCACAACACGGCCTGGTCCTTGACGAAGATCTAATAATCACACAAACACACACTGCATGACTCCCATGCAAAGAGACTTGGAGACAGATTCGAACAGACATACCTCAACAAAGTCACATGAGAAAGCTGTGCAGGGTCAGGATGCGGGGGCACTAATAACTTGCAGATATCCTCATGTGGCTCCAAGGATGAGCTGGGAAAGGGATGAGCTTTTGATATTAGATACCTCGATATATTGTCTGCAGGTTGTGTGCATGAAACGTGTGTTTAATGCACTTTCTGTTACAGATGACTATCTCCTGTGAGCTCAGCGGAGCAGGAGTAATGTGGATGTTAAAGGCTGAAGGAGCCTGGGAAGCAGCAGCAGCCAGAACTACAGTGTGCAGATTTGCAAAACCCAAATCCAAACTTTGACCTGATGTTCAACGCACGCCACAAATTCACTGGCTCAGTTTCGGTCCACATGGTTCTGGGCTTCCAGCAATGGGTGTGTGAAAGTCTGAAAACTGTAAGTTTTAACCAATTATGTGCAAACTGGGAGAAGTTTATGGCTTCTCATGTTCAAACAGCGCACTCAGATGTTCTCACAGACATAGTACAATGCTCTACAGCTGAACACCTAACTAATTCCTCTAACTCTGACACTTAAAGGGACACTTCAGTTAATAATAGTCAAAATCAAGGCACTAGAGTGGAGTTACTCTGACCTTTAGCCAGCGTAGACAGCGTCTTTTTTTTGGACTCTCTTTGCCTGGTAAATGCCCAATATTTCAAAAAACCATCCCCCCCAGTCTGTAGCGTTAGCTTTCTGTTAAAAAATGATCACGCTTAATTTGAGATAACAACTTATTTGACATGTCAGTGCTGTTCTAATAATTGATAATTGGCGGTTTCCAGGGAAACAACTATGTCATTTGGTTCAAATTGTAGGGAAAAGGGAATGTATTTCAAAGAAACCAAGAAACATATTGAATTGTATCTTTGCCTGTACATAAATTTCACATTTTTGCATGTTCAGCTGACTTGTTATGCACCAAAAGTGACTCTCAAAGTTGCACAAGCACTTCAGTTGAATCAATTAATTACAAACAACTGAAGACCGCCTGTAGTTTGCCTATAATTATTACTAAATTACATAGTTCGTTTGAGGAAATGTCCAGACCAGAATAATTGGAAATGACAGATCTGTAAAATAAGTGTTTTAAAGGAATATTATTATGATTTGCTTTCTCGCCGAGAGTTAGGAGAGAAGATCGATACCACTCTCATGCTAAATATGAAGCTACAGCCAGGAGAGTTTTTTGTACAGATTAAACAAACAAAATGTTAATTTGTAAACTTCAGTTACATTCTGTCACCCCTTGCTGTCAGTGTTTGTGCTAAGCTAAGCTAACCAGCAGCTGGCAGTAGCTTCATATTAGAACTGTTCACAAGCACCGATCCTCTTATCTATCGGTTTCTCAATCATCTCAAACATATCTTTGGCATTTCTGTACTTGAATTAGTTGTTACTTATTGGCCGACATATACACCGACAGATATCTGCAACAGACTGGCCGCTATGTTAGCCCAACCAGTTTTTCTATACATTTGTCTATCTGTAAACTAATCTAAACAGTACATGTGGATACTAGATAGATTCAGAAAATACAGAGTGGGGAGAAGAAGAAAGGAATTAGCTTTGATAGAAAACAGATGAAACCTATTGATAATAATTGGTTTCGAGCAGTTTGTCCGCACCAAATGAAACAGCCGTGATTTAGCCTGTAAGGTTCACACAACACGCCCTTCCCCGGATCAAAATATTTATCCAGCGTTAATCCAAAACCTCTGTGTTTGTGTGTAGGTGTGCAACCCCCTGAACTCATTACCCTCAATGCATTCTTGGTATTGTTGTCGTCTGTGCTTTTGTATACCACAGACACTATTATTTAGTCACTTCACTCCCTCTCTCTCGGTATTCACTTAATTCTGCACTCCCACTGTGTGCGTGTGTGCGTGTGTGCGTGCGTGTGTGCGTGCGTGCGTGCGTGCGTGTGTGTGTGTGTGTGTTTATCAAAAAGGAATTAAACCCATTTTAGAGTTCTGAGGTTTTTGGGGTCAGGTTTCCTTCATGTCACCACCAAGATCGATGGATGTGACCTCTGACTGCTCCAATTTGTATATAAACATAGAACTGGCCAATCACAGCATCGCGTGGGATGGTGCCAGCCAATGAGAGCGTCTGGCAGCATCATGCTCTGTGGCACTCCCATCTTTTGTCCGTCAGGATTAGTGCCGTGGCAACGCTGGTCGCCTGGGAGGTGAGTTTCCCAGAGCAGCAGGACCAGAAACAGGCCGCTTCACTCCAAGTATTACTTCCTTCCCCGGCCAATTGGGGAACAGAACTGGAGTGGTGTGTCTGTGTGGGTCACTCGGTGGCTTCCAACTCCAAAACTTCCACCTAGACTGCCAACTCTAATGAGGTGACATCCTGAGCCACAAGCTCAAAGTGTGTTTGTCTGTGTGTGTGAGTGAGTGGGTGGGTTGGTGAGGGGCTGTCCTTGTGTGTACTCTTATGTGTGGGGTACTCTGTAGAAAAGTCACCCCACTCTCCCTCCCTTTTCTGTTGGTGGACTACATTAGCCAGAAGGGCGGAGGGCCAGACAGCTGAAATCACCGCTGCTGATGAAGCATGTGACTCCAGACCGAGGCCCTTTTGTTTGGGCAATTACAGCCAACACACAGAGCCCTGGAAATGCGTGGCATGGGAATAGCAAAGCATGGGAATGGGAATTATTCAAATCTGCTTCTGTTCTTCAGAGAAACTGAAACTGACTGCAATGAGTTCTTAAAGTTACAACACTTAAGGTTTTTTATGAAATCAAGCCTCATTTGTGATACTATTTATGGTCGGTATTTCCTCTGCAATAGCAGTTCAATGTATTTACATTCTGTAATGACCTCTTTAGACAGTAGTTTTCATTGTTAGTGGCGGAGTCCGCCATTCCTAGGCTGTATTCAGATTGCCTTCACACGCCCAGGGGATTCACAAGAAACAATGCATACTTGACATTTAATTGGCTGGCTGGACGCAGCAGCAGTAGGAAATGTTGTGTTTGCAGTAACTTTATACAGCTCTGACACAGCGTTAGGTGAGTGAGCAGTAAACAGTAGGGCTGATATCAGTGAGATAAAATTAGTAATGCTGGATTACATGTATGCCTCATTTCCTGTCCATCACCTGCATGTGTGAACGCAATTTGAATGGTGGACACTGCCAATAAAAATAAAAACTGCCTTAAAAGAAAGGTAATTACAGATTCAATTGCGGGAAGGAAAAAAAACATGAAGAGTATCAAAAATAGAGTTTGATTTCATGAAAATCTTTATGCTTTTGCTTTTTATTGTGTTTGCTTGAATTTAAATGACTTACAAACTCAGAAACACAGACACATTGGAAGTGGAAGCCAGGATTTGTCATGCAAGGTGAGGGAGCAGAATACGATCACCGACCACAAGATTAGCCCGACACTGGCAGACTATCCAAAATCATTTGTTGGACAGTAGCCAATCATGTTTTTCTAAGCGTAACTTAAGCCAGCTTCACACTGCGTATACTGGCTGAGACTGCTGGATCTGATCCAGGACAAACCAAACAACCGATGTTGGTTCAGTGTCTTTTTAACAGAGGAACCAGTGATTTCAGCACTACCCAGTCTGCCTGTATATATAGACCACTAAGTTCAGGAAGTTACATCACCACTATGAGCAACGTTTCAATGAGGCGAGATCAATTGGTAATCAAGAAGCTGGAGCTGCAAGACTATCGGATGATCATGATGGTGGTCCTATACTCACAATACAATCCCAAGGTTATTAAAAGATCCTATGGGCAGATATGACTGACATTTGTGAATAAAAAGAGCTTTTGACAGCATGGTAAAAAAAACAAACTGAAAATGAGTGAAATACTGAAAATGTATGAACGAAGATGTGCGCAAAAAGAAAATCTCCCCAGACCTCCCCCTCTCCCACGCTACATTATGTTTCCGCTATTTAAATGGCGGTCAGATCACCTCTATAGCCTCAGCCCTAAAACGACACACACACACACAAACACACACTGTGCCTGTTTTCCTCTCATTTTCCGGCTCTAAATCCTAGTAAGCCTAAAGGAAGACAGCCGGCCGTGTGCTGTGAGTTCATGTCACCAGGCGGTAAGTTACCTTGAACTATTAATATGGGAGAACTTGACAAATGTACCTCTACAATATTTCATCTCTAATTACACAGGTAATTATTACCTAATCGGGTAAATGCCAACATGCTGTTTCTATTCTCTGATATGCAAACACACTCTAAGATCGTTTCTGAGCACGACACTCTCCTATTCCCACATGCCACACAGTCATGTCAGAGGGATCCAAGCATGCATCCTGCCAGCTGTGCAAAGAGCTTAACCGATTCTCTCTTCCAGCCACAAAACTGCTAGTCCTCTCTTTCCCCTGCATGCCTCCCAGACTGTAGGCTTCATGGGTGAAAGCGAGCGGGGGTTTGAAGCCTGCACACAGAGCCCAAAATCGACGTTTAGGAAAACCTCACAGGAGCTTCAAAATGTGACTTTCTGGCTCTAAGAAAGAGGAAATTCACAAGTCATGTTAATAATAGTTTGTAAAATCCATTGAAAGAGTAACATATTATACATGTTTGCATTGCATGTTGAGTGTCTGTTTCATGTGTTTAATGTACCGTCATCTTGGCAGACATGTGCCTTATCACAGTAGGACTTTAATGATGGCTGCATCCCATTTAGGAGTTCCCCGCTTTTATGCATTAACTGGTACGTATCCTCACTGTCGTGGTTTATGGGACGATTAAATGGAGCCATCATTAATGCTATTAGTTACACACCTGAGGTTGATTGAAGTTTCTGATATTATTAAGTGTTAAATCAGAGAGAGTGTTATATAGTGTTAGATTTGATCTTGACAGTGACACATGTCTGACTTTACTGACTGTTCTACTATGTTGGAAGAAGTATTTAGATCCTTTACTTCAGTAAAAGTACTAATACCACACGGTAAAAATACTCCACAACAAGTTTTTACTTGTTGTGGAGTATATGTCACAGAAGCAGAAAGCTAACACTACAGACTGGGGGGGATGTTTTTTTGAAATATTGAGCATTTACCAGGCAAAGAGAGTCTAAAAAAAGACGCTGTCTATGCTGGCTGAAGGTCTTGTACGTCTGGTGCCTTGATTTTCACTATTATTAACTGAAGTGTCCCTTCAAAAAGTATGTAAGTATTATCAGCAAAATGTGCGTATGAAAAGTAAAACAAGTCACTGTGCAGTAAAATGTTCTGCTGCAATAATGTGCATGTTGCATTTTACTATTGAAGATGTTTAAGATTGTGTTGATTTTAATTCTTTCATGCACTGTTGGGTGGTTTAATCTACAGCAATGCGAGAAACACGTATCTAAAAAAAGTAAACTTTTCATGAGATCATTGCTCTTTGACACGATGCATTTTCCAGCTAATCAAAGAGGGGTTTTAAATTGTTTATTTATCTATTTTATTTAGAATTTTGTTATTTATTGCACATTAGTAGGCTTGAGTAAATGTACTGTAACATTATACCACTACTGTTCTTTACATTAATAATGTTTTTGTATCTGTATTATTCCTTACCAGTAGTGTGTATGGAATGAGACAGAAAGCTGTCATTACTCTCACTCTCTCTCTGTCTCTCTCTCTCTGTCTCTGTCTCTCTCTCTGTCTCTCTCTCTCTCTCTCTCTCTCTCTCTCTCTCTCTCTCTCTCTCT
>CALSCE010010644.1:12261704-12321924 GCA_943593645.1 Bovichtus variegatus | reverse complement strand
GCCGTGTTGTGGGTTTCATTATCACTTTTTGAGTTGAGGGTTTTTATCACACACACACACACACACACACACACACACACACACACACACACACACACACACACACTATATATACACTTTTTATCATCATGTATGTATATTAATGTCACTCTCTTTGCCCTTGTTCATAGTGACATGTTTGAACACACTTAATTAAAAGATTTAAAGAGGAAGGACTGCCTTAATTGACGCGTAGCTTCTGGCTAACAGCTATTTATAGAAACATTAAGTTTATTTCACGTGTTGATGCATTAGCGATAAGACAATGTTCCCTGTGTGTTGTATACAGGTCTATATAAGATGAAATAACGGCGATATCTCTAATACCTGTCAGTGTATTTAAGTTAACATGCTCGCTAACGTTAGCTCCTCTAGCATTGGTGGGCTAAAATCTCAACTTCTGCAGGTAAGTCTCACCTTTGCGGATCCCTCGACTCTGAATGGTTACAGCCGGTAGCTGGGAAACATTTATCCACTGTTGAACCCTCACGTTGGTGCCTGTGGCACCTAATTTCAAGCCCGCAAATGAGGTCCAGATAGACCTCAACATACTGCGGGATGCCATGTTTAATTCCTGACCTTCGCCTGCTTCGTCTCTTCCTGTCTGGTAATCTCGCGAGAATGAACACAGCGCCTCTCACGGTGAAGACCTCTTATTGCATTGATGGTGGTGTTACACCAATACATAACACACACATTTCAACCAACAGAAAGTAGGTTACACAATTAAAAAAAATGTTAAATTCCCACTATGTCCGTGTATGAAACGTGTTCATGTTTAATGTACTGGCTTGAGAAAAATGGTTGCATGGCCAACAGGAAATTCCATCTCAAATACAGATAAATATAATTATTGCTATGTTCCTTTATCAGAAGCTTTGCTTTAAGAGGACAACATATTATGAGCCAAGATCTAGCTTCATTCTATTTAATCTACAATAAACCGCAAAAACAAATTGCAGCACATGATCAAAAACCAAAAGGGCAAAAAGCAATGTACACATGGATTGTTGAAAAGTATTTATCCTATCTGAGACAAGGGAGAACGCCCAGGAAAAAGTGATAGTAACATCCAGATCACAGAACTTAAAAGCTCAGAGAGAGGTCAATGTAAAGCTAGAATGTATTTGTCTGCAAGGAAGATTTAAACATAACGTGCCAGTGAAGGGGAAAATAAATCTTGCCGTATATACGATAGACTGTGGCATGTATCTGTGGATCCTCAAGATACTTTCATCCTTGTGTTGCTTTCATTTAGATGCTCAGAGTTCATAACAAAGATAGGGTCACTGCTCATTCCTCTATTCATATCACACTCATCAGATGAAAGTATGAGAGGAGCAGTGTAGGAACATGCCAAACTTTTGTTGCAGAAACTACAAGATACAGGCAGATTCTTCATGCCCGGATGAAGAGTTTGATGTTTGATAGTGTTATCATGAGAACACTATGCCATTGTCCAGCCATGTTTTTCAGGATTTATCTCATGGCTTCATCTGTTTGCATAAAGAAAGCATTAAGAAAGCCAAGGCAGGCTACAACAATAGATCTGCTTCAGTCCCTTCTAAGTTACAGTAAAATATTTACGGAACTTATTGTTGTGCAACTTAGAGCTGTATTGTATAAAAAAAAGTTTTGCCATCATGAGACATCTCCGTTTGCAGGATCTCCAACAATTGCACACATTTATTGTAAAGATTAGTTTGGTACCTTACAATTATTATCTTTGCGCAGGATTTTTCTTTTTGTCCTCAAGGTAGGTCTCAATTTTCCAAACAAAATTTGATATTAATCTGAAAGATTCAATTGGTCACGAGCTTCAATGTGTAGGCAAGATTCTCTCTATTGATAAAGAGTTTTTGCGAATTTATGGGCCAATTGGACCCAATTATGAGGGCCTTTTGGAAGTAAAGGTACCCTGTGGAGTAATAATACAGTAATAATATAATACACAAGGATGCACATCTAGGAACGAAAGTGCGCAATCAATGCACATTCCTGCCAATAGCATTCAAGTTATTCCGCTGATTGACAGCTGGTGGCTGCAACATGCAAAGACAGCAATGCACCAACAAACACAAGAAGACTGCAAACAGTAATGTAACGATGCACAATTTTAAGTATTTAAATGGCGGCGTTGCAAACGTTTTATGAGGAAGGAAACGGGCTCAACGTGTCGTTAGACCTAAAGGGTGCACACTGCATTTTGGTTAAACACTTATTGTAAACAGAAAGTTTTGTTTGTTTACAAGAAAAATCCAAAGAGCACCTTTAAGTTTTCGGAAGCTAGTATTTCTGTAAATGTATTTTTGATAGCGAGATATTGCACATTGTAGATAGTGGACATCTTTGTTTTTTCCAGGTATTAGACAAATTAAATGGAATGAGGGAAGTTATGATCGATCAGATCTGTGTAATTGATATCCACATAGAGTGAAGACTCCAGCAACAATTGCTACAATGCAGAGAACTACTCTAATGGGACACAGAATACACAATTAAGTTGTTCTCGTAACAATTTCCCAAGCACGTTCACCATCATGGTTGTTTGGTTTCATGGGCAAAAAAATTTGAACAATTTCTCAAATGCCATCGAAACTGTGGAGTCTAAAAGAGCTGCACACTGAGATGCAAATGGCCTTCTGTGTTCGTCTACAGAGAAGAGAGTAGATAGATAGAGATTACCGTCACCCTGCCGCCACAAAGGAAGCATTGTCTCAGTGATCAGGTCCCTTCGTCAAGGACACTTAAGCAGTCACATTCCTTGAGAGAAGCCCAAAAAATGGCATTTAAAGTGTCTGGCCACCTCCTCACAGGCTTTGATATTCAAATGAAACATGGCCCTATACAAACAGGCGCCTCAGCTGAAGAAGAGGGGGGAGAGTAAATCAGATAGGATTTCCCCCAGATGAAAAGAGCTCGTCTGACATTTTCACAGCGAGTGCTGAGGGACGCTGAAGCAATGTTGGTTCGATGTCATGGTGGGAAGTTATTGCTGTGTGGAAAAGGTTAGAGTTTTCACCCCCGCTTCCTCGGACAAACTGTTCAAACGCAGCATGGAACGAGCAGAAGAGCAGAGACTGGAGCGAAGATGAGTGGGCACGGTCACATCACACAAAAACAAATCCAACCCACCCCGCCAGCATTCCCCTTTTATTGTCACACTGGTCAGTTTGTTTTGCCTTTAATGTTTTGGTGAAGACTGAAGGGCCCCTGGTGATAGCTTCGGCTGAAGAGTCTAAACACAAAAAGACCTCCGAGAGGGTCAGAACAGCAACACCGTGGGATCTGAGAAGTCGGGTGTTTAATCAAAATCACTGGATTACACAATCTGACTGTTGTGGCATGGCTTTCTAATGCCTCTCTCTGATGAGTGTTTCCTTAGGTGAAGGTTTCTCTCAGTGAGAGCCAAGAGTTTTCAACAGAATGTCTCATTCCCAAGCAGATGGAATGTGTGGATTTGCTGCCATCCAAATTGATGGGCACAGTCTGGTATGCAATTAAGGCATAGCTGTCACTAAGAGGCTTTCCTGGGTGATTAACTTGTAAGGGCTGTTGCATCCAAGGAAGTCAACTGAACACAATTAGCCTATTTCAAGGGAATGGGTTTGGTTAAAGGCCCCCACTGCGTGTAAGATGAGGTGAGAGGAAAGAAGCTTGCCAAAGCAGACAACTGGAAACAAGAGACACGGGTTACATCGACCAGGGAGTGGAGCTCAAGGTCTAGAGTGACATTCAATGCGCGTTCATGGCTCTGATGTTGGGTAAAGCTTTCTCGCAAGTGACATGAATCTTCATCGATCCAAGTATCAACGAGCCCCCGCCCCCTGCCTGTTCTGTTTCTCAGCTCACTACCCCTCTGGCACTTATTTGGGTGTACGTGCTAAATGGCACTGGCTTCTTCAACAAACTCGCTACTCTTTGAAGAGGCTCTTATCCCCGTTTTTCCCCCCCCGCTTGGCCCTTTGAGAGTGCCAGCTTCTGTCCTTTCTCTCATACACACATACTCAGCAGGCCCGTAAATCCACATGGACCCACAAACACAAGTTCCCCTGCATCTGTCTATCTCATATACACACTTTATGTATGACAAGCAGCCCTTTTAGAGTCAGTACAATTTTCATGCAGGGTGCATTGCCTGCGATACAATACAAACAATAGCTCCTTGGCTCCTGAGTGGTCCTCTTCAAATGTTTGAAAACAATTTGTACCCTTTATGTTTTTCTTTTCCTTCGGTTGAGTCGCGTTTGTAGTGGCTAGCAACAAGGAAGTCAATTAAAGCAGGAGGATCAATGCCTTGTACTAAAAACAAAACTCCGACCTGGAATTATTTTCCCTCCATCTGTTTTTGATTAAATCATGTTTCACCTGTAGGAACAGCAGCAAATTGTGATTCATTTAAGTTCTTAATATTTGATGTGACACGCAGCCATCTCATGCTGTGCTGATTTGTGCAGCACTGCCCGGATTAGTTTCCCACCATGGTTGCGTCTGCTCTTAACTTCCTCCTTGTGCATGTTGCCATGACACCTGCAGCGGCATTCTCACATGGACCAGATGGTTTCCAGTCAACTGCAGTCCCTTTTACTAAAAGTGGTCATGTGACTTATGAGGTGACCATCTATATTAAAGGAGCTTCCAGCTTCCTTTTTTTTTTCTTTGTTTGCTGGAATTACTAATGTTTCATCCTGTTTGATATCCTTTTACTTTTTAGGTCAATCTATTAAATTCAGACCTGTATTAATTGGTTTGTTGGCCACTTGAAACAAGCTGTAAACACAACAATGACATAAGATCACCTTATGACAGTGAGTCAATATGGCCTTATAAAGTTGTTAGTAAACAGTGGAGCAACATTAGCTTTCATTTGTATTCAACGTATGTCATATTCACTCTGACTCTCCCTTTATCCAGTAGGCATTTGAGGAGGATTGCCATCCCCCTTGTTATCAAAATGACCAAAATGCATGACCCTTATTAACCCCCTCTCCATCCCCTAATAGCAGAGAGAGTGCAGGGGCACAGGAGTTGTAAAGTTGAATATGTTAGTCGAGTCTGCCCGCTCTCATTGATCCTGTATCTGAGGTTTGTGCAAGTTAGAACCTATGGCCCAGACCATGGCTCTGAAATATCAGTAGCCTAAAGCTGGTGATATACTTGCTTTTATCTACTCGCCTGCATGTGCGTGACGCTCCCTCGTGTATCCTGCTGCTGTTTGGAGAGTTGGTTGTGTAATTGTGTGATAAATTAACGCGACGCAAACGTGTGAAAAAAAAATATATATCTCCGGCCTATCTGTGCTGCGTATTGATAAATCCATGCCGCTGTCCGTGGTGCTGAAGTAGAAGACAGATTTGTTGAGTCCCGCCCTTCTGCCACTTTCGTCTTGGATTTTTAATATTTTCTTAACTACATAGCTGGGGGGGTTTGCTAATCGCAGGTGAATGAAACAAACCGAGTCCGTCACCCATGTTAAAAACAAATTGCATACTGCTTTTAGCTCTGTTTTGGTCTCCACCAACTCCTTAGAGAAATATCTGGTTCTTTAGGTGGGAAATGCTCCACTATGTTCACCAGCTAGATGCTAACAATGCTATATGTTGTTTGGGGCTGGGCAGTGTAGGGTGCAGTGAGTTTATTAGAGCTTTTCTGCTGACAAAAGCTCCCTCCTGTGACTGAAAAGGATATTAAACAGTGACGTGAGTGAATCAAAACATTAAAGATGTGGGTTGTGAAACCAAAACAATGAGCTGAAGGATGCTAAAAAGGTTCGTAGAGATGAGGGGAGATTGCAGAAACAGGTTATAATTAACTGAGTGTCTTACACATAGTCATTTCATCAATTGACAAACTAAAACTGTTGATTAGAGCAGCTTTAGGACTGTTATATTTTCTAGCATTTCTGTGTGAAAGGCCTGCTCCAACATGATGGTTTTGTTGAGATCTCCATCTCATGTCACTCTGGTCTGCGAAGTCTCCAACTTATTTTTTCCACTGCACATTTCATCACAGTCATGCTTATCTCAGACTAGCCTTATTACGTGCCATTCTTCCCTCTTTGCATGGGCGTGAAATTCACACCAAACTCCATTGAGAAATATGTCAGTTTACTTTCATGTAGCATTGCTTATCTTTCCACATACCTGACTCGTTTCAGCCAAATATAAACTGGTTTAACTGTGCTGCTTACAATCTTTATACTCCACAAATCACAATGGGGTTTGTAGCATACTTTGAAGTTAACACATTGTAAAATATTCTCACAGAAGAGAAAAAATGAGAACAACAGATATCTGGTTGCTTCATACCCCTCCTTAATCTAAACCACACCTGGCTTGTAAAGAAACGCAGTGTTACACAAGGTCACTTCAGCATTTTCTTCAACCCTCATTAGTCTGTCTCCTTTTCTCTGACTGAAACTGGTTGAATGTATTGAATGGTATAGAATGCATGAATTGTAGAGAGGTGAAGCCCAGCAGGGGGCAGCGGTGATTGTCAGGTGCTGCTTCGCTCGACTGACACATTCTGTAGACTGTTCAGCAGCCAGTCAGTCAGTGAGACCTTGAGGATTAAATAATAAAACAAATTCAACTGGATGTTATCAAGCACACTAGACACAGTTTTCACAACTAATCAGCCAAGTTCAGTTATATCTAAAAGGGCAGATGAGGTTCTAGTCACATCTTTAAATAAACTGGTCCTGTTCCACAAATATAAACGGAACATTATTAATGAAGGACTTAAACGTCTCCAATCTACAAGTAGAATAAAAGCAGTGTCAGTAAATGACTTTCCCGTCGGAGCAATGTGTTTTCAGACCTATGAAGTCCCCTCTTCCGCCCCTGAGACATGTTATGTGGGCTCCCTGATGGGGTACATGATCTTTGTCCCTTGTTCTCTTCCTTTCCCAGTTGGGGGTCATTCATGGAAACAACTTGAGACCCGTCTTTTTTTCTTATTTTTACTACCCTCTTTGTTGTTGTATTTTTAACACCATGTCCAATACATCTTACCGCCTGAATGCGAACGTAAAAACCGTACTTAGTGTGTGCGTGGGTCCAGTCTGCCCACGGCGAGAAGAAGTAGTACAGTGAACGGCCATCAGTCAAGAGTTTCTCCAGTCTTTATGCATCAGGCTTAATTAGGAGACATTTTCTCAACACAAAGAGACATGATGCAACAAAAGAGTGGACGCTGAAAGGAAGCAAACCTAAAGTCCTTCCATCTCCCATTCACTCGTATGTATAAGGACTGGGCAGTCAAACACAAGGCAAACTCTCCAGTAAAATTCCATGGCTGGCAAACACAGGACTGAGAACAGTCAGAAAGGAAGAACTACTTTTTCCGAGAGCTGCTTTGTCATCGAGTGGAAGCACAGTCACTTGTTTAATTCTTTCCATTCACACCAAATAATAACATTTAAAGGAAAACTACACGTTTTATGCTCTTATCGGGTCGGCCAATGATTTTTTCATTTTAAAAATGTCGCAAAAATGATGATTGTTTATTTATTACAATGGTGAACAGCAGTGTCCTTGTGATTATATGATATGTTCCCAGGCAACATAGAATGATGAAGATGAAGTCATTTATATTAAGTTATGTTTTCATGACCTTCATATGGATATGTCATATTTTGGAAGAAAGTCTTCGTTTTGTTTTTTTGTCATAATCCTCATTTTTACATTTGAAATTATTTCCATTGTTCAAATCACACTTTGTCCAAACTTAATAGCCCACAGGGTAAAGAATCAACTTTACAGTGTTTTCCCCTTTATTGTATGGACTTCACTGATTTTTCAAGGGCAGCTATAGCCCATTTTCTTTTTCACTGCTTACCTTATAGTGTAGACTACCAATAGACAAGCTAGCAAAGCTACCAACAATTAGTCTACTGATGCATGTTGCTGTCTAGTGGCGAGGTACAGTTCTTGTTTTTGTGACAAAGGAACTTTGAAATATACATCTAAAACATAATGTAACAGTAACTCAAGTAAGGAAGAGTCATAACGTCAGTGAACTGGCTCAATATCTAGCTACGGTTTGTATTAGTTAAAATTAGTTGTAGTGAGCGTTGGGCAGCATGCCTCGGTTACCGCTGAACCTTCAAAGCTCGACAAATGAGATAACAGCTGTATGTGACGTCTTCACTTTTTGATGACTTATACCTGGGCTGTGCTTTGCCTCTGCAAGTGTCTGCACTATGCTCTGCGCCCTACATCATGGTGAGCAAAGAGCACATTTCTTATCATGTGAAGGCAGCTTAAGGCTGTAGCAGCAAAAAAAAAAACAACCCGAGTGTAGGATTACCGAATTGAGTAGGTGTGTTTTATTCCTTATGAATACAACTTTTCATTTGTTGGAGGAAGATTAGATTACAATTAAATAATCTTGCTTTTATGGCAGAATATTTTCTACTAAATTTAGATTAATGCATTTACATAAACAGTGTGTCGTAAACGTATGTGTGTGTCACCATTTTGTTATCTGTACTGCGTGAACTAAACCATTATTATTCGGCTCTATACCTCGGACTGCCTGGAGAACGATGATGATGAGGGGATTTTTGTTGGTCATTCTGTAGATCACTCATTTTTGACTATTAGACGCAACACCCACATCTTGCTAGGTGTTGTGTGTAGATGAGCTTTGGACGGAGGTGTGAGCCAGTGTCCAAACTGTCCTCCAGATGTTTCAAACTTCTGAAATAAATCTGGTTATTTTACTACGCTGTGTTGTTATTAGTGTTGGATTTCTCTGTGGGTTTTTCTCTGTGGGTTTTTCTATTGCCGCTGATTCTGCAGACCAAATAGTCCTTGACACCTCGGCGTATTGCCACCTTGGTTCTTTTGCTGTAATGTAACGTTAATCCATTTGACACATAGCAAAGGTGTCAAAGAGGGTTCTGCTATAGAATTGAGCTCTTTCACAGCTTTTCTATAAAGTATTTTTTGACTGATTATCTGCTATTTTCTCTCTTTTGGCAGGGAAGGAAGCCAATCCAATGTTATAAACACATTTTCTTTTTTTTCACCTTTCATTTTTTTGTGGTAGTTGTATTTATTTGGTCTTAGAAAAGGGCTCAGTGTTAAACATATGGCTGTTTCTCTGACTTAGTAATAATACATTAATTCCCATGAAGGAAAGCATGAAATAATGTCCAAGGGAAGAATTTGGAAAAGAAACAAGTCAATGTTATGATTAATAAATCCCGTACAGCTCATAAGAATCGCAGTGATGATAATAGTAATCTTCGGGATCTCACTCTGCACTCAGGATCTGTAAATAAACACAGAGGACTTGCATCAGAGAGCTTCAAGGAAGGTGTGAACCGTGTAAAACATTGTGAAAATCTAATTAGATCAGATTGTGTCACACATTTCAACCTTAACCCACGCAGTTGGCTGCTGAGATTCAGAAGAGCAGGATTCCTTTCCCCCTGCTGAAATACTTGTTTAAGAAAACCTGTCCAACTGGCAACAGCCAATTCACAAATGTGGGATGTTTTCTCTTTGTTGTGGTAAGTACAATGATCCAAGCACCGGCGGGAGCTCACAAGGGCTGTGACGGTGGAGAGGAAGAAAAGGATTAAAGAGGAGAGTGAACAGTGAAGTATTGGGAAGAGCAAGTCCTCTCAGCTGATTTCAGTCTCTTTATGTCTGATAAACACCCTGTTGTCAGAGTCTCCCCATATGCTTGTACAGGGAAAAAAAATTGCACAAAAGCATCAAAGACTCTGGTCCCCCATGTCTCTTACGTGTGATCAGTGTCTCATGTGCTCTTTCATGTGTTTGACCCCACAGCTGTTCGAGAGATGGCAGACTTCTACCTGGGTTTTTCTAGCGAGAGTAGTACTCTTTTTAAAATGTATGTTAATGCATCTGGCAGGTTTCGAGATATTAAACTGGACGAGTGAAGATATTTGACCTGCTTGTAGCACAAGAGGTGGTCAGGGGATCACCAGAGTCAGTAGGGTTCGCCCTCTGGGGACCATGAAAGTCTTTACAAAATTTCATGGAAATCCATGTAATAGTTCATATTCCAGTCTAAACCAGTGAGGTGGACCAAATAGATATGACCAGTGGTGGAATGTAACTAAGTACATTTACTCAAGTGCTTGTACTTTACTTTGGTCTATTCTTCTAATGCCAATTTCTACTTCTACTTCACTACATTGCAGAGGGAAATGTTGTACTTTTTACTTTACTTACATTTATCTGACAGCTTTAGTTACTAGTTACTTTACTCATTAAGATTGTTGCAGCACTTTTCACTATTTTCAGAATTTTTGCAAAGCAAACAATCAATTAACGGAAAAAAATAATCAACAGATTAATCCATAATGAAAATAATCATTAGTTAAATAGTGAACTCCACCCCAACCAACTACAACAGTAACATCCTCCTTTTACATTAACGCATGAGAAATAATAATCCAATTGTATAATTATTATAATAGTCACTGGGGATTTTTTTCCCACATTGAGTACTTTTACTTTAGGTCCATTTTTAATGGAGGACTTTTTCTTAGAACAGAGGTTTATTTACAATATGGTATTAGGACTTCTACTGAAGTAAAGTCTCTTAATACTTCCTCCTCCACTGGATAGGGCTAAATAAAAGAATAATGGCAAACATGAATAGATTAAATCAGTGTTTTCTGGATTTGAATGATAGCATGGTGCCATAATCTAATCTCAGACTGACTTCATGTGCTGCGTTCAGGAAGACTTTTCCTAAAAATTGCTCTCCAGCTGCATCTGGATCCTGTCAGGGGCTTCACTCCCTACATGAACAGTGGGAAGTGTTTCCATTTTCAAACAGAGATAGCTCATCTCCATGGAGACATCTTAGTTTGACAGATTCATACAGTATATATCAAACAAAAGCTTATTCTGTGATTTGTAATACATAGATACTTTCCAGCAGTAAATTGTGGTTTGCCATTGCTGTACAACTTGTTTGCGTCCTCCTGGAGCACATGCCATCGGTTTATCTGACTTACACAGCAGAGCGCGTATAGATACAATACATTTTCCACGACACTGATTGAGGAACTCTTTTTGCATCGACCGCTCCACCTGTTAGAAGTTAAGGGGGATCTATCCGTTGTTTTTCTAAGTGTATGATTCAATCACTACTGGAGCTCATCTACTACTGACCCTCAGGAAATCTGCAGATATTTGATCTGAGGAAGATCTCTTTGGAAGTTCAAAAGGAACATGTCTGTACTGCACCCGGAGCCAACAATTAAATGAAAGCTGGACAAAAAGCCATGCCACTGATAGCTTTAAAGACAGTAACTAGACACTTGTATGTACATAAATAATGTACACAGGGAAACTGCTAAACTGGCTCCTTCCAAAGGTAGGAAGTTAGTGGTTCCAGCCAAGAAATTCGCTGGTACATAACCCCCCATAAAATGGCAAATTGTTGCTTTTACACTCGTACGGATCTAATTACTGACCTATAAAGGTGCTGGTAAGTGGATTTTGTTACCTTTTCATGCAGTCAAGCAAGCTGTTTCCTCCTGTTTCCAGTCTTTATGCCAAGCTAAGCTAACTGGCTGCTGGCTGTAGCTACATGATTACTGTACAAACGTGAGAGTTATATCAAATCTTCCCTCCGAAATTTCCCAAAATATCAAAGTATTCCTTTGAAGACTATATAGAACGTTAAGGATTAACCTTGCTTTGCACTTATGCGTAACCAGCGCAGAATAATCGTCCGCTGCAATTTGACAGTATGATCACTAACTGGACCTCATATATATCCCAGTCCAAAAAGCTCCCTCCCTGCAGCAGAAATGTGGCTCTGATTATCGGAGCTGTATGTTGAATAAGTTGCATAAAGCTAGGGAGGCACCGTAATGTGAAACAGATATACCATATCTTTAACGCAACAGGCCACACTTACAAGGAAGACATACTTTTGTCATCATCCAGAAAATCACGTTAGTCTTGCGCTCTGGGCCGTGAACGCCGCTGTTCAAATCCAGACAACAGTCTCTGAGGACACAGACAGTATTACCTGCCTGCCGAATGAGATTATTTTCCCTGAAGTAATATCTGCCTAGCCCGAGGCAACGGAGCGTTCACTGACAAGAGGTATAGAGTTTGCATGCCACTAGTAATAGGATAGTCCAACATCATTAAACTCATGCACTGTCAAAATATTTGCAAATCTATTACAAGTAGGTGAAGGCTCTACAGTATCTTTGGTGAGATTTACTGTTTTCAACTGCAAATATTTGGGCAGTTTTCAACTGCACTAGATCCTGTACGAAAAGTTGTTTTGCTATTCCAACAGGTTTCCAGCTGCAATATATGGTAAATATGACATTTTATTATATTTAATAATATTAATAATTGTATCACATTGCATTTTATAATTAGAAAACTGATCAGTCCTCAAGCTTGTGTTCTACATTTGAATTTGCAAGTCTATATACAACATTCAAATATATGGGGTTTATTGTGTTTTTTGTTTGTACTCACTGACAAACATAACTTGGCCTATGACCTCACTTCTCCAGCGATTTTTCCTCTGACTCTTAATGAATATGAACCCAGATGAATAACATCTGCCTGTGTTGCTCTGTTTTTGGTCACATCCAGGCCCACTACAATATCTGACAGGCTGTATTTGAGGTCTTAAAGGATAATTGCGGTTTATTTCAACCTGGCATATTTCCCTAGAATGTGATTGTTGGAGCTGTATGGGTCATGCTAACTTTGCACTTGTCACCTCTGTTGTAGAGATTTGGGAAAGCTGCACGAGAAAGTAGTTTGCCTGGAACAGCCATTATGTCTAACTGCATAGGGATCTACATCCAGGGTGACTTGTTTACATGTATAGTATGATAGTTTTTGTGTGTTCGTGCTAGAGAAGACGTAGCAAACAAATGCCTGCAAGTGTCCGAATTGCTAGAATAAAATGACAAGATAGCTTTTATTGACTAAACCTACAACTGACTGTTTGGTGCAGCCGGCCTCAGACTTTTCTTTCAGTTGATTTTGGGAAAGTGAAACAAAGTCTGCAGGACGATAATGTTGATAAGCCCTGCAAATTCATTTGTTGTAGTTACACAGCTGGGATCCCTCTCATCCGTGAACACATCTATTTTCCAAGTCTGGCATCAACAGGTCCCACTCTCTGCAGTAGAAGTTCTCCTCCTGTTGCCTCTCTGCCTCCATTCTTCATTTCTTGTGTTCTTGAAGAAATGTGAAATGACTATATATGGCGATAATCCGCCATAGAATTGAGCTTTTTTGAGCGAGTATAACAGCAGTGAAAGTCAGCGTCACACATGTAAGCAAACCGGCGTGCCTGAATGTGTGATTAGGTAAGCTGGAAGTTGCCCCGGATGTAGATCCCTATACAGTTCACTATAATGGCCATTCCAGGCGGCTGCTTTCTCTCCTCACTTTTAGTCATGGAGATGTGTTGGTACTGTAGGAGGCTTGTGCGGCTTGGCCCGATAATCGTTGTTTTCCCCAAATCTCTATAACATAGGTGGCAAGTGCAAAGACGGTACAAACCATAGCACCACAATAGCCACAATTACGGGAAATACACAGAGTTGCAAAAAGCAATGTTCCTTTAATATGTCTCTATGCGGTTCGGCAGAAGATTTAACAGAAAGCTGTCTATCCAAGCACTAATTCTGTTGAACAAGACACAGACAACCTCTGACCTGACCATATACAGTGTATGAAACTGGCCTCTAAATATTTCTCCGGGACTCCTGCCAGATTGCAATCACATTGACTGCCAATCAAACCAAAGACCCCAGGGGTCTGACTTTTAAAAGGAGTGTTTGTTAGCAATGTTTATGTGTTATCTTCAAATAAATTTTCTTCAGACACACTGAGAGAGAACAGCCTAGATTATCAGTTTGAAGTACTACAATAGCCAAAATCCTTGTAATGTGTTTATATAGCTCATACAATGGCTCATTGGAAACACTACAACTACAGTCATCTTTTGTCCCACACAGGGGTATAATTGTCTTACCTCATTCTTGAGATATGGCTGAATCCCAGCAGTGAACTGAAGGATAATGAACATAACAATAACCTACAGTCTATCCCCATTGACTTATTAAGACATGCACGCACGAATGTTTATGTTGTATTCATATTAAATGGTTTGGGACATAGTAAAAGTTTAGAGGGACCTCAGGGCACATGTCTAGGGGCTCAGCCTTCACAACCAGCCTTTCAACATGGAAATAAAATTATCTTTGTCATCCTCTGCAGGTACAATAAAGATATAAATGGCATTATTAAAGACATGTACCCAGAGCGAGAGCTGTGCCGTGCTCCCAACAGAGAGCCTGTGTTAGTCTTTACATCCTAGCAGGGGATCCTGGTGGATCCGCTCCAAGCAGAGTACGCCTCTATGGATTGGGGCCCCGCTGGAAATTAAATTACATCTTTTTCATAGAATCATGGTGGTCACTTTTTAAAAAAACATAAAGAATAATATTACTTTTTCGATCGCTAAAGATAAAGTTGATGAGTAGACACACGCTCCCTTTGGCTGTTGCAAACACTAGTTTGCATTACATGCTCACTTAAACATGCTGAAGGGATATTTTGTCTGTATGGTATGGAACGGAAAAAATATACTTTTCACGGATGTTGCTCTAACTTCATGCCTGTTCGCACAGCGGTGACTGCTTGACCCCCTTAATTGAAAAACTCTGTTCTTGTCCCAAACGACGTGTACAGTGTAATAACTGTGCAGTCATGCATCAAGTTTGTATTCTGGGTCTCAATTTGCATTGTCAAGACCAATTTGGGAATTGTTATCTCAAATTGGTGATTTATGGGGACCATGTTTTTATTCACTACCTTTAGCATGACTCCATGGAAGGCAATGTTGGTCTAGACCGAAATGTCTCAACTATTGTACAGATTCTCATGACATTTTCTACAGATATTCATGTTCCCCAGAGGATGAATCCGAATATCTTTGGTGATCCTGTGACCTTTCCCCTAGTGCCACTATAAGGTTGACATATTTGGTTTCAAATCAATCTTGACAACTATGAACTGCCAGAGATTCTACAGAAACAGTGACTATAACCTCCTAAACATCTGTACGCTTGTTATTATGCTAATGTTGGCATTTAGATCGAAGCACCACTGTGTATAAGTACAGCCTCACAGAGCTGCTATGGCTGTATATTCTTTTTTTCAAGCAATTGGACCTATAAATCAAGTCATCTCACAGCTTTTCATCCGAATATTGCTTTCAGTAGCGTGAATATCAGACCGGTGTGCCAGACATGCGTAGACATTGTATTCACGCTTTTTGCTTCGTCAATCAAAGAAATATGCCGAATCAAGAATTGATATTTCTGTAAGGCAGCTCGCAACAACCTGTAAAGCTGCATCAATCACTTTCATGCTTGTCGCCATCTTTCTGTCAATTTTTTATGTCACCATCTTTATGTCTCTGGCACAGAAAGATGATGCTCTCGCTTACAAAGCTCTGATTGGCTGATTGGTGGTTTTTCTCCAACCAGAGAATAGCAGTCAAATAGCACAACTGCTGACCCCTTTGAATCACTGAAGAAATTGGAGATCTGAGCAGCAATTTAGAGGTCTGGAACCAGACTAACGCTAGCATAAACAGTGAAAACTCTTCAATCGAAACAACGGTCTTGGATTCAGCTTTCTTTAGACATCCAACCACCTTTAAGAATAATTGGCTTGTTACCTGAAACAAAACATTGGAGGTAGACGATTCTAGTCAATAAATATTTGATCCAACACAACTTGTTATGAGTCAGTTGTCTTAAACTGACTGATAACTTGTCCTAGCTTAAAATACTCTAACATCCATTTATTTTGATTTACTTTCCACACACCGCTCTTGGAAGGCCTCTGCTGTGTGTGTGTTTAGTGGTCAGGAAGTATTACAAATTGTATGGGCGATATCCTAATCTCCTGGCCAGGAAGCATTAGCACAGTCATTTGCTTTCATCATCGTGGAGTCATTCTGGGATGTCCAAACCACATCAAGGCAACACATCTAGTTACCCTGAAGCTACAAAGACATTTAATTTTTTTATGGCAGTTAAATTGTGAACACGACCGGATAATGTTTCAGTTGTTTGAAGCTAATTGACCATTTTTCTGTGATTTTTCCTTGCCTTTCCTTTAACCTTACTATTTGTCTCACTGGGGGATTCTGGAAACCAAGCCAACCACAAACCACACACTGAAAAGGATGCCACATAAGTCATGTCTTCAGCAGAATGAGAAAAATGTTCTTTCATGTTGTTCCTTGACTGTGTCAGAAGCAGTGGCGTTAAGTGTTTCAGCTGTTTGTTTGTATTGCATAGGGCTCCCCGAGTCCGCTTTGGCGGAAAATTCTTCAAAGTCACCGCCATCTTCTGTCTTTGTACTCTCCATGCCTTTCATTCTTTTCCTCTCAAATATCCTTGTACAAATGATGGAGAGGATGGATGGATGGAGGTTCTGAGGTATCCAGTTGTCTTCCTGCTCCATCTGTTAATCAACACATCACAACAAATCCAGACAAAACATGGTGGAACCCACAAAGTGGCTCAACAAACACGACCAGAACAAGATGTCTTCCAAACTGTTTTCCAAGTTTTTTCTCCGTTAGCTTCCTTTTTCTTGCTACAAGAATCATCTAATTAACAGTTTTTATTAAACTGGATAAAGTAAACAGTGTAGTTCATGATTAAAGTGAAAGAAACCTACAGGAACATCTCAAATGAGAGTATTTGTCTGATGCCCTCTGGATGAAAGACATTATTTACTTTCAGTCTGAGGAGCAAAGGTTATGAATCCTCCGGTGCAGCACACTGTGAAAAGTTTTCTTAACCCATATACTATAGAGTTTATTGTAGTTTTCAACAATGTCTGGCTGGATGCCTCTCGGCGAATACTGCCCACACTTTATTTATTTCCTGTCAGATGCTCGTCCTAGTAATTCTGTCATTCCTTGTGGTCCCACCACCCAGACAGCTGAGACCCCTATCTCTCTCTCACCTCTGGCCCCTTGCCTCACCCCTCGGGGCAGTGACAGCCTCCTACCCCTTCTCACTATATTCTCCTTCTTCTCCCATGGCTCCACTCTGCTTCTTTCTTTTGAGCGCTATTTTCCCATATCGTTGCTGCACCTTCTTCTGTCCACACCCTCCTCCCGCCGTTGACTCGCACATCTGGGAAAGGTTAAGGGCACAGCAACGCTGGCTTTGTGGTCACTTAGGACGCTTCATGAAGTGAATGCAAGAACTCTATTCTCATCCGTGTTCATAAGCTACAGGAAGATCCTATTTCAGGAACCTTGTATTGTATTTTTTCAAAACTCATAAGACGACTTTGAACTATTATTCAGCTTAAGTTCAATTAGCTCCAATTTAAAGGCATAAGGGGAATTTACATTTTGAAGTTGAACCATCTTAAAATGATGAACAGTGTAGGAACCTGGACGAACCCGAAGTTAAAGGCACGGTTAGAGCATTCAGATGTCTGCTTAGTGCGAAGTGTCGTCCGACGACATCTGAAGGCAAAAGTGTTAATACCTGTTCTGAATGGCCACTATGGAACGGGCCAAAAGCCTGTCATCATCATTCTTGTACACAAGTTATCATTGTGTGCAACAAGATAGGTAATCATTTTTCCGGGACTGCAGAGGCTCCCCTGCTAGTTTTGTTGTGGGGCAATATACAAGTTAATCGTTCTTATAAGTACATAATGACCTCACATAAATCCCAGCAGGGCTTTTATGTCTAATAAGCAACAGAACTGAAAACACCTGTCAAGGTATGTGGGGTCTTAAAAATTTTTTTTTTACAGATATAACAAGATGATTAATGAGCTTTAGAGGGGCCGACATATTTTGTTCACTTTGGACAGAGCCAGGCTTGCTGTTTCCCCCTGTTTCTAGTCTTTACACTAAGTTAAGCTCTCCGTCTCCTAACTCAACCTTCATACTTAATGTACAAATATCAATCTTCCCACCCAACTCTTAACAAGAAAAGCAGATAAGCGTACTTGCCAAAATTGTTGAACCATTCCTTCAGTTGCGTCACGTAGAATATTAATACTTGAGTACAAGAGAGTGACTGATACTGTGAAAGGGAGGCGTAAAGTGATCAGGAATGAGGAATCTAAGGTATTTGAAGAGGTGATTGTCAGCACACCGGCGTGCTGTTTGATTGAGTCTTAAGGTTGGAGTTTTTGGGCTGAGTGAGCTGTGAAGAAAAGAGTTCGGAGAGAATCAGATGATGAAAGTCATGAAAGTTAAGGGTAATTAAGAGGCGTGGCGAGGACCTCCAGGTGGGCCTTACCTGGTTGAAAATGGAGGACCACCTTAGACGCAATGAAGACAAAGTGATACTTAGCAGTCTATCCCGAGGCTGCCGAGCACATCTGGTCAGAGTGCTCTTAAAAGGAACCTGTTAAATCCATTATCATCGCAGAGTATCTTAAATTACAGCCAGAGAACAAGAAAAAACAGCTGTGAGAGCGATAACCTGTGAGAAAAACTCTCGCTGACACACACTGACACAGGCCGGCAGGTTTACAGGGTGAGAGATTGACTACCAGCTGTAAAATACAATCGGGGAGTGTGTGTTGCTGTGTCAGTCAGAGGAGTGTAATGCAATCTTATAGTCACAAGACATGAGGGGGAGGTGGGAATTGTCCTTCTGAAGGTACCTTTCAATGAAGAAAACCTTTCTGTGTGAGGATGTGGGGATAGCAACAGGATCGGCAGAGTATGTTCGGGTATATTTTTGTTATTCTGTATGTGAAGCTTCTTACAAAAGACCTGCACAAACCAAAATCTCTGAGCTCTCATTGAGTAAAAGTTACCTTCTTGGGGACGTGCTTTCCATGAGAAATCATGGGGCCCGAGTAGAGACCAAGGCTGAGACCGTACTCTTAAGGGGGCCCTTTGGTCTTTGAAGGATGGAGTGATGACAGTGGGACGCTGTTTGTGTATAAAAAGGAAACAAAGTGAAACAGCTCTGAACATGTCGGCCCCCGCTGCACAACTGCAAGCCTGCTAACCCCCAAACAACACAGTTATAGTGCACTGAGGCTTGTGTGCGCGCACATAGTTCATTTGCTGCCTTCAGTGAGGGGTTCGCTTGCTTAAGTTGGTTTATTTTCATTTTGCATAGTTAGAATCAGGAAAGGCAGGATCGAAATGAACAATAAGTCATATGAGCTGTCGGTGAGGCAGCTGAGAGACTTAAAAAAAGGAATTTCTATCACCTTAATAATCAAGTGCCTTGTGATATTACATGGATCATTTTACTGCTGCTTTTCTATTTTCTGCATGTGCACTTGCTATTTTATTATTTTATTGTTTATGTTGTCATTGTTTTGTGTCATTTGTTATTATTTTTATTGACATTTTGGAGAATATGCTAGGTCGTGATTTGACCGAGAGTTGAATAAGAAAATCAATTCCACTCTCAAGTCTGTCTGCTTAATATGAAGCTACAGCGAGCAGCCAGTTAGCTTAGCATAAAGTATCAAAACTACACTTTTACACTAATGCGATATAACTTGCTAATTTGTGAGCTTTAAAAAGGTGCTGGTAGTTTTATTTTGTTACATTTGGACGGATCCAGGCTAGCTGTTTCCCCCTATTTCCAGTCTTTATGCTAAGCTAAGCTAATAGCCCATGGCTACAGCAAGCGGAGACATTTGAAAATGGTATTGATCTTCTCATCTAACTATCGGCAAGAAAGCAAATAAGTCTATTCCTCAAAACATCAAACTATTCCTAAATTTGGTATTATAATCTGCTCATGAAAGCAACAAAATCAGAGTGACTATGAAACATGTATATTTAAAATCAGTGTGTATACTTTTTCTGTTTGTAACATGATACATTTGGATCTGTGCCAATCCAGTAAACACTGATAAAATCAAAACGACGCAGTTCTGCTTGATGCATGTGATCATAAGTGTGTATGTATTATGATGTTTTATACCACGTACTGTACCAGACATCCCATCACCCTCATGGTGCCATAAATTCAAAACATTTAGTCTATTAGATACCAGTGGGAATCACCCGGTCTCCTGCCGTGATAGTCCCATGACTCATCATTTGACAACACATAGTGTTTATTATGATGATGGTATGTGTAACGGTGCGCTCGTCCGACAAGGTTAAGACTGTAACTATGCATGTTTTGGCAGATGCACTGTGTGGACGAAGCACGGTGCAGGGAAATGTCAGACTGCTCGAACAGCGCTATGAATGAAAACTACTTGTGGCATCCATCAGTCCACATGCTTCACAAGTGCACACTGCACGCACACACACACACACACACACACACACACACACACACACACCTGAAGTGTACAGAGTGTGTTCTGGTGTTGATGGCAGTCACCTGTGTGGTGAGGGTGCTGCGCGACTCTATTTTAGTTTGATATCAAATAGGACGGCCTAATATAGGCATTGGGATGGGGCTTATCACTGCTCAGGCTGTTCTCATACACTGCTCGTACTTATACCTACCTAATGCACTATAATTCGTAAGTACTCCACGTAATTGCGAGTTAGGACAGGTGACGTAGTACAATAAGGGACTTTCACCCAGGAGACCGCTGTTTGTGTTCCGTGTGAAACTAGAAGTCAATGTTGACTTATTTGTTACATTACTTCCATACTTAAGTTCCGTCACTTCTGTAGTTTTCTCGACCCAAACCACGATCCTTTTCTTAAACCTAACCAACTAGTTTTGTTGGCTAAACAGGTTCTGCACTGCTGGGGCTCGCACAGGCGTATTGACAGCTCGTGTTCCTGGACATTCATATGCAAATGCATGAAAAATAACAATAACTTTTTGTAAGATATCATACAAACCATTACATGAGGATACATTGCACTGCTACCAAGTGTTTTTCTCTGCCTGCGTCATATTGAAGAATACGTTTCTGATATGTATTTATGGAGATTACAGATCTGTAGATATTTCTCACCACTGGTGAATGAAAGAGGCGTTCAATTGTTGGCTGTTTCAAATTCTGGTAAAAGCAGCCATGAACTCAGATCACACACACACACACGTTTACACACACACTCGCTTACACACACACGCTTACACACACACACAGACACACACACACTCACACACACACAGACACACACACACACACACACTCACAGACACTCGATTACACACACACACACTCACACACACTCGCTTATACACACACATTCACACACACTTGCTTACACACACTCACACTCACACACACACACACACACACACACTCGCTTACAGACACAGACACACACACACACGCACACACACTCGCTTACAGACACAGACACACACACACGCACGCGCACACAGCATCAAAAGGGTGGTTTGTGTGTGAGATTGTGCGTGAGGATATCACAATCTTATACGCAGCGCTTTCCAAAATTCTTTACAGGGTATTTTCCGAATGAGTTGTCGTTTTAGACTCCTTGCTACCCACCTGTGCTGGCATGGGAACGCACCCCTCCTCCTCCTACTGGTCGAGCCAGGGCTGCATTTGTTTCGTGCTAATCCTCCTTATGAGAGAGACAGCTCTTATAGCAGGAGCCAGCTTTGATCCCCTAACAGACGAAGACAAAAAAACGCTTAAGCTACTTCCTTCTTCGTCTTTTGGCTCATCACTCGCATCGCTGCTCAGAGGATCTGTAATGTCAGCGGATGAGGTCACTGAGGTTGTGCAGGACAGCGGGCTGCAGATGTGAAAGCTCTAAATTAGGGTGAGGACATTGGTAGATTTATCTTATTTATTATAGAATAAAGGTACACATGAACGCACCCGAATACATATACAAAACACATAGATGTACACAGACCTTTTGCAGTAGTCAGACACTTGATGTGTTTGTGCATTGTGTACCAAATGGAGCTTAAAACTAAATAAAAAACAGCTGTGTTGAAAATGGTATCAACACACACACATCTGTCTGTCGGTTTCAGTGCGTGAGGTCAGGCAACTTGTTTCATTCAACCATGTTTGCTGTTGTAAATATCCAAAAACTGTTTGAATCCAAGTGTGTGATTACTGTGTATACAAATGTCTACTACCTGTATATGATTTAGGCAGAGTCTGTGTAATAGTATTAAAAGTTTGTTGTAAGCCACAGCAATGATAATTAACACAATTATGTGACCAGTGCCAGAATCCTGCTGACAAGAAAATGATCGTGTGTGTTTGTGTCCGCCGATGTGTTTGTTTTCCAACCGCAATGACATGGAGGACCTCTGCAGCGACCCTTGAACTGAAAAGTATACGGATACAGACATCCTAAACACTCTATTCAAGCTCCAGGTGTCCAACACACACACGTGGGCCGACACACACGCAAACACAAAGAGAGAGACAAATCTAGCAGTCAACCAGGCAATGATGTACATCCACTGAGGTCTGGATAAACTTGTTCTGTTTTTAACTATTTATTATTCACACAGCAATCCCATACACTCCAATTCCCATTTGCAGTCTCACTTTCTCTCTCCCAAACACACACACACACACACACACACACACACACTGTTTGAAGGTTAAGGAGTACAGCTGGGAGCTGCTGCCAGACCCCCCTCCTCTGTCACTCTCAGTAATCAATCTGTCAGTATGGTAATTAACCCACAAAGTTAAGTAAGCATGACTACTGAACTGCCCCACTCCATCTAACATTCCTCTCTTCCTCCCTCTGTCTCTCGCTCGTACTCCCCCTCACTCGGTGGCGGGCGGCGGTCGCTCATTTGCTGATTGTGACGGCCCGTGATGCCTTCAAGTGTGAAAATGAGGCCTCTTGTTTTACACTATAGAAGAAAAGACTAACACAAATGTGTAGAAGTCTATGATCACCAGTAAGTTCACAGCTAGCTGTCTAGAGAATAATTCCAGCGTACTACAGCTGCATTGTTTTCAGGGCATCATTACACATTTGTGACATTTATTGACATTATTGTGACGGAGAACAGATGGTCCAAAGATGTTTCACTTCTTGACAAGGGAATGAGCTAAATGACTTTTATTGTGAAAGACAGGCTAAAAAAAACGAGGGATCCAACCTCGGAGGTTGCAGGCTTCTTACAGGATTTACTTCAAATCCCCAGACAAGGTTGGCAATGCTGGTCAGGGAGCATTTAATAAGAAACACTCTTTGTCAAGCGCTACTGGTGGGTCGTCCTTGAACGAGGAGTTAGACTCAGGTCTACAGCGCAGATGTTCACTCAAAACTGCTGCATAGTAAAAAAAAAATCACTAATACTCACACAGGAACATGGAGCTGTAGATCGGTGAAAAGGAGCATGAATCAGCTAACTCCCCTGGATGAATGAACATAAGAAATGGCACACGTAGAGACAGTTAGGCAGTTCGCCTGGAAATACAGTCCGAAATGGAGAAAGGACCTGTCCTCACGGAGCAGCGTGATTGTTCTTGGACTCAGGTAAAACTGAACCACACACTCATGGGTCCTCACACCAACATCAGGAAATGTTAGCAACTTTTCTGAGCTAAATGAAAGTGACGTTTCAGCTGAGGGTAACAAAATATATTGCCAAATCACTTGATCCTCATCCCAGTAAGAATATTTTACCCCCATATATAGTTTTTTTGCTAGCTGACACCATAGATGGCAATGCTAACATGTTGTAACAGATTTCAATATCTTGACAACTATTCAATGGTTTGGCATGAAATCTGCTACACACATTCATGGACCCCCAGAGAAATAGTCTCCTTTTTTCCTGATTTTTTCCTCTTGCGCCAGCATCAGTTTGACATTTTTGGTTCAGAGTAATCTCTGCATATGAATGCAGAATCTTCAGGCAATTTGGTATCGGACGCTTTCTGCTTTCCATTCGTAGTCCAAGTAGTATTGACCAATCATGTATGAGCGGGCCTTGGTTGAATTCAGGTAAACATTCTTTGTGGAGAGCAAAAGAGGAAGAACACATTGTCCGAAATGCAATCTCAGATTCCATCGGCTGTTGTCTGATGATAATTTTGCTTTTATTAGCTAAAAAATAAACTGTTAACCGAGACGTCTCTCGACTGCAACTCCATTCTCGCGTCTCGTGTTTTTTTTAGCATTTCTGGATATTCTTTTCTTAAACAGGTAAAGAGACCATAGAGAGCGTAAAGAAAACAAGTGGGAAGAAAGGTGGGGGATGACGTGCAAAGAAGGCACCTGGCCAGACTCAAGCCAGTGATGTTGAGATTACATGGCCAGCGTCTTAAACATTCAGCCACGCCCAGGTCTTGTTTTTCTAAGGTGCGTATAAACAGAACTCAATATACTCCAGTTTGACCCATGTCACAGGCCTTTTCAGGCCAGCCAGAAAGCCCATAGCTCTCACTGAAGTATTCAGTCTGACATTGTAGACAGCTTTGTCTATATAAATAACTGTATCCTCAAATAACAAGGCCGCAAAAATTCCCTTCTGTCTTTCTGTTCGGTGGCTTATATCCAGTGCCACACGGGTACTTGAGAAGAGTGATGACAAGATTTACAGTAATTGGAAAATGGCTTTTGCTGGTGTTTCCTGAGGACCTGCCAGTAACTGCAGCCAGTGGAGTATTCCCCTCTACAGGGACTGTGTTTGTGAGTTTACCATGGAAACTGATCAAGTATCTCGAACTTGATACCTTCCCTTGTTTGATTGTTGGCTTTTGGTGAAGCTGCTGCCTAACAGACGGCGGCGTTGTGAAGAAGAGCAGGAAGTTGACAAGCCAATTTGAGAGGAAGACTAAAGAGGAAGATTTTTCGGTAACGTCAAGTACATTTTATTTATACAGCCCAATATTACAAATTGTCCTCAAGGGGCTTTAAAATCTGCACAGCAGACGACACCCTCTGTCCTTTCGACCCTCGCTTCGGATATGGAAAAACTCTCCAAACAAACTCCTTAAATGGGGGGAAAAAAACGGAAGAGCAACTGAGGAGGGATCCCTCTCCCAGGATGGACAGACTCTGCCTTGGCTTCAATACTGTGTTTAGGTACATTGGCTGCTCAGAATAACCCCCCCACTAGTGTTTATAAACCATTATCTGTATTGCCTCCTGCAGACTATTAGAGCAGGGGGGTGTCTTTGAACTGTCTTTAGTGATCCCTCCTGACCTGAGTTTCACAAGTTACGCTCGTTAGATCCTCAGCCAGGCTATAACGGGCAAACACATAATCCTAACACTCCCACTACACATTAGTGGACATTTCCAAATGCCATAAAAGCAAAAAAAAAAATAATAGAATACCAGAGAAGAAGAGTTGAAGTAATTCTTATCCGATTTTAAATGGAAAAAAAGTATTAAGGCTATACTTTTTAAGGCATTGAATGTTCTGTTGTAGTGATTCTTTGGCTGTGTCATAGCATCCAAAAAACACACACGCACCCACTGTACGTGTCCATTTTGGAGTACAAGGATGCAAGCCAGAGTCAGCGTGCAAATAAAACACGCAAGTAAAGCCCACATAGTATAGTACAATTTGAAAGTATTGCTACTTTACACTCCTTCCTGCTCTCTTTTGGAGGCATCGCGTTCTCATGCTTGCTTGTTGACGCTGTAGAATACACACAGATACATCTGCACATTCCTCTCCCACACAAACTAGACTGCACCTGTGATGAGTTCAGATACAAACTGAATTATGACGTGACTAGGAGTCTAGAATAGTGATTTATAAACCTTGTTTCTCCGTTAAAAAACAGAGGGAAAAAAAAGGTAGCTACTGCTAAACATCCAGAGGGAGAAAAAACGTTCTTAACACTGTGATGGCCGCACCTGCTGCCACACTGCTAATAAATTTGAGTTTGTTGACCTTTTGACCTCATGGACATTTCTCATAGATAAGCAAACATATGATAGATAGTTTCTTTTTCTTTTTTACTTAGTATTATTAGCAGTCAAGTAGTTTCTCATTGTAGTAAACACATTTAGTTAACTTCTGTACAGTAACACTTTAGTCAAGTTTGCCCTAAGTCTCATTTTTAGACTTACCAGTGCTGAGGGTGCAGCTGCTGGAGGGACATCTTGTCGAGCAAAAGATGCGCCCCTTAAAGCAGAGCTCTTAAATACAGGAACTGGACAATCAGAACGTACCAAGTGGCCCCCACATCATGGGGTTGCAATTTCTAGTTTAGAGATTTCGTTTATTTCTTCAGAGTATATTGGTTTGTTGGTTGTGTTGGTTAGTATATTTGTACTGACTGAGACACAAGCCAAACAACTCAACTGTTTCCTGGAATAAAACTTTCTGATTTATTTGTTCAATGATGTTAATTAGCTTTTTTAAAGGAAAATGGAAGGAAAAGATGATGGAATTAACACAGGCCTGACTTCCCCTATTGGCTTGTTGTAAATTAAAACAAGAGCTGGAATTACAAGTCTCTTCTAATTCATTTCAGCGTATACTTCCTCTACAGTTATGGAGTTATTTTTGGAAGCATTTTACACTTGCGAGTTGGCCTGCAACTTCCACTTCCATCTTGAACAGAAGACGAGGTTACAACCTCACGGTTTTGCTACCGGTCCTAAAAACACAGCAAATGGAGCGAGGAGACAAATTGGAGTAACACTAGCTCTGTGTTTGTGTTACCGGGCCGGCGTCCCCCTCCAGCTGTTTTTGTAGATGACTTTGCATTAATGATGTTTCATATTTAAACCTTACACAAACAGGGAGAAGGAATTTGTGTAGTCAATATAACCAAACATTGCTAATTATCAAGGGTTGAAGTAGTTGAGCGGCTGGGTGGCTTTGAGTACAAACATGACTTTAAAGTACTGCCCACTGAGCGAAGTGATGACAGTTAAAGAGGAAACAAGAGGAAATTATGACTGATACATTCTTTTAACCTCTGAAAACATTAGGTTGACGGGGGTCTCGTTGCCAGTGCAGCCAACCACATCTGTAAACTATCACTGATAATAATTCTTAAATTCTCACTTGCCTCCATTTGAGTCTCAAAAAAGACAAGTGAGAGCAGACAAAATGCAAAGAGAGAAAGAAAAAAAGCCTGTCAGGTATAAACACACGTGAACGAGAGAAACGGAGAGAGAGCTTCATCCACTTTAGCCAGCTTTGATCTCCTTAATGGGGTGCTGGCCCCGATCCAGTTGGGATGTGTCGCCAGGGGCAACGGGACAAGAGGAGGCTGATAAGGCCGGCGGCCTCCGGGCTTTGTGGGCCGCTCAGACAAAACACACTCCACATTGGTCTCCTTACTGTACAGCGCACACTGTACGTGACAAAATAAATCAGCGAGAGAGGCTAAAAGCCAAGAATAAAATAATTCCAGGTGTTTATGTGGCACGTTAGCAAGATGCATGTGCTGGATACCCCTTTGTATTGCTTTATCTGGAATAGGGTGGAGTCTGACAGGGAAATGACCGTCAAGACAGAGAAGCCCTGCGTAATTCTGAAAAGGTTTACGGGGCTTTAGCTGATTTAAGAGCAATGGCTAACCAGTGGTGGGTCCGTGAGCAAGCAGCAGATTACAAAGGGTTTTATTCTCTTCATTTTACAGTCGAACTCTCTAACTCTCTCCTGGACCCTCCTTCTCTCTTTCTCCATCCCCTCTTTGAACTCCCCTGGCCATTTCCTGACCTCTCCCTCATCTGTCTGTCTCTCTTCCGCGGTCACTCCCTCCGTCTCTCTCAGGACTCTGGACTTTCTTTGATATTCTGCAGGATTAGCTCAGGGCTGTCTGTCTGCGTGTCTGGGAGTTTTTTTTATACAGGGGCTTTTCCATTTAATTTAATCACTCCCCATTACCTGAACACACACATTCACATTAGTGAGTCACTTGTTGTTTTGGGAAGATACTACTACTAATACTACTACTGCCTGCTGGAAAAAGTAATTGAACGTCTTCAGGGGATTTGTCCCCAGGACAAAACAGGACATTATATGGTTGATCGTGTAGTTGTCGAGAAGCTTTATGAAACAATTCATTCTCCGGGGGCCCACGATTATCTGTTGAGTCTAGATATTTCACTCTGGACCAAAGTAGTGCATGACGTTGCCTCTCTGAAAATCCTAACCACTGCGTCATTGTCATGTAACTGACCGCCGTCGCCCTCCCCACAGCCACCGTTGCCCCTTTTATCGTTTTATCTTAATCGCCCACGGCCTGAAAATGTTATTCTGCAAAATATTATTTTGTTTCCCATAAAAATTCCCCCGAACACAGAATAATAACAGCACAGGACGTTACAGAGAAGGCTTAATGGGCCGCATGTTAAAGCTCATGGGAAACATATCGCCGGCACGCCAGGAGGCTTTCCTCACATTGATGGAGAGGGGGATGAGAAGAGGAGGGGCGCTGGTGGGGGTGGGGGGGGGGGGGGGGAGTGTAGCTAAGGTTCACTGGTTCCCAAACTCCTGCAGAGCTTCAGTAGCCTTCACAACCACCCTGAAACTCCTCTCACCCCTCTTGTCTCCCCTCTTTCTTCCCCTTCACTGCCCTCCAGTTTCTGTCTCAAGCTTTCGCCTTTCTTTTGTCTGTCCCACCACTAAACGCTCTCACCTACTGGCCTTTAACACCTCCTCCAGGCCTCTCTGTGATGTGTTATCATCCGCTCCTAACCTCCCTCCCCTCACATCTTTTCTATTTCACAGCTTTTGTCATAACATAACCGAGATTCAAAATAATCGTCCGTCCGTCCTTACACGCGTCTGTTTGTGCGTGGCGGTTCTCTCCTTTTCATCTCTGGCTTTTTACTGTATGCCGTAAATTACATTAGATCTGACGGCCCCGCTTTATGACTGAAGGTCAATATTGACTTTCTGCAAAACCAGCAAGTTGGGAGAGAGGCAGAAAGAGCCAGAGAGAGATATGTCATGTGTTCTCCGAGGTTTGGGTGCCCTTTGCCTTTACATTATTGAAACTGGCCTATGCTCAAAGTCAACAAAGTTAGACATTTTCCTCCCTTCAGAAGAAGCGTTTTGCTGTCATTTGTTTATGTACAGAACAAAAAAAGACTTCCAAAGATTTGAAAACCGATTCCGTAAGGTTTTTATTTAAAAAATAAGGAAAATCTAGTACGCATTTCAATATCTGGCACTGAAAGCAAGCTGATTAATGGGAAACATAAACTAGAAAGAAGACAGTAACAAATGGACTGTACTTAAATGTATTCCCCTTTAAACTGTTGGAGGAGGGGAGCTAAGGCCTGAGAAAGAAAACTAATCAAACTGAGAAATCTGTCTCTTGAGGCCCACTGTGCCATGTTCATGAACAAATCACACACGAGAAAACACACATGCACACACACACACACACACTCGACCATATGCTCTCGATGTTGTCAGGACTGTCGTCTGTCTACATCACGTACGAGTTTTGGCATGTAGCCTTCCTCCGGGTGACAAAAAGCGCAGTCTTTTGTGTGTCGACAACTATTCCTCACATCCCTACCTGGCCCCAGAGGGCCTGTTGAGGTGCAGGCAAGCAAAACCACACACACACACACACACACACACACACACACACACACACACACACAACATATATTTTTTCTCTCCTTGCTTTGTGTTAATGTGATTCTTCTCTCTCGTTCAGAGAGACATTTCTGTGTGAAGTTGCCAAAAAGTAAAGGAATGATCATTTGTAAAAGTTCTTACCACTGCAAGCAGTACTGAGATGGAGGCAGCACGTGATTTACTATTTGCTTAACCTTATTCCAATTACTACAATGTGTAACTTTTATTTGAATCACAATTTCTTGAAATCCAGATAAATAATACCATCACGTATTTTATCAATCACCCCTCCCTCACCCTCTCTCCCCAATACACCATTTTATATTTGTAACTTATAAACTTTTAAATTAAAAGTGTGATTTGGCAAAAAAAAAAGTCTCAGGCTGCAGTCCTACCTCACTAGGACTGGTAGACAGTCATACCACAACTTTAAAAATATACATTTTGTTGGTGATGACTTGTTTCTTATTAGCAAACATTTTGTATAGTACCTGGTACTTAGCTGATATTAGAAGGTGGCGTTAAAACACTGCACACCACAGATTGGTCAGAGAGAATCGCCATCAGCGCGACATGGGACACCCTGCACAAATCCAGCATTTTTAAATAGCAAAGGTACATTTTTTTATTCACTCAACCCAGATTTTTTTAAATGGCAGCCCGCAAAACTATGCCGTATACTACGCCGTACAATTAACAAGGTACAGACGTTCCTCTGTTTGGTTGCAGATGAAAGGATTCAGCGAGGGAAGACGTCGTCATGGCAGTTTCACGTGGCAGTGAAAAGCGAAATAGAGAAAAGTACCTGGTACCAAAAGTGAGTCGAGTCGGGCTGAACCATGCAGTGGAAATGAGGAAACAGCCAGGCAGTGCTCAGGGCACATACTGAGATAAATTGGTTAACATATCATGATTTCATAACATTTATGGTTTTGGTAAAAGATTTCCCTGTGGTGGTTAAAGTTTACTTAGTATTTTACAAGAACCCGTGGCCTAAAAAACACAGCCTGGCATTTCACACACACTCGCATGGTTACACTTAAAGAGGTCAAGAGGAGAGGAACGTTTGTGGTTTACCATGATGGTACAAAATCATGTGTTTTTACCAAGTATGTGTGTGTCTGTAGGTGGTAAAGCTCTCGTGTGTTGACTTACCTCAGGAGAAGAAAAACAGGCATCCATCAAGCTGACTGAGGCTGCCTGTTGGTTTGGTTGTGTTTGAGCACTTCCTAAACCTCAAATTTTCAAGCAAGCCATGGCCAGGGTTTGCTTGAATATTTGAGGTCTGAGGCTAAGGTGACCGCTGTTGTTTATCTGCCCAAAAGATGTTTTCTATTTCCAAACAGGAAGATCTAATCGTGGCAATGAGTGGACAATTTCTTTTTTAAATTTCTAAAGTTGGTGGAAATAGCCGAGCTAGAGGATGTTTTGGTAACACAGATGCTTTTTGGAAAAAAGAGAGATAGGGATATCAGCCAGAATCACCAAGTCAAGGTCGGATGATGTTGTTTGAATCTGGCTCTTAATTAGAAACCATTTCAAAACTAAAAACATATGTGTTTGACGGCACCTTTTTGATTGGTGAAAACGGACGTGTTAACGGTCAGTGTTTTGGTTGACAGTGTTCACTGAAGGGATCCCCTCCTTACTTCAGCAGAGGTCGTCTTCAGGGCAGCATAGCACGGGGTCAGAAAGTAGTCCTTTCTCCTGCTGTGTCCTCAGCCATGTGTAGAATGTGGGTCATCTTCAAAGAAGCTCAAGTATTAGCCTTCAACACGAAGCATCAGCAACTTCCACGGTAGGGTGAACTCCAGCTTAAATTGTAAAGAAACATTGGAATCTGAGGCTGATGAGGATCAATGGTTTACAACTACAACTTCTAAACTACAAGCTTACTCTCTTAAAACAGGGCAGAAAGAAGCAGGCCTGTGTGCGTGTGTGAGTGGTGCTCACCAGTGAATACGTGTTTTATTGTTCCTAAAACTGACCTTGTGTTTTGACCATGAATTCCACTTTGCCATCATTTAGAGCAAGGGTCCCCAACCACCGGGCCGCGGACCAGTACCGGGCCGTGGATCACTTGGTACCGGGCCGCGCAGAAAGAATAAAACTTTTATTTTTTTGTGTTGGTAATATTTATTGTTAACATTTTTATGTATTATATTATATATATTACAATCTAATGATAATATAAATAAAGTGCATAATATAAAATTGAATAATTACATTTACATTATATATGTAATAATTAAATATTATGTTTTGCACTTTTTGCAAATTGTCTTGCATGAAGCCGGTCCGTAGTGCAAAAAGTTTGGAGACCGCTGATTTAGAGCATAGCCTATGTGCAGCCTGGGATTCAACTAAAACCCATTGATTCTCTCCTGTAGGTACTTTACTTTACATGTTCCCATCACCCAAACGTGAATTTTATGAGGTAGTAAACAAGATGGCACATGATGACCATATGTGTGAGAAGTTGCAGGTGTTTACACTCCCTTTCCACTCCAAACTTTACACATATATTTCCGCAAGCATGTCAATATGTTTCGGTTACTGAGACTCTTTATTGCTCATGGCCATTTCCTCCAAAGTTCACTTGGTAAATTGCAATCACCATTACTGATTAAGGTATCACATTACTGTTACTAAGTAATTGGTTCTTGCCCAACACTGCACATATGAAGCGGCATCAGTCCTTGAGGTGAACAAATTCCTGCCACTTCCTCTCAACATACACTGACTAAAAATGGACAAATACGTTTTCCAGTTTCTTAAGCTAGTGATATGATTTATCCTTTGATAAAACCACAGTTTGGGTCATACATTTCTCACTCACACTTTCTCCCCTTCTCTAAGAAGCCTGTTGCTGCTGGCCTTTAAACAGCTGTGGTAAGAAAAAGTGTTTAGCTAGCAGACCTCAATCATTCAAATCCTCTTACCTCATAGGACGTTGCAGCTTGTAACACTGGCTCGGGGACTTTGTACATGTAAAGTGAGTCTTTGGTCAAGGGTAATTGCTTTTCCCTCTTTCCAGTTTTGTAATGACGGTGGGTTTACTTGTTTCTGCTGCTTTATCTGACACAGACAAATGCGTCATTGTGTTAGCACAAGCCAGTTAGCATCAACTCAAAACTGTCTCCCGGGCGCTGCAGCTAGCTTATCATATGGCCTCCCGAGGTTTATAGAGCGCAGTGTTATATCGTTAAGTCCGAGAGCAGACCACACAGAGCAAGCGAGGGTGTCCGTGTCCTCATTAAAGCTTCGCCTGGGCAAACCAGAGACGGCCAATATACACAGCAGATAAGACAGTTAGCAGCTCGCACAGATTTACAGCCGCTAGCCTCGGGGAGCAAGAGGACGAGAAGTGAGAGAGAACATGAGTTCACTTTATCGTTTAATGTCTGGCAGCCAGATGGACAAACTGGGGACAATCTGTGATTTAACAAGGACATGGAGAGAAAGAATTGGTGTGTTTGATTGATAGACAGCAGTGATATTGCTCGTATGGACGGTGAGTGAGAGTGAAAGGCCAGAGGTGATCTAGGGAGGGTGGTAAATGAGATGGATGAAGTGGAAGACATTTAAGATGAGGGAAATGGGACAGGTAGAAATGTCAAAAGGCAAATTAAAATTAGGAAAATTTTATGTTTTATTAAAAGGGGAAGTTATGTCAAAATCATGTCACATTAGCATTATGTATTGCTACTGTTGCAACAATGAAAAAACCCATATTCCACATCATCAGTCAGTTAAGCACGTCATCAGAGCAGCCAAAATATGCACTCAGGAAACTTTCTGAAATACTACAACCCTCAGTCATTAGCAAACTCCAGATTTACGTCAAATGTCAAAGTTTCTTGTCAACACTAGAAATCAGCCTCCCAATAACCCCAACTTGATCTCTTACCTTGTTCACATAAATAACCCTCCCTCAAGAACAGGGGTCAACTTTGTCTGATCCACTCCACTTTCTCTCCACGTCTCTTTTCTCTCCCTTTGATTTACATCTAGTGTATTAAAACCCCGGGCATCCTGCTCTGGAAAAACACAGCGTCTTAATTTCTTTGAGTAAATTTTAAGTGGCGTGGGCTCGTTTGGCGTGTTCAGTGTCAGGTTTTGCAGACTCCCCAGTGGGCAGGCCCACCTAGTGTGACACTGCACCTCGTAAAGAAATCAAGCCCGAGTTTTGGGAAAGGCTTTTCTCCCTGAGTGAGTGTTGGGTTTCACTACCAGTCTGTGGATTCAGTCACAGCGAAACAGGCGGCGCTAACAGAGACAAGGCAATTTAGCCACCTGAAAGAGGATACACACACACACACACACACACACACACACACACACATACACACACACTGCAAAGTTCCTCTGCTTTCAATCACACATTCTCTGTGCAAACTGTAATTGTTTAGTCTCTCTCCAATATCATTTGCCTCATCAAACATGTTTGAGGGTATGTTTTCTTTTAGCTCAATCTGACAATTTCAAAACATTTCATATGAGCATGAAAGTTGCAAATTCTTTCTTTTTCTTTCCCACAAATTTTTCGTGGAACTTTTCCAATTAAAACACAGGAAGCCTGTTATGATGCACACATTGTCTTTTACTTGGCTCAATCTCGTACACACAAATAAGAACCTCACTTGTGCTTTCCACAACTTTTTCCAATGGAAAACAACAAAAGAACGGTTCCGAGCTAGTCGAGTCGAGTCGAGCCGTGTCGTGTCGGCCAAACGTGAATTGAGTGCCGCTGCAGATTTCACTATCACTTTTCTTAACACCATAATCTTTAGTCATTTAGCTGCGCATGTACCAGATTCTTAAACTCTGTGATTCTATGTTTCTTACGCGGTCTCTTTATACTGTACACAGTCTTGTAGCTCGTAATGAATGGCCCAGACATTTTCTAACGCAGTTGTTGCCTTCGATATGAAAATTCAACCGGAAGAGTTTCATGTCCATCCAAGCCGTACAAAAGCTCCAGCTGCAAGTCTATGTAAAAAATTGCAAGGAACCTTTTACTTCCGGAAACATGCACCAGGAATATATAATGCCATAAATGTGGCCCAATTCCCTTTACTACGCCAAACAATATCACTGTTTGTGACCAGAATGACGCAACTACCTTTCTAGTTTCAGTTTTAGGTTGAAACAGATGTTTCAGGCTAAAAGTTTTGTTTTTCAAACTTAAGATTGTGTCATTTTCTTCCAGGATATGGGCCTTGTGGCTTACTCTCTTACCAGCAATTAGTTCCTAAGTCAACTTCATTACTCACTCAGCTCAAGGGAAATATGTAGTTGGTCAATTAAATCAGTTTTTAATTAGATTACAAAATACAGACTTGCTAATGTGTCTTAGGGGGAAAACAGTATTTGTATTGAAGGCAAGGATTTCCCAGAATCAACCCAATGATTTATCTGCACTGCCCCTTTGCTGTTGTAGTACTGTAAATTTCCCCTCTGTGGGACGAATAAAGGTTTTCTGATTCTCATTCTCATTCTGATTACTTTGAACAAATAAGGAGTTTTTATAAAAACAAAGCTGTTGTTGCTGTAAAAATGGATGTTGAATGAGAAACGCTTCCAGTTTCCCAGCTTCATAATGTTTTTATTACCGACCCACCCATTGGGTGCGTCCATTGTTGCCACCGGGGTCACAGGGTCGGACATGTCGTCCTTGGAGAAAGCACGGCCTTCTGGAGGAGAGGTGTGCGGGTGTTCATGGAAAAGTCTGATTAGAGGGAGAGATAAGTGTGGAAATTACGTCCACAACCACTCCAGTGTAACTGTGAATCTTGACTCTTGAACTGAGGCCATCTATTATTTATAGGGAATAAAACATTTGCATGATGGCACATTTAGTTTTGTATAAAGCTGGAAGGAGCTTCATTCAAAAAAAAAAAAAAAAAGGACTTTTTTTATGTTGCCCTGGCTGATTGATTCAGACATGTAGCAACAAGAAATTCTTTGGCAGCGTTTTGGTTTTTGTAAGATTCCCACTTACAGATATTACCCACACACACGCTCAAGGCAGTTGATAGAGATTTCACGCGTCAATTATTTTCTTAGCCAACTAATCTTGATCAATTTTTTTATTTGACTACAAAGGCATGTGACAATGTTTATATGTTTCATAAAGAACGGATTAACTCCTTTATAGTTTCTTAAAAAAAACATCCGGATGTTCCTATTTGAGTGAAAGTACTTAGGACCGGAGAGTAGGACTGAAAATCCTGCTCTGCTTAAGTAAACTTCTTACTAATGCTGACTGAGGAGTAAGTATGTGTGCGTGCGTGAGTGCAAGTAAGAAAATGTGCATCATCCCATAACCAGAAGCGACCACACCACTCAGTGACTATTAGAACCTTCCCCCCATCAATTCGGTAGAACTTTTATTTCACAACGCCAACAGAGTGACAAATTGTTTGCAGCCTTAACAAACATGAAAGAAACACATGAAAGAGGTCTGCTGATCTTACCTTCTAAACCAAAAACATATTGAACCCATGGCAGTGAGCATGTGCAGACAAATTGTGTGATGACATGCTTATTGTTAATTGCAGGGTTCTCTCTGGCAAACAACATACACGGTATATCAGCAGGAAGTGTTATGCTGTGATTGTGGTTAAAGGTTGAACCTCTTGCTGGGAGCGAGTGCTGGTATATCATTATAGTCTAATGCCACATTGTGTGTAGAGATGTAACATGTATGAAGGTAACTTTGATGCCTAATGAGTCACCCTGTAGATCATAAGTCTTTAGCTTTGTCCTTCGGACTGCGGTGTTGGATTGGTGCCCATGTATATCTATGTCTCTATGTGCATGTGAATGTGTGTGTCCTTATATTGAATTTGTGTGTATTTTAATCTCACAAATTCTCTTGTGCTCAGGAATGCAGTCAATAGCTTTTCTCCAGGGGGAGGGGCAGGGTTGTGGTGTACTCTACCTGCCTCTTTTACCTTGCGGGTTAATTTCCATGCTTTTGATTAGCCGGCATTCCAACTCAGAAGCAGCGCGCACATACACACACACACACGCACGTGCACATCCTATTGAAATCAAAGCAGAATGCAGTGTAAACATGTTTCAACAACATTCACAGCTTTACACCTCACATTAATGCCACATTAAACCCACAATTGGTTAACAAGCAACTCAAGTGTTTCAGAGTGCTTTAGGTGGGGCGTCATAACACTGTGAATTTTACAGAGCCAGTTTATGAATCAAGAGGTTTATGATGCAATTGTGGACCATGTTGCATTTTATGGGTTAGGCCCGTTTGATGTAAGGGGAGTAAACACTTGTGGTTCATTGAGTGCATGCCTTACATTACTCTCTGTGTGGTTTCAGCAGGCAAACAGAATAGTTACAAATTCAGATTGCAGGTATCATTACAAGCTGAGAAAAATGTTCATAAAATTAATAAAAACAGAACATATTTTCATAGCAACCCATGGATGGAAAAAGCCAAACTCATTCACACACGTCGTGTCAAGTCCTCCTTACTTAAGATCCAAAATGAAGGGCAACTATGGTGATTTGCAGCCGTGGTACCAAAGGTAGGTGTACTTTCTGTAAACAAAAAGGCTCAGTAGAAACATAGTTAAAGGGCCTGTTCAACTAAAATATGAATTAAAAAATCCACTATTACCTCTTGTGGTATTTGCTCATGCCGGTAGTATAAGGGTGTTGCTGTATGCCAGTACTGATATACCGTGATATTTAGAAAATGAAATGTTGATATTGTGTTAATAATACACGTATGAAATAATCCCGTCATTTGCGTTTCCTTTTTTTGTACAGTTATGGTTACAGGCTCTCTATATCTCCCTACACTCGTGTTGTGAGTGTAATTCATTTGCCAAAAACAACACAAAACGCACAATAAACAAAGTTAAAGATGATTTTAAAAAACATTTTCTATAGATATCGCGATATATCTTTATTGCTTTAAATTGTTTTGACCGTGATAATCGTGTAGTGAAAATCTGATATTGTGACAGCCCTGTTTTGAGACACACTGTGATTTGTTAAATACATTTAAACAAGACTTACACTCTGCAGCCATAGAGTCAGGTCAGGCTGCACTGAGCCACAGCAGTCCATAGTCCATAGTATGGGACCTGAAACTTTGACCTGATGAAGGTGTGAGATGTAAAGTTATTTTTATAATTGATCCTCTGGGGACCATGAATGTCTGTGCCACATTTCAGGGCAATCCATTTTATAACTGTTGAGATATTTCAGGTCTGGACCGAAGTGGTGGACCGACAGACCTGTTCTCCCTCGAGCCAGCTAACATATCAAAAGTAACATCTCTTTCCAGAAACAGTGTCCCATTGACTCTGGATAATCCATAGCACACATTGTCAACAGTTTTCAAAGGGACTATTGTTGTTTCATTGTTGGAAAGTATCCAGTGACATGGTGTGGTCTGTGATCTGATAAATGTAGAGCTTTTAAGTGGTCCAGGTGTATTCAGGTTATTAAATCAGCTGGCATTTGTCTCCGCTTCACAAATGCATTAACCTCAGGTCAAAACCCGAGGTCACGGGTCAGTGTTTGTGAGGAGTAGTGCTTGTGTTTGTGTTTGCGCTTGTGGGGATTCCTGTGTGGTCATCAACAGGCCAGGATGGGACATTTGTGACAGGCCCACAATGTAAGGCACACACAGATAAGAAGACAGTGTGTGCGTAAGGAAAGTGACTTCAACAGAGTTCCCAAACACACCTGGGAGATGTTCTCAACAGAGATAAAAGCGCTGAAACGTCAACAGCAAACACAATTCATTAAACGGCTTGACATTTAGGATTGGATAACCATTTACTTTGTATTCTCATGAGGAATTTTTACTTCTCTGGGTACTATTTAGAGTCTAAATAAACTGTCTAAATTTTAGACAGACAGAGACGAGACACACTCGTGGATACACTTTGAAGATATGTTAAACAATGAGAATAGTCTGTCTTAGCTCAACTAACAGAGACCAGGGTTTGTGACCGGTCTCCTAATAACAGTCATTTGTTTTTCTTTATTCATGAGCTATCTCTCTCTAAGCTTAAAGCTGCAGTAATCAACATTTTTACAGTACATCAACAATGGAAAAAAATTATTAGCCAATTAGCGCCACAAGGGGACGGGACTAACGCCATTGACGAGGCAAATAAATCTTTACCCGACTCTGCAGTTTCCCCTGAACTTTATGAATCGTTTTAGCATCTTTCAGCTCAATATTTTGGTTTTACAGCCCTTTGGGAAAAATGGTAGAATATGCTAAAATCTTTCATGGAGCCAAATATATCGATGTAGCATTTGAAGTAAGCAGCTACAGATGAATCTTTTCTCATGAAGACTGACCTGAACCCACACTGTGCTGATCTTCTTCTCCAATTCTCAGATTTGCATGTTTCTGCTTTGGGACTTCCTGGACATGTGGTCCTAAGGGGCCAATCCCAACACATTGGAACATGATCAATGTTGACAGGACCAAAGGCTAGCCTTTGGTCGGGTTAAAGTACAATATATTCTCCTCTCTCTCCAGCTCTTTCCTTTCATTTTTCTGACCAAATAGGCTCATGAACTCTTTGAACTGCTTGACTGAGAGTACACAAAAACCATCTCACTTACTGGAACCAAAGGAGATAAACTGAAGAGGAGAGAGGGAGAAAAGTGATGAGGGGGTGGAACATACCGCTCTCTAAAGAAAGGGAAGAGCCATTTTTCTTGCTTGTCGAACTTTAGCTCCTAGTTCATCTAAAAGCTTCCACTTATCTGCTCATCCTAATAAGAGAGCAGGATGGAGGAGGAGGCGGGAAGGCTAATGAAGGTCGGACGGACGTGTGCTGCCTCTGTGCGGCACGCTCCTCACAGCTGGGCAGGGTCATCGGTCACAACACTGATTGGCTGATGATTTATACCTCCACTATGAAGAGTGAGGGAAGTCATCTGCGCGGCATTGAGTCCAAATGGCCGTCAGACGCTTTCTGTGAGGAATGGAATGACATTTGGCAAATGGTGACTAAAACAGAAAGAGTTGCTTTGTTCCTGGGATTTGATTAGACACAAAGAGTCTTTTTTTCTCCATTACTTTAAATTGAATTACACATCCCTATTCCTAAAAGTTGTAACAATAGATCGTTCATTTTTTTTTTTTTTATCTGAGAGACTTACACATTTGCACGTACATAATGGGCCCAAAACAGCCAGCTTGACACACATACGCCTCATTAATGTTTCAGGCATACTCGCGTGTGTAAATGTGCACACACTTATGCAGCTCGGTCACATGGTGTTTAACAGTGAATGTTATCAGCACACATTATCGGGGCACGCAGTTGAAGGTTAATTCCTGGATAATTTATACAAGATTGGTGAAGAGGTCGACTCCGATAGCCCGGTCAGAAGCACCTTGCTGTGCAAATCACTCCCTTCCACACACTAAGCAGCAGCTTACGCTTCTCACGAATAGAAGCGAAGACTCACTTCTTACAAAAGGGAGTAAACAAGGCGGAAAGGAGGAAAGGAAACAGAGAGGAAGAATGTGTAATTTGGCGCCAGGTGATAAAAGAGTGTGGCAGTCGGCCATTAGGCTTTTGGTAATGGAACATGTTACATTATACATTTAAACAATGTGACTTTGATCTTCAAAATTGTATTTACACACACACACACACACACACACACACACAGACACACACACACACACACACACACACACACACACACACAAAACACAGCTGTTTCTGCAGGGAGAAAAACATGTTTAAGGAATATGAGCCATCTGAGCGGAATAGAAACTAAAATAATTAAAGCTGTAGTCCTTAAGATTGTTATTGCTGGTGGCAAGGTCGGCTATTTTTGCACGGGATCCAAATTGCTTACCTATTTGCTTCCCTTGGGATTCACAGTAAACCAATGCACGCATGTAATCCAGCATTATAAATTAAATATTAATAATAATTAATAATACTCAAATTAAAGCAGTTTTATCAACACAATGTACTCAAGAATCAAAAGTAAAAGTACTAAATAGGCAGATTAACCCTTTAAAGATTGTTCATTTAGAATATTGATACTGATGCACGGCAAGCAGCACTTAAATGTAAATGGTTATGGGTATAATGCTTAAAACTTTTGATCCTGTTTGATACTATTATATAGTAGTTTTCATTGTTCGTGGCAGAGTCCGCCATTCCTGCGATGGATTCAAATGCCCCCCCCCCATGCCCGATGGATTCACAACAAATGTTGCAGCGTGTATTCCAGTGTTACAGTTTGCTACTTTATCTCACTGATATCAGCCTCAATGTTTACTGTTCACTCTCCCGTAGCAGAACTGTATTAAAATACTGCTAATGCTAACCAAACAGGGATGGAGGTGGCTTTTATTTTTATTGTGAAGCAGTCAGAGGGAACGCAATATATTTGTCACAGAGGTCAGCGCTTGAAAATGCATCCTCAAAAATGACAATAGTGACAAAGTAACTGCTCAAGGAGTGTTTGCTGTGGTATTAAAGTACAAAATGCTGTCCCTGCAGCCCAGACAGGAATCACCCTGACTTCCTGGTACCATGATGACATCTAAACAAATGTGCGTCAATGTGCAGAGGGATGCAGGGGGAGGCTGTTTGTTGTACTTTCAAGAAAGAACCCCTTCATTAAAGCGTGTGTGTTTACGCATGTGTATGTTGTATGTAGTCAGCACAAACTGGGATACACTCGCTCGCCCAGGCACTGTATCCTCTGTAACCTTGCCCACTCGAGTGCACGCACACTCTGAGTCAGCAGAAACGGGAGCTCGGTGACACCGTTAATGAACCCGAGTGTTATTCTTCAATTAAACTACGGACGTGTACCGAGCCAAGGGACTGCTCTCAGGGCTGCTCCGGTTACATGACAGCCGAATCCCTCTCTTCCTAAAAGCTCTCTTTCTCCTCATCTATCACTCACTCTGACTCTCTGCATTCTTGCTCTATCATGCCTTAATTCTCTCCACTGTAAAGTCTCATTGTCTCTCTTGTTTGTTTTTTCCCCTCCCTTATTCTAAGGTATGAGTTGTAGCAAGCGCACCTAATATGTCAGGTGCATAGCTGCCAACTTGTGTCATTACGTACATACTTATCAGCTCTTTCCACTTCCTTGGTGTCTATCAATCTGTCAGTGAGCTGGAGGTAGACGCAACATTGGTAGTCCCCTGCAGTGGCCTGTTGGTCCAGCAGAGGGCATCACTATTATATAACTACTCAGACAGCATTTCAATCAGTTAGTGGAAATGGAAATGGTGGATTTGAATCGAATCCTCATTTTATCGTCACATATGTACACAGCACCGCACACACACACACACACACACACACACACAGTGCAATTTAGACTCTGCTTTTAACCCATCCTAGTATTAGGAGCAGTGTTGTTAAAGAAATAAATGTAACACCAGATCGGTTAGAGATGTTAAACAGTATGTGTTTGAGACAGAGGCCCTGCACATTTTGCACAACCTTCAAGTGCCCTTTATTTTTGGTTAATTGTTAGTTTAATCATTTATATAAAATTGATATAGTAAGCCTTTAAACTCATTTCACTAAGTGTCATTGTTTCACTTTATTAAGTGTATGCCTCAAGGAGAGAACTGGGATTAAAATTGACTTGGCTTTTAACCAACAACAATCAGAAGGGGAAAAAAACCAAAGCAAAAAAAACTAATTTCCCTTCATTGAGCCAAATAAATTAAACATGTTCAAGCGGAAAGTACATTTACGGAAGTAATGTTTCTTAGTCCTCTTTTGAGGTACTTTACTTGAGTATTTCTACTTTATGCTACTTTATATTACACTACACAACATGTATTCATCGGATGTTGCTACTAGTTACCTTTCAGATGTTACATACAAAATATATGATTGAATTACAAAGCATTGCTTTAGACTAAAGGGTATTAGCTCCATACAGTAGGTTACTTGTTACATGTTAATGCATACATGATAATAATCCAATACTACATTTTTGCCAATATGTCAATACTTTTTATTTAAGTACAATTTCCCTTATTTTTATTGCTCCTTTTACTTGAGCAAGTTATATGAATACCTCTCCACAGCTGACATGGACACATTCACTCAATGTTGGAAACAGGCTGTGTATCTATGTATATCCTCAATAACTATTATCTTTAAAATCATCATCATCATCATCATCATCATCATCAACAGCGTTACAATCATGATAAAGAGTCACTTCTATTGTCATTTAGCATGTTTGCCTCACTGACAGCCCTTTTCCTCTCTCTGACTCCCTTTTCCTCTCAATTCCCTCCTCTTCCTCGCCGCGAAAAGGAGAAGAAAAAAGACCCTGACCAGAAGTCAGCCTCGATCGGTCCGACCTCCGTCAGTGAAGTGAAAGGGAGGACGTCACGACGCACACACTCCCACTTTCCGTGAAGTGTGTGCGTGCCGGCGCGCAGTGGCCAGCGCGATGCGGCGAAAACCCATGACGGCGGATCACTGACTGCAACGCTGCGCACGCACGCATACACAGACGTATGGGCTACGTGTCCGGGCACACACGCTCTCCCACTCCCCGGCAAGTTGGCTTTCATATTTGGAGCACAACCACGAGTAGCCACAAGACTGGAACAATATTTGCCCTATATCACCAGGGCAACTGGAAATTAGAAGTTGTGTCACTTTACATTAGCCAGAGTGAATATAGGCTACATTTGACCCTTTTTATGTAATATCTTATAACTATCATCACGAAGGAAATTATTTTTCTATTAGCTCAAAACCACACGAGGGGAGTATCCAAGGTCATACGGTCTTTAGTATCTGTGCTATAAAATGTGTTCGCAGGTCATTTCCTCACAGTGAATTATCATTATCAGTTATCTCTTTGCTTTTTTTACTATTTAATGTCTTGTGTTGTGTGTACTACTGTAATACTGTACTACTCTACAAATTGCCGCGGGGACAAATAAAGTGTTTTGAATTGAATTGAAAATGAATGAGATCGGAAATATCCAATAAGACTTCTTCATTTGCTACAGCAACGAGCTTTTGTATAGCTGAACATTACTGTAAAATGCAAAAATAATAACCCATACGGTTGTTTTCTATTATTAGATGTTGCCCCTTTTATAGAGTTTTTTAAAGCTGAGAAATAAGTGCAGCCTGCACACGACATGCAGAAATGATTAAAAAGATTTTTTTTTTCCCCTTTTTTTTGTTGGGATATTTCAGCCGGTGCCACACAAAAAAAAAAAAATCACAATCACAATATCAGGATGGCCTCAAATAAAATAAAAATAGCTCTGAGCTTAGCTTTTAATAGCTCGCTGGTGATGCGGTCACATGAGTGAACGTTTAATAGGTGAAAGTTTTGAATAAGACTTTAGAGGAGCGCGCGGCAGTGCTGTGTATCAGCCCATAGAGGACACACCTACACTAATGATCAACCAATCATCCACGTTCACGGACCGCGGGTGCCAACCACACACACACATCCACAGTATTGAGAGGACGAGGCAGAGGTGGACTCGGTCTGTCTTAACGGAGAGAGCTGACCTGCTTAGTGCGCAGTGACAGAGGAGTACAACGAAACATTTCAGCAAATAGACAAAGTTTTGTAGGACGAGTATCTCTCGCGGTTTTCTTTTTCACTGAACGGCACCCAGCTGGTCCATGGGTTCAAGTTGCACATAGGACTTACAAGTTTCCAATGGACAGATACTTGGAGACGGCTGGAGCAACGAGCATGGAATTATTTTTGTAATGTGGAATGCTATTCCTTTGCAAGAAAATAAAGGTCTGCTGCGGAACAATGTGAGACGTTTTGCGTCTTGGATTCTCGTGTTTCTGGATATCTTGAAAATCATTGGCAACAGTTGAGAAGGAAGAAGTTATGCGCAAAGGATTGTACGCTCCGACCCCTGGACCAACATGGATTTGGCATTACAACCCCCTGCCCCTTATTTAGTGAGGTTCTAGCCGGCCCACTTGTGTTGTTGTTATTGTAAACTTCATGTTTGAGAACAAATCGCCACATTGGCCTCTTGGATTTTAAAACGTCGCCTGCCTTTGGATTGGATTTCCAACACGATGAACTTTATTGACAGTTTGACACTATTATTTTTGACGCTGTCAGCTGTCAAGGTGAGTCATGTGTTCCAGAGAGCAAGCTGGACAAAAAAGAAAAAACGTCAATCGACCTCTATTTGCGTCATGTAGCCACTGGTCATTAATGTGTAGCTCGTCCTTGTCTTTCCTCTGGCTAGGTCATCACTCGTGTTTAAACAAGCCGAAATGTTTAGTGGCTCTGGGGATATTTAAACAGCCATTACGCAAAGCCTACACTGTATACACCTTACCCACACACTGGTGGGTGGTGCGCTTTTTGTGTTGCAAATGCGGCATATGTGATGCTTTTTTAAATAATGTTGTGAAGTTTGTCGCTGGGTGATTGCAGGCCTGCTCTAAAACCACCTTGGAGATATTATTACGCTTTAAAGGCGCAGCAGCTCCATTCTGAATTAGGACATGTGAGCAGGTTCACTCCTGGCACTGAGACTACTCTCACGGTTAACCCTCTCTAATAAGAACGCATCCTACTTTCCACACTGACATTTAGGCTAACACTTAGTTTCAGGACATTACTTCGCAGATTAATCAGGTTGACGCGCGAGCGCACTGTAAATCGTTTTCCATATAATCATTAATCAAGTTCAGTGCGTCCATCGAGGCTTTGAGCAAAGGTTTCCTGGTGAAAAAAAAAACGGCTCTTCAACAGGAGGCTGCATTTTTTTTTTTTTTTTTTTTTTTTTTTCCAGCAACATGATTGGACTTTGGAGGATTATTTCTAATAGGAATTTGCCACCACCTCAAAGAAAGCAGGGATGTTTTAGATTGTAACATAGTACTCTCTCAAGCATCTCACCCCAAAGTTAATGAAATATTCACCCTGCAGAGTCCAGCAAAGTGTTTATTTATCTAACTGGTTGATTTGATGACAGATGAACACCCCTCCCCTAATCAACGCCGAAAAGTATCAGGATGCTGTCTCAACTGCTCACTCCCAGTCGGCCTATCATCGATTTAGTGGGCCGGTGTTCGCAGCTTGACACCCTTCCATTAATAATACAGTATATAGTGTTTTGTGGGGCTGGGGTCTTCCACCCTCTCACGCCACCAGAAGGGGGTGGAGACTGCGCCACCGACACAGCCAGACCCTTTTTTTAAACGTTTCATTAAGGAATGGAAAAAAAAAGTTTCACCGACTCACTGAATAAAAGCTGTTGCTACAGGACGTGGTCTCATGCAATATTGGCGAGATGTTGCGCGAGTTGCGCGAGTTGCGCGCGCCTGTTTGTGAGAAAGGGAAAGAGAGACAGAGAACAGGGCGCGCGGTTGTGCGCGTGTGTGAAAGCGAGAGAAAAGTTGTGCGTAATGGCGCGCACGGATGGAAAGTTGCCAAAATCCTTTGTGGTCGGACTGGTGTGGTGACAGCTGCCCCCTGTGAGGGAAAGTAGCAGGCTGAAATTCTTACCGGTTTTAATGGCGAGTTATTAATCCGCGTTGTCAAGAGGCGGCGGAGGCACACATTAAAGGTTTGGTAACTGAAACAAACAAAAAAAAAACAGTTTACGATTCAACAGTTTATGTAGTTTTGTCACGCAGCTGATGTGGTAGAATTTAGGTCAGCTCGGTCGCACGTTGTACCTCTGGTCAAATATTTGGCCATATAAGGTCTGAGACACCACACATCACAGGTTATATCGTAATTATCATACAATCAAATTCATTAAGGAAGTGTATCCACGTTTACTTCATGGCAGAGTGCTGATCCGTATATTATTAACTTGGCTGGACATCTTTTCCTTCAAAATACATGAACATATTGCCAGATGTGGTGTGATCAGAATCACGCTCTTTATTTTTTGTGTCAATGCTTCTAAAAGACAGTATGAACACTTGACTGCTATTTCCCCCTATAGTGTGTATTTTCCATATAGTGGCAGCGGTCAACAGAAATGTCAAAATGTAAATATATCTTTTGCGCAACTGTGGATGAGTAAAGGGCACAGGCAGCATTTTTCTGAGCTCTTGCACAATGTACTGTAACTAACAGTTTGCTTCTTTTCTCCCTCCTTGCAGAGCGCCCACATACCGAAGGAAACAGAAAGAGGTCCACATGACGGTAGGTGTCCCACAGGGCACCGTGGGAATACAGCCTGCTCTTTTCTCCCTGACTGGCACACAGCCAAGCAGAAAAGAGCTGGTTTGAGGTTCACCTTGACATTAAATGGGAATTATCGCCTCCTGGTGGACAACTGCTTAGTTTGACTTTCCAGATTTATCCCCCCAAAACTCCCCCTTTTAGTTATTGAGAGCAGTTTCACCCCTTAAATCTCAACTCTTGGGACGTTTTCATCCTGGACAGCATTCCTTCTTGTTTGAGGTTAGGCTGGGGAAATGTTATGGTGACCAGACTCTTTTATAGAATGGAATTTCACCCTCTTGGCCCACAATTTCATTTTTTGCACAATCCCAGCATTGCCCAATCTAATGTGGACAATCAGAAGTGGAACTTCATGATATTGTTCAAGTGGAGGATATTTGGTTTGGCCTCCCAGGGGGCTGTCAAGTGGGGGTTGTTTTCGGCTCTGGGTGATATTTTGGAGGTGTTGTCTGTCTGTGTGCTAATATCTTTCTCAAGAGCAGAACTCCTGCAAAGACTGAAAGAGGGGGGGAAGTAGACTGAAGGGGAAACAACTATTGGCAATAAAAATGTGTTGACACTCAAGTCCAGCAATTGTCGGATGCAGCAGATAGCTCCGAATAGATTTATAGATAGTCGAAATTGCATACGTGTGTGTGTGTGTGTGTGTGTGTGTGTAAAAGCAGGTAACCAAGTGAACCAAGTGCTTCTTCAATCGAATAAGAGAAAGTAAACCGTGTGTGTGAATGTGTGTGTTTCATCTCCTTCACTGTGGCTCCTCTGTGAGTCTTCCAGCATTTTTGATTCACTTCTCCTTTTAGGTCTGCGTTACTGTTCCAGCACTGTAGTAGTCAAGAGTCGGTGGTTTGAACCGACGCTCCGCTTTCATTTTATAACCCTCGAACACTGTGACTCTGTCTCCCCAGTGATCCCTTTAATGGAGGTGTACAACAAGAGTTTGTGTAAGCCTCGGGAGCTGCTGGTGGAGATTCTGCAGGAGTATCCGGAGGAGGTGGAGCACATCTTCATCCCGTCCTGCGTGGTGTTGACGCGCTGCGCCGGCTGCTGCAACGATGAGATGCTGCAGTGCATGCCAACATCCAGCTATAACATTACAATGGAGGTCAGCAACGTCGTTTATTACAACAGTGGGGTTCACAGTGGTGAGAGTGATGGGGGGGCACCACGGACCGGCTTCATGCAAGACAATTTTTCTACGGACCAGGGGGGGCAGGCTTAACAAAACACACAATAAAGTGCAAAACATATAATAATTCAATTAATTAATTAGGGACCCCTGCCCTAAAGGGACAGATTGATACTTTATTTTTGCCCAAATGTCACACCAGAGGGGCACATGGGATATTCTGATCACTCCGATCGGCCCAGAACCCTCCAAGTGTCCTTCTGCTCAATCCAAGTCACACTAGAGTTTGTTCAAAGGCTGATCAGGTGCGACTTTTGGGCAAAACTCAACCATATACTTAAAGGTTCACCCCTCTGGTTCTCTGTGTAGGAGGAGTCCTTTTTTGGGCTTTGTATCTCTTGTTCATGGTTTCTCTCCCCTTTTATACCATGAGTGAAGTTTCCATACAGACGTATTGCACATTTTAACCAAAAGTTCCAGAAAACTGGCAAAAGAAAATGCAAATGAAGCGCACCATCCATCTTTATGCTGATAGTACACATTGGGCACATTGAGACATTTGAACCGTTTGTGGTGCTGATTCAACAGTCTGGTGCCCATTGCAGAAGAAGCCAAGATGATGTCATTAAATGAGCGCCAGTCAAACCTCAAACTGTCCAAAACAATGTGTATGTGTTCATATTTGGAAATGTTTCCAAATATTATGGAAATAGTGCATTTTTTCTTGTTTTATGTCTTCATTTTGAGGAACTTAACAGTCACCTCATTGCTCTTAAACCTTATTTAAACTTAAACCTTAAACTCAATATGTTAACATCAAAAAAAATAATTTTCTGAACCTTAGTGGCCTTTCTGTGTGAATATTGTCGATCAACGTATATTTCATTCAAATCTGTGACAATTTCTCTCTCTTCTTTTTTTTACAGATTAAAAGAATAAAACCCCAAAGGCAACAAAATGATATTTTCTTGAGTTTCACAGAACACAGCGCATGTGAGTGTAGGTAAGAAACCCTGAACACGCACTGAAACGCACACATTGTGAATGAAATACAAACAACTGTACATTTGTGTGGCAGTGCAGAGGTCGACCAATGTCATGTAAAGTCATTGTCTTCTGTTTGCCTCGGACACATTTAACAGATGCATATCAGGTGGATTCATATCTTATATTTGCTTCTTTGACATCACTGCTCTGAGAAAAGACCTGAGCAGGGCTGTAGTTAAGACCAACTTAATCAATTGCAAGTCAAGTCCAAGACCAGGTCCGAGTCAAAACCAAGTCCGAAGGCAGTTGAGACCAAATCAAGACCGAGTCCAGAGCAAATTGAGGCCTGTTCAAGACCATAATAGGCAATAATGTCCTCTGCTGTCCTGTGTAACCGCGCACACACAGCTTGGACAACAGCTCATTTTGGTTAATGTTAGCAAAATAGTAGAAAACAGATCAGTTGTAACGATGGCGCAAAATCAAAAGTAGATTACTGACCTATACCGCTTACTCATTTGCGTTACGCGTCACACCTGACACCCAGACCATTCCGGCTCCAAGACATACGCACGACTTCAAAAAAGTGGTCTCGAGGCCAAGGCTGGACTCCAACCCCGGACCCGAGCAGGTCTAAGCCCATCGCAGCACACGTCCCTCAGCCTGTTTCAGTTCATCCTCATTCCATCACATTGCTCATGTAAAGGAGATACATTTGTGTGAGTACAGTGCAGCCTAATCCTTTGTTTTCCTTCCGTGGCACGTAGATGTGACTCCTGGAACTCCATAGTTGTGATGGCTTTAGTTATTTATCTCTGAGATAAGCACTGTGTGTCCTTTTTTGTAGCCTCCAGTCACAGTAAAGTGAATGGTTAGACTTGAAGTACAATGATTTATACCTTTTTATGGATTGTTTTGTTATTCTTTCTTTCGTTTTGATAGGGAGCTATTATAATCTGTTAAAGCCCGCTGTAAAAAAAGAGATAGGTGTTGCAATTAAATGTGGAATAACATATTCATTGGGACACGTTCTTCTTGTGCTGCCATTTAAGCTCGACTGGCACAACAGAATCAGGTGGTTGCCAAAAGTGAAACAAGACAAAAGTAAATATTTCATCCTCATATCTTCATGTCACTATCCTGGTCACTCATTAACAAATAAGTAACATTTCCTCGCTCTTGTTGACAGATGGTGAGACGCATCACTTCCTGATGTTTTGTTACACTCCGATCATTACGGTGGCTGAGATTTGATCTGTGTGACATTAATAAGTAAATTGTGAAACAGCAACACAGAGAGGGGGGGGGGGGGCATACATCATCCTCCCACATTGAAGAGAAATCTAAAAAGCAAACAAACATTGTAGGAAGGAATTTTGGCCGAGGACCAAGCGATTCTTTTTCTGAGCTATCAAATCTGAAATATGTTTGTGGCAGAAGCAGTCTGTGTGGAGAGCCCGCGGCTATAAAGTAATGTCACTCTGAACTTACTGCGGTCTGTGATGACACAATACTTCACCGTAAAAACCATTTGCATGCAGCTATAAACCTTAAGGGGTACATTCATAAAATGTTAGAGGCTGTGATCAATCTATTTAATGTTCTTCAAAATGTTTGACTTCACTGTATTGTTCTGGAAATGATATGCAGGTATTAAGTTCTATTAACCGAGCACCAAGTCACTGCCGAGGTTTTTCCCGAAAAGTCCGAAAAACAAATAGTATGTAACATGACTTATAACCAGTGGCGTATTTTGAGGTACTTGTATGATATATTCGTTTTATGCTATTACTGCAATTAGTAGTAACTTATTACAGCTCTGACACAGCTGCGGGATTGTTAACAATGAGATGAAACTAGAGACAGTAGCGCTGGACGACATGCTGCATCGCTTCCTATGAATCCCTCGTCCATAGGAAGGCAATTTGAATTCAGCGCGGGAATGGTGGACTAGCAATGAGTCAAAAATGGAGTTGGATTTCATAAAAACTTTAAGGATTATACCTTTAACCATCTACATTAAAGTACTACCTGCAGTGCGTCAGTAACAATGATCCAATTTAACACGCTTTAAAAGTACCTATTTAGTACTGATTTCAGTACTTTTGCTTGCCATTAAATAGTTTTACATTGTGGTATTGCGACTTTTACTTATGCAAAGGATGCTTCCTTTCTCTGCATAGACCTCAACAGATTTCAATGCAGCCGATCGACGGTAGCACATAAAGTATTTATGTCAGTCATCTTCAGAGGATGTACACATATGCCTTCACGCTTTATTCAGCGTGTTAAGAGTTTTTGTAACATTATTTCAAATAGAAACTTGGCTGTGTGTCCATGACCTTTTCAATGAAACACTGTTTCCTAACACTTTTGGCCAACTGTTGCATCCAGAGTGCACCAGCAAATTTATTACTCCACTTTCTGTTAACACAAGTGTCGTCTCGTCGCCAAGAAGTAAAACAAAAAAACTGCCAGCCGAACATCTTGTGTCAGTTCATCGGTGAACACGGCCCCTTTTTGTGTGCATGAGCTTGCATTATTTCCCAGCATATCTTGCTTAATTTACTGAGCGATTGAAAGTGAAAGAGTTTTATCACAGTTCCTGGTAAGGGACGATTATGTAACGTGATTTGATAAAAACAAAATTGATGCAAGCCCACCCGTGCTGATAAAGAGCCTCTGGTCTCTGATGATCTTGATAAGTATCTGTTTACTGGGAAACAACAGCGTGCTGCGATCTAATGTTGTGTTGTTTTGTTCTTGCCTTTCAGGTTAAAGAAAGAAGTGAAAGAACAGAAAGAAAAGTGAGTACAGCGCTCTTTCTGCATGGAGATTGGGTTTTTTTTTTTCTTCTGGGGGAAACAATGGGGACTTGAGATTTGATCTTTTTCCTGTTCTTCTCTGCAAACCAACTCTCACTCTCAGTCGCCTGCAGTTCTCGGGCCTAGGGCCTTACTGACAGTATGCCATATGCTCTTTCTCACTTAAATGATCCGTCACATAGACACTCTCCAACACGAAACACGTTACAACGATAACATCTCATTAAAAGCAACAGACAAGCTACCACATGAGATCATGTCGTGCTGAGATTAGCATGTAGCTCTCAGGTGATAAACACGGGGGATGCCGGACAAATCCATTCAGGTGAATGAGTGACACTTGATGGGGTCATTGCCCTCTTTATACCTGTCCTTTACACCTTTCCGCCCTGTTCTATCTCATCTTTACATTCTTCTCCTCTCTTCTTGACTGTTTACGTCCCACTTAACTCCTGTTATTGGTTCCTCTGATATAGATAACAGTGTTTTTGAAGACAGGTTACATTTTTCTGTTTATGATCCTCGCTTAAGTGTTCTTCCTTTCCCAATGGTTCAGAAATCAGTGGTTCACAAAGTGTCATTAAAACTCTTTACTCCTCCTCCTGCGAACAGTCGTTAATATCCTTCTGTTGCAGGGCGGCTGTTGATTGTATTTTGGTTTTATGCCAGGTCGTCTGTCATATAGATAAGGGCTAGCTTTGAGACCTCCTCTTTGTCTTAACTGTTTACAAGCGACGGTGGCGTGCGTCTACAAAGTGATGGTCTTTGGGTCGTTCAACTCCTGTTTCTGAGGCTTGCATACTTTCGTGTTTAGTTTTAACGTCAACCGCTGAGCTCTCCGCAGTGACAGGTCTCCAAAGGTCTGTTAGGGTGAGTCATCAGGAGGTTGTGAAACTTGTAAACTGTCAACGTCCACAGTGAACCTGGACCGGATGTCTCAACAATTTAAAGAGGAAAATCATACATTTACAGCAACTGTATCCTGTTCCATGGATAACCTTATTGAATGGTCTAATATTTGTCATCCAGTTCCAGCTCGGTCTGACCTAGCACCATTGGATGGATTGTGGTAAACTCATTTTGATCCCCCGACCTATCATATAGCTCCATCATTTGGTCAAAATGTATTTGGTTTATGACTAAATATTGACAAAACTAATGACATTTCCATCAGCCTCAGCAGCACTTTGTGTTTAATGCTAATAAGCGAATGTTAGCATGCTAACACGCTAAACTAAAAGGGTGAACATGGTAAACATCAACATGCTATCATTGTGAGCATGTTACTATGCTGACGTAAGCATTTAGCTCAAATCAGGGGCGCAAGTCTCACTGACTCTTTTTTTTTTTTTACCTGTTGTCTAGCAGTGGACTCTATTTGCCCATGGCAAAACCAACATGTAAATCCAATATTTCCACAGACTGAGCCAGGTACTTCCATGACCTGGGCAGAATCTCAATGTGCGTTCCAGAAGAAGAAGAGCAGAGACGCACCGTCTGTGGCAATGTTGGATTTAAACGTTCTCACTTTTCCTCATGTCATCATTTCAAGCAGGAAACAGACATCTATGATATCACAAACATACTTTTCCCTAAGAATATGCCATTCCCCCAGCCCAGAAACTCATCATGGTGAAGTGCAAAGAGTTTTCTTTTACCATTACAGTTTTTCTACTTAAAAAAAAAAGATCAGCATTGATGTGGAGCAGCCATCGACATTTCATAACATTTCTATTTGAATATTAAAGTTTTCTGTAAAGCTGTTTAAATCTTGTGAAACCCAGCATGTTTTTGAACTCGCACTTTCATATTTTATTCCAGCCTGCACCTGTGAAACTCCAGGTGTATGCTTAACAGGCTTGTTCTTATTGTGCTGGGGTTTGAACAAGTTGAATCAGCCATAAAGAGCTGACCCAGATAAATTGAAAGATGCAGTTTAGGTGAAGTCCAAGTTCATTGTCCTCAATCCATTTGGGAAATTTCGGACCAGCCAGCTGAGCCAGGAATCACACTATTAATAGTTAAAGCCATTGTACTGTTTTGCAAAAAAGCTGGTTTTCTACAGGGAACATTTGATATTTATGGCGTTCATAAAACACAGGATGTCTGGAAACCCCCAACAGTAAGCTGTATCCTTCACAAATCAGGGCACATTTCATTGGTCGATTCTTCATTTAAAAAGTTACGTTTTAGTTCATTTCAACAGTTCAACAAAAACGTGGTTGCATTCATTTGTGCCGCAATCTTTGAATTTATATCATCCCTCACTGAAAAACATTAGTAGTTTTAGACATATCACATACACTCATGGCAATACTGCCATAGCCTTTCTCATAAAGTTATCACAAACAGGCCAAGCACTAGGCAATAATAATAATAATAATAATAAAACTAAACAATATCCTGTTTTTAATCAGTGATTGTTTGGCTCTTTGATTTATAGAAATGAAAAAATAATTGCTGATTATTAACCAGTGTCGGTTTTTAGCGATCATCGGTGCAGACCTTTCTAAACCCATCAGTCCATCTCTCCTCAGTCTCTCAGGAATCTCTCTGCGTTGTTGTCCTCTTTCTCTTGCAGAAAACCCCGGAAAGGCAAGGGTAAAGGCCAAAAGAGAAAACGAAAGAAAAACCGAGACAAAACAGTTCACGATGCGTATGTCAGCTCCGCCTTCTCCACCTACCTGCACCTGAGTGTTGCACTTCTCATAATTAAGCTCATTTGGGAGGAGCTCATTTGCCCCTTTTAATTTGCACCGTTAGCATCGTCAATTAGCATGTCGCTTCTGTTTATTGTCCTAACGTTGTCTCGTCAGTCATGTTCTACCCACTCAAAATACCAGTGCCTAAAGTGTCCTGTTTGCTAACATGTTTTGCTAATGCAGCTTTAGCAAAACTTTACATAACACCGATAACCAGGCAAGTACAGCAGACTTGCCAGCCCTATCCCACATTACATAAATGAAGCATAACCAATCTCCACTCGTCAAAATACCTATCTAATCTCCCTCCAGCCTCACCAGCTCCCCGTTTGCAAGAATATCGCTCACTATGGGTGAGACTGGGCTGATGGTTAGGATGAGATACAGCAAAGTGTTATGAAAACACAGTAGAAGCTTGAGTTGCTCCTAACATCTTGTCAGATAGCTCGTTTTCTAAATTGATAATGGACACGTTTAAAGAGGCTGGAATAAACAGATCAGCCGTCAGCTGTAACTCGAACCCTCTACTGAAACAAGATCACTGCTCCACCAGCATGGCTTTGCAGACGGACTTGTACTGTTCTGGTATCTGTGCTGGGATCACCAGGATTGTAATCACGGTCCTGTGTTCAGTGTTGAGTCTGTGCCGCTTTGCTGTGTCTCGTACCTGTCTCCTTTTCACTCTTTGTTCTTTTCATCTTTACAAGCAGGTTTTGCCGTCCTGCGCATAATGCTGGTAGTTTTTATGTAATGTAAAGATATGAGTGATGGCTATCTATTGCCTTTTTCCCCCTCCTTTTCTTTCTTTGCTAGGGGGATATGTAAACCAGCAAATTGTTGTTAAGTACTGTTTTGTGTCTTTGTTTGCCTACTTTTGTCTCTGAAACTATACAAGTGCACCCATATTTTATTCAAAAATAATATAAAGATGATCTCATGTTTCGTCAGTGCTCATACTGTGAAAGAATACATGTCTTTGTGTTCATTTGTAATTTGTATTTTGAGATGTAAATGGAGTATCTGAGCCTTCATCTGTCAATTTTTAGCCTTTGTTCTGGATCTAATGTCTCTCTGTGGGAAACATAGTCTGCACTTTTTACTCAATAAAATGAAATCTTTCTTAACGGAGCACCAAGCAGACCCTTGAGTCTTCTTTATCAAGAGTTTAATATTTGTGAGAGCGAGGTCATTGACCCGCAGTTTAAATCCAATATGTGTAGTTTGGTGTTGCATGACCCGGTCCAGAGCTTTGCTCAATGCATGTCTATCACATACAAGGCATTTGTGAGCGGTCCAATCAACGCGGGGGGGTTTGGGGGGGGGGGGGGGGGGGTCGTTTTACTGCTTGAATATTTGCCTGGTCTGTGGGAACCTGTGTGCAATACTACCCAACCGTCACATGTAGTACACCTTGTCGGCTTGGCTTAGAAGAGCAAACTCGAGCGTACAACATGGCTGACCTAATGGTGACCTTTCTTATGGGTGGTAATGGTACACTGTGGTAATCATGATTTCTCTCCCTCTTCCTTCCCATCTCCGCCTCTTTCTCCTTGTCCAGTCTTTGTGAGCCATGTTGTGATCACTGCTCAGAGAGGAGAAAGCGATTGTTCGTGCAGAATCCCACAACCTGCCGATGCTCCTGCAAACACACAGACGAATACTGTAAAGAACGCCAGCTAGAGCTCAACGAGAGGACCTGCAAGTGAGTGCTGCGTCGGTTAAAGGACCAGTGTGTAGGATTCAGGGTGATTTGTTAGCAGAGATTTAATATCATATTCATAACTATGTTTTCCTTAGCGTATAATCACCTGAAACTAAGAATTGTTGTGTTTTTGTTAGCTTAAAATGAGCCCTTCATATCTACATAGGTGGTGTGTCCTCTTTCGCTGAGTCCACCATGTTCAACCATCATGTTATACCGCCAGGTTTCTCGTAGCAACTCGTAGCAACTAACCCAAAGAGAATAATCACCCAACTCTGCAGTTCCTCATATCTCTACGAAGCCTTATAGCGTCAGTTGACTCATTGTTTTGGTTTCAAAGCACGTAACTTTACGGTTGTGGTTGACTCACAAGGCTCTCATCGGTGTCGTAGATGCTCTGATAAATGCGCTAATAAGTTAGCAATTAGCTGGTGAACATACTGGAGCATTTAGCAGCTAAAGAGCCAGATATTTTCCTTCGGAGTTGTTGGAAACCAAAAACAGAGTAAAAAAAGAGGGTGAATATTGGACTTGCATCAGTCAAATGGACACAAAAACGACTCCAAATAAATGCTAAAGTTGCTTGTTGACGTGTAGTCAACTGACTGCTAATACCTTCGCCATATCAACCCTAAAAGGTCATAATATATCAGTGTTGTGTTCACAGCTTATTTCTACTGCCCCAAACATCCTAAAAAAAGTAAATGTGTGTGTACGTCTGAGAAAGAGGCCAAAGGACACTCCCATGTACAGCCTGTTTTTGTTTTTTTTCTTGCTCTGATAACTGTTTACGCTTTCCTTCTTGTTTAGATGTGACAAGCCAAGGAGATGAGAGAAGTGGCAGCACCAGATGTACAAGATGAAGGAATATTCTAGAGATATTTCACAGCACAGCACTTTGACGTTTGAACAGTAAGCTCTTCTTTTCTGTGGAAAGCATTCCCCTTGGACTGACTGAGAGAGAACAATAAGAAAGACAGAAAAACTGAACTGAAGTTTCCTCCCACTGTTTATCTGTGTGTAAATAGACCATGATAAAAGAAAGTAAAGAGTACAGAATTGTTATGCTGCTACAGAAACAAATAACTAAACCCATCATTTGACAAAAAGCAAATAGCCGCCATGTGGTTTTGCATTTCTAACAGGCTTGCGATGCAGGTGTAGTCTTGTTGTCAATTAATTGTATGCAATTACTTCACTGGATATGAGTCTCTACTGTGGTTGTGTGTCAATCATAAAATTGCAAAACCTCTCAATCTAAGATATATTTAACTGCTAAAACAGCGGGTGAGGCTGAAGAGGACATGGGAGCGCACTCTACTTTTAAAAATAATGGATGGATTTCGTCGGACGATGTCTACTTTTGCTTTTGGAGTGAAAACAGCAGGACAACCGGGACAGTTTCATTTGTCTCCACATGACATCGCTTTCTTCCCTGTGAGGACATTGCAGGACTGATGTGGACGCACGCAATGTCCCCATTGTGATCAGCTTGCAGGAGAAGAGACTCCAGAGTGCCATATACGTTTAAAGGGATACTGGTTATCAATATAGCATCTAATGTTTTGCTATGTCCTACATGAAAACCACTGAAAACATCCTATACTGTAGTTTGATTCCATTTGAAAAACTGTGCCTCACAAAATGTACTGAGAAATCTTTTGGAGTGCTTTTTAAATTATTTTTTGTCTCCTTTTAAAGGAGAGGGGATTGTCAAAGTAGTTTTGTTAGTTGTTGAACTCAATACAGAATCCTTTAATTACATATCTTCTTCTCTGTAAATACCTAATATCCCTTTATGCCATAGTCCATTCTAGATAATTTATAATGTTATAGAGTATTTTTCAGTATTCAGTCTTCTACCCATATTTAATTTGGTCTATTTATATATGCAGTGTTATGTACCTGTGGCTGTCCTATCTCCCCCTATGTATAAGGTCACTGATGGCTACTCTCAGCATGGAGACTCTCTGTGCTTTTCTACAAAAAACAAAAAAAAAAAAAAAAAAAAAAAAACAACAAAAAAAAAATCAAAATGATTTGTTAACATTCCCTAAATGTATCATTTGTACCGGTGTACTGATGACATCTCTTCTGGATTTTTCAACCCCTCTTCTCTAAGGGTGTGGGTGCTGTGTAGGATTTAAACATGCGTGTGTGTGTGTGTGTGTGTGTGTGTGTGTGTGTGTGCGTGTGCGTGTGTATGAGTGTGTGTTCGCGTGCATTTGCCGATGCGCACATCTGTGTGTAGGTGTTAGTAAGTTGCATTTAAGTATTTAAGTAAGTAGCGGACCTGTGTTTTGTCCGTCCTGCAAGATGCAAATACAAATAAACTACTGCTAGCAGCTCAGCATACACTACAACTCCACCACCGTTTTCAATTTGGTTAACAATCTGCATCCTTTCTGCCATCAGTCCCAGAGCCCTCATTATTAGTTCTCTTTGTCTCTCCTTCACTATTAACATGTTTTCTGTGTCTATGTAAAACAGTAAAGCATATTTATTTTCAAATTATATTGTTTTTATATAAAATAAGGAAAAGGTTGCTGTGTTGTGAATGCTGTGTTTTCAAGAGGTTTAACTAGGGTGTTAACATGAGTTTTCCATGTTTTTGTGCGGCAAACTGATACTGACACATCTAGTAAGAACCCCCTAAGAAAATATGTTAAATCTAGACAAGTAGACAAGCATTTAGGAGTGCTGAGAACTGTTGTTATCACTACTAAGTTAAAGATAACATTATGGAACAACAGCAAAAGAATCTGCGAAGGGAGAAGGGTGACAAGTAGAAAAGCAACAGGAGCAGTTTGGTTGGGTAGGTCTTTCGTGGGTAAGGTTTTGGTAATGGTTAACTAAGTAAAGATGCATGAAACCAATCTTTAATCCTTTTAATTTCTTCACGGGATACGAACCAAATGTTTTCCTGCACGATTATGGACAGCAGCACCTGTGATTGGCCCCCGGTTGGGAGGCTGGGTTTTCACAAAAATGTTATGTTTAGACAGAAGTTGAGAAGAGTAATGCTTTTGTTAACGTAAGAGATAGTTTGACTCAGGCTACGGCTCGGCGTGGTTAAAGTTCGGGTAAGAATATGGGAGGGACCATCTCTGCCCACAATTGCATTAAAACACACAATTCTATCCACATCGAATGCTCATTCATCTTCGGGTAAAATTTAACGTAACCCCCTCATTCATTTCAATGAAACCACTGCAATGACGCGGCCCAGAGGACTTCAGCAAAATTTTTCTGCAACATCATCTGTGAAAAGACCTTTCTCGTAGCTCACATTGTGCCATGAAAAGAGTGATTTCACTATTAGTCTCATAATTGTCCAACTTAAGGATAGAATGAAGGAACGAACGAGGCGATATCTACTTGCATCAAAAAACAGTGCAGCTTCCCTTATTAGAGTGAATGGAACATTCTGGTTTGACACTATTGGCCATTTTCCACAATCGCAACTTTTCCATAAAATCCAGGAACCTTCTCAACGAATACCTGGAACATATTTCCAATTTTGGTCCATGCGCGGCCTGCCACCTCACTAGACCTATTTTCTGCTCAAAGAGCAGTTTTAGCTAGTAGAGCATGGGATTAGTGACTATGCAGAGTGACACTGCAGTAGTAGCTTAACTCCAGGCCCCTGGACCAAATCTAACCCTTATGAATGTAGATTAAGTAGAGATTTTTTAGTTCTTTGGCCGTGTTTGTTTTGAAACTCGTTTCCTCTTATCCCCATTGCTTGCTACTTCCCATTGGATTAGCTCCTGCATGGCGTTAATGCTTGGCTGTGCTCTGCCTGACTCATGCTCTTTATGTGCATACCTAAATATAAAGCACACCATATAATCCCTGTAAATTGTGGGGCCCCCTTCACTGGGCAAAACTCCCCAAAGAATGTCATAAACCGTCTGATCTGTGATTTACCCGGAACCCAGAACCCAGCGAGCCAGCAGCCATCTAGTCCGTAAATATATATAATAATAATATATAAACTATGTTGATTTAACATCGATTTGCCACTGTTTAGGATGTTGACATGTAAAAAGCAACAAAAGGGGCTAATTGTTTATTGTTTGTAAGTTTAACACC
>CALSCE010010644.1:12100474-12261304 GCA_943593645.1 Bovichtus variegatus | reverse complement strand
TAATATATAAACACACAATGTGATTCTTCAAGCTCAGAGAACAGTTTACTGTTATTATGGGAAACTAAGAAGTACATTCATATTTATTTTATATAACCTATAAAACATATTCTAACCCTTTAGGAGTAAAGAGAAAATCCTTCATCGTGCATAACAGGGATTGATTCACCAGTGGTAAGCGGTATGTCGACTTGGTGTGTGTTTGAGTGAGTGTGTGTGTGTGTTTAAGCAACAATTGATGGGATACTGTACCAAAGGCTAAAAAACGACTTCCCTTTCCTTTCAATTGTAATTGAAAGGAGCCTTATCACTCCTTGACTCCAATTTGGACGTTGGACAGTTTCTCTTCATGTGTGGTAGCTTATAAAAAGAATAGGGTGGGAAAACGTGATTCATGATTTATCAGAGTGTGTGTTCTTATCTGGCAAAAGTTTAATTGAAAAGAGTTGAATGTAATCTGCAGTCACGTGCCCTTTTACCGATGATGCAACACTGCCTTTTTTAAATCCAACAACTGCATAATGAGAGAGACTAAAACAACGTTAGCTGTTAGACTGTGGATCTTGTCGTCATGTCACCACATCATAGTTTTTTTTCTAATTTCTCTCTAATTTTAAAGTGGCAGTAGACATCTTTTCAACATTTCCCCCTGGCGTTTCCAACTGGTATTGTTGGCGCCGCCGTCGGAAAGCACTGGAGGCAAAAGTCTAGACCCATTTCAACACATTCAGAATCACAATGAAGTGGAAGACATCAGGATAATAAAACTCCTGCAGTGTGGGTGCAGCTGGCCTGCAGAAGGCACACCTGTAAGAAATGACTGATGCAACAGCCATGAGTAAAAGGAATTATTTTCTGTTTTTATTTGATTTCCGTCATTGGTATGTTTTGGGAGGACTTCACAACTGTGAAATAGGCTACAGTACGTTATAGCTACTGCAGCATGTCTCTGTTTACCAGCACTGTAGCCTATCCCATATGTACCCAGCAATTAGAAAATACCTACAGCATAAATCATTTAACCTTTCCTCTAAAATACCCCATAAGTACTCAGTACTGACAAAATACTAACTGTATAACTTGTTTTATCGTTCCTCTAAAATGGATGTAAGTCCAACCTACACTTCTTTTAGCTCTGTTTTTCTCTCCAACTGCTAACTGCTCCAACTATGCTAGTCGCTAGCCTTTTTAAAAGAGCTTTTGCGCCGAAACTGGCCACCTGCTGCCGCTGGAAACAACTGTGAAGAATCCGAGAGCGGTTAGAGAGCGGCGAGGGAGCGGCGAGGGAGCGGAAGTGAAACAGTAAAGGCAAAGCAAAAACAATGAGCTGCTGAAACATAAAAGTGAGGGAACTGTACGCGCTAATTCTCTGTGGGTTTGTCACCACGACGTCTTTCACTACACTAAGTCGTTCAATTTATTGTTAATATGATAACATTGATTAAAGCGGCTTTAAAATAAAAAATAATTTTAAAAAATGACCTTAAAATAGTAAAAAAATGAATTTAATTAAATAAAAGTATTTTCCCATAAATCCTTTGTAATTTGTCTAAATCTAATTTGCCCAAATCAGTTGGCCTGCTGCTTCCCATGACACACCCCGGCTTTGTCTAGCCACAAGTCAAGTCAAGTCAATTTCTGTTTATATAGCGCTAAATCACAACAGACGTTATCTCATGACACTTGCAGGTCTAGACCGTACACATTAATTATAAGAGACCCAACATTCTCCCATGAGCAAGCAGTGCGACCGCGGCAAGGAAGTGAGAGTGAGGGATGCACAGCAACAACAATAACAACTATAATAGATATATGACTAATAATAATAATAATAGTAGAACCACGGCACCAAGCGCGGCCACGACCCAGGACGATGCCCCGGGTGCCAAGGGTCATTAAAAGGTTTTAGTGTATTTCTTTAGCAAACACAAAGTATTCAAGTCACAATTTATAGGTATTTTTTTTCCCAATGTAATGTTCAAACCCAGACGTACAAAGAATTGAGGAAATGTCTCTCTCACTGAGAAACAGACACAGGATGAGCTGACATTTCAAAACACTGTGTGCAGCAGGATGGAGCGAAACTGTATAACAATGGGAGCAGGTGTGACTAGACCTGAGGCAGGCGACGTGCTCCCATGCAGGTAAATCACTCCACACTGCTCACGTGGGAACAAGGGAAACCACGACTTGGCAAAAAAACAATCCCTGATGTGCGTCCACAGTGCAGTCAGATATGATATGTGCTCACTCACACGTACTATGTCTTAAAGGCTTCCGAACTATATTTACCCACGTTTATGACTGATTGTCACGCTGAGGAATATTCACCATGAGTCATGAGGCAGGGAGCTGCAGAGTAAAGGTGGGAGGGGATGAGAATCACCCTGAAGAGACTGAAATCACTTTAAAGAGGGATCAGTGGAGCAGCGTGGAACAGAGACTAATTGAGCAGAAGTGGCAGAAGTAAAGCGGATACAAAAGGGGTGGAGGAGAGCATGATTGAGAAGGAATAAGATGGAGAACTAAGGGAGGGATTGCACTTGTGTAGTGTCTCCTGTCTGCATGTGTGTGTTTGTGTGTGAAAGAAACTGACACGAGGACATATTTTCAACCTGCTCTGTATAAAACGGAATGCAGAAGGAAACTTATAATAAAGGAAACTTTATTCGCATAAACGCAAAATTCCTTCAAACATCTAGGCGACATTTTGGCTGGTCAATCGTGGTTTTGGCGGCCCGGCTGCACCCCCTTCACCCCTCACATGGGTGTAGTCCAGCTTACACTCATTACCACAGCACTACCATTCACCAGGCATATCTGAGCGTGTGCTTGTGTGTGTTTATGTGTGTATGTACTTGCCAATGGTAGAGCTTGTTGATCGAAACGTCCTCTTTTTGTTAAAAAATGTTTCTCTCTTTCTTTCTTTGTGGCCCATGTTCCTCTCGACTTCAGTGGACTTCTAAACTCACTAATTAACATTTTATATCTCGTTTGTTCAGTCCGTACAAAAACAACATGTTGCGCTTTCAATGGGGGGGGGCCGCGCGTAGCCCCATAAACCCCATGAGCGTATTTCCCTATGAGTCAAACTATTCCTTTAAGATTTTGGAACGCAGAACAGACTGTAACGACCGTGATATTAATCAATCTCCTTATGAAAAGGCTCTTTTGACTTTGCCCCTGCTAAGAAAAGATTGAGCGCAGGATCGGGAACAATAGTGAGGGATTCAGTGTCTTGGTCAAAAGCGTTGCCAGCACGGGCCGAGTATGTTTGAACCCAAATCGTCCAATTGCAATGCTACTTTTCAGTCATTTGAAATGTTTGCAAGTGAGGAAGTGATGTGAGCTAGGGGAATTACTGCAGATCAGGCAGAAAGGAGCTGGATTTGTGTTGTGTTCTCGTATTAGACAGGCCCAGCCTTGTTAGAGAATCCACAAGGGCTCAGTGTTAAAAAATTGGCACAACTGATCAAACACAAATCACTCAGAAAACAGGCGAGGAAGCTGACTTGAAAAGACATGACAATTCAAGATTGAGCTAAATAACAACGCTGATTTACTCTTTCATTCACCCTAAAAGAAAACCAGTGATTAAAGGGTCATGGATGCTGGCAAATGAGAGGTTTTTTGCTTAAGGTGGATAAAAAAATGTTTTTCTCATAGTGAAACTTGTCTCTTATAATCCCAAAGTCCAAAAGGGAGTCCTGGCTGCATGTGCGTGCATGCAAGTTATTGTCCGACTTCTTATCTACATTACTCAGTGTTCATTTGTTATGCAGCAAAAGGCATTTAAAGACTATTTATCAGAATCCTATGATACGAAAACTGACATCCGTCCTCTGCTGTGTGTCAAATATCTTAGAAATGTTTCTGCTATCGACCTAAAATACAATAACAACTATGAAATGTTGCTGCATTTTGGTTTTGTTGAAGCCAATACTGTAACAGAATAAACATTTGTCACGTGTTTACGTCGTTGTTTTTTTTCTTCATTTACAAATTTGGAAACCTTACAAATAGGCAGCTTAAATCCTTTGCACAGTGTTTTAGTGCAAATTGCTCATTTCTGAAGAAGTATGAAGACGACTCGACTATAAATAACATTTAAGTTTGCGTGACTTTCTTTTAAATAAGAAAATGTACATAACGGCCCTATATAAATACACCCCAGTTCCATACTGCACACTCCTCCCCAGTGTAAACATTGTTGCACTATCTCCCACATACACTGTAAATCTAACATCTCCACCCTCCGTAACATTTGACCCGCATGTCGACTCCTTCGCAAGGTGCTCAACAGAAACATAGACGTGATAAATGATTGCGATGTGTATCTCTCATCTTTCTTTTCGATTCTCCCTCCTCCCATCTATTTTGAAGGAAACTCCTTTAAAAAGACTTTACATTTTCCAGGTTTTCTCTTGTGTTTGACAGTGTTTTGTGATACTGCCCCGTCACCAGAGCTGAGCTTTGAGTCATTCGGTCAAAGTTGATGCCTTCGCTTAGTCAACTTTTCCCTTCTTTTATACTATTTCCATACCACTTCTTGTTCTGGCTCTTGCTCCTCTATGACTCAGATCTCTCCATCTGCCCTCAGGACAGACATAGTGATCTTTTTTTCTCTCTCTCTTCTGAATGACCACAACAAACTTTGACCAAAACATTTCACTGGCATCAGCTGCCCAAGACAACAAACATGCTGTGCAGTGTCTCCTTGACTTTTCCCATCATGAACCAAACTCCTGTCCCTCTCACATACTGCTCTCACTGGATATCATTTTGGCGATAGTTCACTCGCTGTGCTGGTATGTAGTTCAGTGTTGAGTTAACCCAGTGATTCCCAAACTGGAGGTACTTGTACGTCTGCAGTTGCCAGAGTACATGCAAAGACTGTGGAGTAGCTCAGTTCATTTGAAAAGAAAATATTAAATAGATATAGCCTATATATAGTACAGTAGTTGAAATAGTTAGCTGAAAGTAATGATTCAATTGTTGAAATAGTTAGCTAAACAGAAAAAAAAATGAATAGCAAAAAAAAAAAAAGAAATAGTTAAAATGGTTAGCTAACAGTAAAAAATAAATGGTTGAAATAGTTTGTCATTTATAAACAGTAAAATAAATAGTTAGCTTAACGTCACAGAAAAGCAATGAAATGTCCAGTTTCTGCCACTGCAAGTAGTACAAACGCAAAGTTGCCCGAAAAGAACTAATCCATCATATTGAACATTTTTCTGACAATATTCACTTTTATGTAAGTGATGAATTTAAATAGCATATACTTTATAATCAATTGAAATGAATACATTTTGAACATGATGAATGTTGAGGGTGCTTGAGCTCATTTGGGCTGATTAAAATGACCTCGTTGCTTCAGACAGCTGATCTGCGAGAGGTATTAAAAAACAGCTAGAAGCCATTCAGCCATGCTTCATTAATTTTTGCTACACGTTGACCAGTGGTGCTGCTAATTAGCCATGACTAATGGTTGGTAACTTAACACAGAGACACGGTGTCCGGGAGCAGGAGATATTTCTTAGAGATTAGCAGCTGGGGCCAGTGAAAGGTGAGATTAAGACATTCCCTGCATGTTCTCTGCGAAATCGGCCTATTTCTGGCCACTTAAATCATTTACATGTGATTACTCTTGCTTTGCTGACGCTTGCTAGTCTATCAATTTGCAAGTGAGGGGAAAGGGGAAAGGGGAAATGGCGAGTTCAAGTTATGTGGCCAAGCGTCAGATAGAAGTGATAATGAAACGTAGCGTTCTCATTCATTTTCAAATGCAAGATCAGGCCCAGGTCCCTATTTTAGGTGTGACTCCAATATAGTGAGTCATTTGAAGCTTATTTGTGTAGAGGAAATCATTTTGGCATCCAGATTGTCCGTGTAATTTTACGATGTTGGCCTATTCTGTACGCACAACATCTACACCTCCTCTTTCGGGAGTTTCTCCTCATCCGAATCGAGGGTCTAAGGGTAGGTTGTGTTTAAATGGATATGCTCAGCTATAAATATTGGTTTGTATATGTGTGTAGCTGTCCTCGTTCACATGTCCTGAAAAAAACCACCACACCACAGCTAATACGTGCACATTTCCTCTCACCACACAAACTGTTTTTGAATGTTTTGTTTTATTCTATTCACATTATTTGAGACCTTGCCTCATTATGTTGTGATCATACAGTATATTGCCTATACATTAGGGTAATAATATAAACCCCTAAGTGGATTAGGTGTAATCTGCTTACTGTGCCATATTTAAGTATTTCACATACGTGGATTGATAGCTACTGCTAAATCCGTTCTAGCACCCCATCACTCAAACCTGTGTTAACTTGTAAAGCTCACTGCTGCTGCGTCAGAAGGCCCTCTGCTGCAGCACCACATGAACTGCTGCCTCACACGAAACACACCCGCGTCACGGGGACCACCGAAGCACAAACAGCTGTATCACAGGTCCAGCTGCTGTGCTGCAAGTCAACTGTTGCATGCGACCAACTGCTACATCACGGGGTGGGGGGGGGACTGTTGCATCACAGGAATGGACTTATGATTAGACCTGTTTCAGGGAGAGTTAACTGGAAACATAACATGCCGAAAAAGTTCTGTATTGTTACCTGCAGATCAACAGCCCTGATTTAAAGTAAGAACTGGAATCATATTTGACACGTGTCAGCCAGTGAAAAAGTATGTTATGTGGCCTTGGTACATTGTAACAGATCTCTATAGAGAAGATCTCTATGTACACAGTTATGTTCAGGGACACTGTCTGAGGTCCAGTTTGTTTGTTTTTTCTGTTTGTCAGCGGGATTAAAGAAAAACTACTGGCCCGATTTTTATGAAACTGTGTGGAAGGGTGTAGCATGGGCCAATGAAGAACCCACTACATTTTGGAGCGGATCAGAATCACGGGTCGGATACAACACATTTTTTTCTCATTTGTTGACATTGCGAGATAGGGGATTTGGCCTTGGCGGAGGTCTGGGCGGTCCGAGTGCTCTTCTAGTTTTTAAATGTGATTTAGGTGATACTGAAGAGCGAAAGGTTCTATCCAAATTTAGCACACGTTTTAAACTAAATTCTAGGAAATTGGAAGAAGAAAATGCAAATGAATGCCTGTTTCCATCCACTACTGTTACGCATATATGAGAAGTTGGTTCATTCAAATAAACAGTTACAAATTCTCCCGTCAGGTGCAGAAAAAGAGGGAACAGAGAGATGATGTAATTAATAGAGCGCCAGTCAAACATCAAATGAACAAAAACAATGTGATGGAAATGTGCCTTTTATGTTTGCTTCATGTATGAATGAGAGGAAAGCTCTCGTCTCCTCATCGTTCCACGGAGGGCTGATTTTTATTTTTTTTATCTCGAGTGAAGCTGAACATGCTTCATGTTTTTTTTCAAGATTTGTTTGCTAAATCTGTTCCCTCTGCACTTTGTCTTTATATTTCATCTCTGATGATTTCTTCTGGTTGTACGATCATAAGAGACTTGAGCTGTGTTTCAGGATAAGAGCCTTTTGTGGCACGTCGTTATTTATAGAGCTCGAGTGACAGACAGTGTGCTTTGTTTACAATGTACGCAAGACAAATGTTGATTCACCACTGAAACAGTCTTTTTGGAGTCTTTTCGAGTCTGTGTCTACATTCAAATGTCAAAGCAAAGATGGGTCAAAATGTTGGAGTCCGCTGTTCGTTTCCAATAGTGAGCGAACGTTTGGTCTCTTTTCACCGCGACTATTAACCATGGTGATTATTGTAACCATGACGATCCACAAACCTTGTTGAAGTCATTTTAACCCAAGCCATGATCTTTCCCTAACCAAGTTGCGTTTGTGCCTAAATCATAGGGTTTTGAGATCAGAAAAATATTTTATTTTTGGAGCAGCCATATGAAACCGTTTTGGGAAGCACAGACGAAAAATTATTTCCTGTCGACAGTGACTTCAGATCGGAAAAGTAAAGGGAATGGATAAACTACACATTTTGTTGTTCAATTTGGAGGACTTGTTGCTACTACTATATAACAGTGCCTTGTCCCCTTGTCATACAGTTGTTGTTCATCGTGAAAGCCTGCTAAATTTGCTATATTAAAATACCCAAAACATTAAAACCAGCCTCAAGTAAGCACAAAAGTGTCACTAACAATGATTGCCTTGTAGTTATTGTCTTTATCATACTGGTTCTATTCATTATCTCACACTGATGGAATTGTATGTATCGTGTTGTTTTATGTCGTGTATTTGTTGCTATGTGGTTGTTTTTGTCTACCTGCGTAATTGTGCACTGTCACTGCAAAAAAGAACCATTTAAATAAATAGAATAATACAAAAATGTGCGTCCGGCCCAGTGAAACATATCTACTCAGTGTTGTGATTTCTCCTGGACATAGATGTTAGAAATATCCAAGAAATTCTGCAGATGTCGTACTTTCGCAAAGCGTGAATGCTTCTATATTGCCTGTTTGCAGGATTGTCCAAGTTTCTCTGGCAGGCTCAAGGACGGACAGATAAGAGGACACACAGACGCACACACCGAGCGTATACACACACAGTTTCCAAGACTAAATCAAATATTTATCAAATTCAGGGAAAAGGTAGAGAGGAATGAAACATTGCCTTGAATATAAACTCCTGCCGGAGAGTGGAACAGTGGGCTGTATTCATTAAAGTGAATGTTCTCGATTCAACATGTCAGCTCATCTTCATTTCAACCGCAGGGAGTATCCATGTATATGCTTTACCCTTGTACAGTGAGGTGTACATACAAGGCATTTTCAGTGAGGGCAAGCTCCCATTAAGAATGTATGTCAGGTGCTGTGAATGTAACCAACCTGTTAACAATCAGTCGAGGCCTAATGGGATTTCACTTCCCGCAGTGTGTACACAGACTGTATAAACAATGTGAACTCGAGTGGAGATGAAAGCCAGTAGCCGAATCTTAACACTTTCTATGCCGGGGTGATAATATAGAAAAGTTAAGAATGCACTGGATTTAGTAAAGCAATAACTCCTCCTTACTTCGCCAAGAGGAGAAGTAAGGAGGGATAAACGTGAACCCTTTGACACGTGGTCATCGCGGCAACACATTGCACCTCTCTCTTTCCTCTGTCTACTATCTCTCCCTCTCATACCTCCCGTTCCCTGCACACTCCTCCTCTCCTGCTTCGCCTCCCCTCCTCCACTCGCCTGCCCCTAAGTGTATCTCATTTTAGCATCGACTATCTGTAAGCCAAGAGCCGCTGTCACCAGATCTCCCAGTCCCGCAGAGTTCTCAGGAATGGCATGTGTTCCCAATTGGCAGCTTAACGGACACTAACCACATAGCTACAACCCAGGGGCCAAGGTGGGTGAGCTACAGGTCTTATAGTTTATCAACAACTCCATGAAGTAAAACTTCAGGCTAGGATTTGCAGGGAAGGGCGCCTCCTAGACGTATCTGACAGTATGAAAAGGAATTTAGTGCATCTAGGAAGCAACTGTATCAAAAAGTACATATTTTAGTTTTTCGGGAACACCCCTATCACTCCTACCCAACACCTCTCCACATAGATAATGTCAATGCTGCTTCTCAGGTTTCAGAAGAAATCGGCTCAGGGAGAGCCAGAAGTTCCCTGGCAGAGACGATAGCGTGAACTCTCCCAACTACGCCAGTCATCCGCAGCCTGTGGTGCATGTGTGTGTGTGACCGAGTGCATGTTTGTAATATATGTTTTAGTGTTTAAGCATACCCGCTGTGCATTTTACATAGAAACCAGGTTTGTCTTGCACCTTGCAGATGCATACATTTTCATGTAAGGATTTCACTGAAACTCGAGAGCACGATTTAAATAAAGAAAGAAACAGGAGTTACAGCTTTGGTTCATCGAGTTTGTGTCACAGAATGTCACTGGGAGAGGCAACATTAAGAGGGAATATTCAGTAAAAGGTCAAGGTGAACATGGAGACAAGAACAGGATCGTGAAAGTTAATCGACACCATTACTCTGGTTTTCAGTTTTTTCTTTTCTTTTTAATTTATTTTCCTCTCAATGATAAACTAAAACCTTTGAGTCAAAGTCATTTAACACACATCCTGCAAGGACTTCTCTGTTGAGCGTTTCCCTTTATTGTTCTTTTGTCCTGTCATTGTGAGCTAAACAACTATTGAATGGACTGCAGTGAATTTCTGAACAGACTTATGAGGTTGTGAATTGTGGTTTTGTGTAAAATATCGCAACAACTATTGAATCGATTGTCATTAAATTTGATACAGACATTCATGTCTCCCACAGGATGAATTACCAGGCAGCAACCTCCGGGTCTGACAAGTGAAGTGCTTTAAATCTACATTCTTTCAATGCAACCAGGGGGCAACTCCACTGGTTGCAAAGAGAATTCTGATTGTATAGAAGTCTATGAGAAAATTACTTCTCCCTTGATTTGTTACCTCAGTAAACATAAGTTTATGGTCTCAATCTCCAGTTTCAAGTCTTCTTCAAAACAGCATGATTTCAGTTCATGAAAGTTGATTGATCAGTTGTCTAAAAATGTCTTAATCTTATCGGTTGTACTCAGCTCCACAGTCTCGTGTCAATGCTGGTTCCCAAAAACCAAGATGGCAATGGCCATAAAACCAAGATGGCAACGGCCAAATTGGCAAAATCAAGGCTTCAAAATGGCAATCCACAAACCAATGGATGACATCACAGTGACTACGTCCACTTTATGCCAAATACCTGCAAAACTAAGGACATTACCATCAGCCTCAGCTTTACTTTAGTTAAGTACTAACTCACAAATGTTAGCAGGCTAAACTAAGATGATAAACAAAATACCTGTGAATGAAACCAACATGTTAACACTCACCAGTGTGGTAAGTGCAGCCTCACATAGCAGCTAGCATGGCTGGATAATATATCTATGTCCCCAGGGTTCTATACTCCCCAGCTCAATATCCTCTTAATATAACACATTAAAAGACCTTTCAAAGATCTTGTGTTCTCAGCAATGTTTTTTCCCCTGGGTCAATATGTTGAAATCACGCACTTACAGCTCATAACTTACTGAAGTAAAACCTACGCCCTCAATTTTGCCGGCAAGGCAGTTTTCTTGACTTTGAACATTGATATCTCCACATTGCCTGGGTGGATTTTTACAATGCATTTGAAACGTCTGTCTCCCATCGTTCTTTTGCAATTTGAACTGCAAAGATAGTCCTTACCAATCTCTTACAATAAGGACTCTGGGGACATAGGATCCAGGGAACATAGGGATGTTCCTGCATGGCTGTCAGACTCTTATTTCTCTCCTCATCTCTTGGCGAGGCAGGAGGAAAAGACCAGTTGCAAAAATGCAAAGCAGAGCAACAAAGGCCAAATATAACTAAGTTTTGGCAGTGAAAATGGAGTGAGAGCATGGTAGCTGTAGCTTTTTCTTCAAAGGAAAGTAGGCAATATGACATCTTTAACCCTTCCTCTCATTTCCTCACCTTGTATTGATTTTTCAGTTGCACACTGAAAAAATATATCTCCATCGTTTGTATGCAGCAGCTTATACACAATTTTTCAGACGTTCCAGTTAAAATACTTTTTATAGAACCATGCAGTAATGCAGTTTAGGGCTTCCAACTACCCCCTCCCACATCCTCAACCCACTTTCTCCAGCAGACAGTGGCATGGCCAGCCAGGAACACAGATATGCGAACTCACACGCATTCTCGGACACACATGCATACATAGAGGTAACCCAGTAATTAGGGGTACTGTAATTGTGCCTTAGCATTGTAAACTGGTGGGGCAGTGTTGCCAGGGAAGGTTTTGTCGACTGCAGGATTATAACAGGGAACTTAAATGGTATGTGTTTATCTACATTCTACAGTGGTGAGAGCTGCCGTCTAAAATACCCACCAGGTTCTCAGTAATGGCGTTTGCTCAGGCTGTAAAGTTCAGTGGTCATCATCATCATCGTCGCCGTTACTGTTACTGGAATCTGATGCATTTCTGCCGCAGTAGGAGGATGATGGACATAATAAATATAAAATGACGTCATGCACATGAGTTAGTTTTGATTGTGTAATGTTTGTTTGTCTTCAGCTTCAGCCTTTAGTCTTCAGTAAAGGCTGGTTATATGTGGTACGTGACCATTTTTGTACAATTACAATCCAAGTACAATCCACAAAATACTCAGGGACGTGACAAGTCAAGAAAACATTATGGGGACTCACTTCCTTTTTGGTCCACACAAGGAAAACAATTACATTTTAGGGTTGAGGTTTTGTTGTTTGTTCAGGGTTCGGTTAAGTCTGGGTTCGGCATGTTGTGGGTATGCCTACATTTAAGATTAGTAGTGGACAAGGATATTGGGAGAACAAGATATCTGTATTGGACAGTTACTATTAGCCTCTTGCCTGATATAATATTATTTTGACTGTGTGGTTGGTGATGGGCGCTTAAAAAAGATTTGAAAACTGAAAGTAGCACAAAACAAACTGGTGAGTCCTGTTGGTCGGTGTCAGTTATTATAGCTTCACTATTGCTTTGGGGTTTTAAATGGAAGTGCTCCCAGCTACTTTTACAATTATTTTAAGAAGCTGAGGGAAGCCCACAGTCATAAAGCCAGACCTAGAATAGTAAACTCTTTCATTTTTTTAATTCCTTATCTGCTTTTTGAAAATATTTGATCAATTCTTCATATGATTCCATTTTTTAGTTCTTCGCTTCCAACTTATCTGAATGTCAGACATTGATTACCTGTCCCTATATTGATAAAGGTTGGTGAACTGTGTAAATTTGAGGAACAATGATAGAAATAAATGCTTTAAAATACTTTATTGTTCTATTCCTGACAAAGTGTGATATGTTACATTTTTATAAGGAGATTACATGTTGTCGATAAGCCATAACGAAGTACTCCTGTAAAAGTTCTCTACATGCAGTGTCCTCTTACGTGACAAGTGGGACACGTGTAACTGTGTATGTGACTGTGACTGTGTGTGTGTGTGTGACTGTGACTGTGTGTGTGTGTGTGTGCGTGTGTGTGTGCGTGCGTGCGGGACTGCAAGAGACAGGTGGTTCTAATGACAAAGGGTTAGATAAATATTTGACACTGGCTAATTGCAAAGGTAGTCTTGTGACTTTGTGTGGCCATATTTTCTATAGGTGTTGAAAGCAAAGCTTTTTACGTGAATGTACAGTATACACACTACAAGCACACATGCATATTTAGGCATACACAGCAAGCAGACCATGACTGCAGGAAACTCGGCATCTGATAAAAATGAAATCTATCATACTCTCTCTCTCTCTCTGTGTCAGCCTCCGGTTCTGAAATTCCCACACACAACCACAATAAATCCTCCCACAACAATATTTCCATTCATGCCACCGCAAATCACATTCAGGAAAGTTGCACATTTCCGAGCTATTAGTCCTTTTATGGGCATTCTCAAAGCTAACATTCCAATGTCCCAAATTTCCATATCATTCACATGAGTGGCAGATCAGCAGATTTCTTTTCCCGCCCTGCTCTGGAATAAACAATGGCGGCTTTTCAGGACTTCAAAGTGCTAGAGGGGGTGAGACTTGGCTGTTGGGTAGCATAACATATCAAGGTGAGAGATTAGGGTTTATCAGACATTTCCTTTGAGAAAAAATGTCTCCCCCTGTGGCTACTGCTGGACTGAACGGCAGCCAGTGGAAGTGGAAGAGGGGTCCATGTGTTGCAACAGGGTCGGAGTTGTCATGTTGTCCTACAGTTCTCTAAATCTGTGTCCTCTGCCACTCTTTCACTGTTTGTGTGTTTGACCCAACATGACCAGAGCCCTTTGACATTCCAGGAAACAATCATTTCACACATAGCACCATACACACACAAAAACACCAGAGGGAAAAAGACAATGGCATTGTTGTTGTTAACTTTAACGGATTGAGTTTCCAGTGGGATTCATAGGTGCTGGCCATTAGAGACAAGGTCAGCTAAAACTGAAATGATTCAATATGCCATTCATTGAGGTTCGGGTCATTCAGTCAGCTGATGTGTTGCTCTGTTGCTTCTGTGGGGAAAGCACCTGCATATTGGGGATCAAATCCCCCATTATGGGTCAGGCAATACCCTACCGCCCCCCAGTGGTCATGGGGCAAATGCAAATGACCTTGGAGGTCATATCAAGGCATTAACCCAATTGAATTTATACGATAAAACAAAAAAGAAGGTTAAGTGTGAATCCTCTTATTTAAACTTTAAGATCTATTTGTTTTTCCTCCATATACTGGCCTCATATCGGTGTTTTAATCTGAGGTTGCAGGCAAGTTTAGGAAATAATTAGACAATGTCCCAGAGTTTTGCTTCTAACTCTGGGACAATTTGCTAATTATTCGTCAGTGTACTTCCATTTCTCTGGCAAGGCAACAGTCCATGAATAAAAATAAGAGGCAGCAAGATAAAGGAAATCTGATTGTGAACCTGTCTGTCTTAAGGCTACCATGAGTCATTTACAATGTCCTACGTGACAACGTTCACACATAACTACGACTTGACCCAAAATCTCTCCCGACACGGTGACACAGGGCAGGGGACTTTTACGTCACAGTTTTGACAAGTAGCTCTTTTCTTTGCCACACACAAAGCCTCAACTGTGCTCATAATGGACTGGAAGAACAGCTGCTCGCGTCAGCTCCGAGACTGTGAACCACACTGAGTGGTGAAAAAAGGCCCCGTGCTGCAGGTGGCAGCAGGTGGGTGTGAGCCCCACAGCACAGGTGGGCTCCCTGGTGCAAGTGCGTATTGGCCCCAGTAGTGCCAGAAGGACTCTGGTCGGGCTGCGTCAGTACAGCAGGTGCTTTTTGCACCCTGAACTCTGTTTCTCACCAACACTGCAAGTGATTATGACAGAGATTATGGTTTTCGGGCAGTAACATTTTCTTCTTCCTGCCTCTGTCTTTTCACTCTGTCTGGAAAAACATTCAAATCTAAAGACATCTAACTTCATACCTTTTCAGTGGTCTATATATATATATATATATATATATATAGACTTACACAACAGGTGATTAAGAACCACACACAACTACACACACTGAGACCAGCTCCATTAGACTAAACTGTGCCCAGTCCCCAGAGTTAATGTTTAGACGCACTATTCCTGCTGAGATATACGCAGCAGGCAGCGGGGACGCTGGGCTGAAGGTCAGCCCCACATGTGCTGTTTGATCTTATCCAGGCAACACGAGCCAAATGACATGGATTAAAGGACCTGGGGGTGGGGTGGGGGGTGGTGGTTGGCGAGGCAGCACAGTCTTCACAAGCTGTGACTGACCTACCTGACACTAAGTTTTTACGTAAGAGAGACACAATTACCTCGGAAGAAGTAGGTCGATGTGAGAGAGGTGGAAAGACTAGAGGGGCGCTGACTGGTAGAAAGGCAGTACAAGACGGGATGTGATGTATCCAAAAGAACAGGATATTTTAATAGCAGTTTGTGTGTGTAAGAATGGTTGCCAAGCATAGTAATAAAGACAGGATTTTCCAATCCGTTTAATATTAACACGGTGTTCCGGCTTTAGGAATATATTGTCCTCTTTACTAAAATGAATTGATTGATTAATTAATTAATAATTAAGTCATTGATTAAACAATGACTTGACTGTGGAACATTATCTTTTCAAGTCAAAGTCAATACGTGTTCTTAGAATTATTTGCACTATTTGTACTTACAAGGTTGTGAATTCAACATTAGGACCGCGTTCATGTGGTCTCTTCTCGTGAACACGGTAAACATGACACCATTCGAAGGCAGCATAGGATTCTACAGCTGCGCTAACAGCTCTGTGGCGCTGTACACAGCGGCGCTTTGAGCCAAATGCTAACATTAGCTTGCTAACATGCTGATGTTTAGCGGGTGGAGTGTTTACCATGGTCACCACGTTAGTTTAGATTGTTAACCACATGCTAACCTTTGCTAATGGCACTGAACACAAAATAGAAATTTTGACCTTGTGGTGCGTCTAAAGGAAAAGTCAAGGGATCACCAAAGTCATTACGATTCATCGTCTGGGAACCATGAAAGTTTGTACAAAATTTCCGCATGCTAGCATGGCTAATAATCTAGTGAAACAGCAATCTGCTGAAAGGAGCGGAAATCAAACCATGTTGATTTCATTTGTGTAAATGAAAATACCATTGACAGTCTATGACCTCCTCTTCAGGACACAGACACAGTTAATGACAGTGCTACTGTACGAACAAGTGACAGATTGACAGACAGGCGAAAGCCGCCTCGATGACAGACAGTCTGACGGGCTGAGGGAGAAGAGATGACAATCATTACAACGGGTAACCTATAGAATCGAGGCGTACACAAAAAAAAGAGAAGTTGACACAAGTAAAAATAGCAAAGCAAATCATGCACATGGTTATTCACAGGGCCGGACTGAAGGTTACGAAAAGCATTGTTGACCGATCACGTCTCTATTTTTATACGTGGGCCCCCACACATGACTCCTTTTTTGCAAACTAATGTTGTCAGTCAAAGCTTCTACAGCATCATGTTGTGTTATTTTATGGGGCTTCACCCAAAAATAGATGCATTATCAGCAGCGGCTCAAATGGCATCATGTTACCTACCAAGTTGTTGCTGTGTGAATGCGTATTAAATATCTGCTGGAAATCTGACAAGTTTCTATTAGTGTGACCCTCGCCACACACACACACACACACACACACACACACACACACACTCGCAAAACACACTTGCCAAAGAACTCCACCTGCTCTATCCAGTCCTTTCCAACCATTTTCCTTAAAGCCAATGCGGGCCAGATCCTGCTGCTGTGTTGGCTGTGCTCTGCTCCAGCCAGTGAAAGGGAAGACGAGGTTTTGTTCCGCTGCCCAGAAAGGCTTTGGGATCTGACACAGAAAAACCTCATGACAGTGGAACAGAGGAATACAGTGAGGGAATGGGGTGACCACACACACTCTCACAGATGTGCTGCAGGACAGGAAATGTGGCCCGAAATTCCTTGTGGGATCCAGGATATAGTGGATTTGTGGGTGCAGGAGAGGGTAGAGAGAATTAGACCATGTTGTATGAATGCGTGTGCAAAGTCAGTAAAGAATGAGACCATGACAGAGTGTGTGTGTGTGTGTGTGTGTGTGTGTGTGTGTGTGTGTGTGTGCGCGTGCCTGTGTGTGTGTGTGTGTGTGTCGTCAAAGTGTCTGTGTGTATGAGAGAAAGAGAGCAGTATTGGCTGCAGTCTCTGACTTTGACCCACACAGGCTGCCAGTAAGCAGGCAGCTGACAGCCTGGCCAGTTGCCATGCGAACCCAATGCTCGGCAACGTGCAGCCTGCCTCGTACGCAGTCGTGGAAACAGTTACCAGGTTACTGAGTCAACAGCAGCCACTGGTGGACAAATCCAGACATTCATTCATAAAAATCACAACCAAAGGAGTGCTTCACTTCACATGAAGTTTAGTGGTTGCAGACAGTGATGAGACATAGATGAATCAGTAACTAACCCTTCACATTTCCAGACATGACAAAGTGTTGCCATCAAGCACACACATTTCCAAAATCCCCTGGCTATACATGTCTTGCTAATAAGCAAGCATATATCCACACAGTCTCACTCCAGCTGAAACAACAGCATCTCCATACAGCCAGCAGGACATCATCTGCTGTAACATCCCATAGGGCAGAACAGGACAGAAAAAGACGTCCCAAATCCGAACCTTGATCAATTTAATGCCCCAGTACTTTTGGATTAAAGGGGAAATCACACAGTGAGTCAGCAGAAAGAACACTCTCCTTTATGGGTCAGAGAGTCCAACAGAGGAGAAAAATGTGTAATGTTAGCCATTGTGGCCAGAGGAGGAGGTGTTTGGTCTTTGCCTAATGCATGAGTAAGTAAAAGTAGAAGGGAAAAGACGTCAAAGCTGAAGTAAAAGAAGCAAGAGTGTGATGCAACAGACAAGTCCCTGTTAATTAATACCTTGCAGGCCTGCCATGTATTTCTTAATACATAAAATGCCTGTTCAGAAACGGCCGAATGCTTGGCCTGTGGAATTGCTGCTTGCAGCTTTCTCGAGATACGCTCATCCAATCAACTTCACACTCGACACTTCGCTTCCTTGGGTCCTGAACGATACACCTGCCATGACATAGTTGCGTCACACACACACAGGATACTAAACACCGGTGAAATACAGTCTGGATCACAAGGTAGAACAACCAGTTGCAGACTTTACCGTCAGGCAAGGTGGGCAACTGCCTGGGGCCGCCAACAGCTCGATTTATTAAGATGTTTATATGTAAAAAATACATTTTATTATGTTACTATTCTAACTCATTGTAGCCCAAAATAACTTTTTGTTTAAATAACTTGAAAAATGTGCAAATCAACTGTATAGTACTTACTTACTGTGTACTTCTACTTCAGAGAAAAACATTGTACTACAATATTTACCCGACAGAGAAAAGTCACTGGTATACAAACTGACTTCTAAACAGCAATGTAAAAGAGAAAAAGCGGGATGGTCTGTCTCACCTGCGCCTATGTTGGTTCGAGCATCATATCATTGAAATGGTGCATTCAGGGTCTACTCTGTGCTGGTTTTCTCTAGCAGGAAAAACCAAAAGGCAGTCGATATGTAGTCGAAATTGTGTTAAGAAGACCAGAATCATTGACTTTGTGACATCTTTTTTTTTTTTTACCATGTAAAAGTTATTATGCCATAAAGATGAATAATTTGGAAGGGAAAACAGCATGATAACTTTTGCAAGAACTAGAACACAGAGCTAATAAACAAACTGCAGTGACCGCACTCTGGCTAGTCAAGGCCAACTGGTGAGATAGCGTTAGCTAAAGCTAATTCACCCACATTTCCCTATCTGTTTACATTGAAAAATCAATTCTGATATTCCAAAATCGTAGTCATCGATACGATAAATAAGGCAGTAGCAAAATCGAATCTTAATGGAGAAAAAAAAGTAACACCAGATAAACCAGTCCTGCTGAAACGTAACTAGCCTTTAAATCACATATTATATGGATTCAGCTAAGGATTCACTTATTATTAACTATGTCTGGTGACAAAGGAGAATCCTTGAACGGCTGTGGAGGTCAAACAGGAAGGATAACATGGCAGTGGGAAGAGATAACTCACACTCTTTCTGCTTTGGATCAGACTTTGGGATTGTGCAGTCATGACTCAGCAACCAGACAGCACCAGGATGATGATGTCACCGGCAAGAGCGGAAGAGTACATTGCCAGTGTTTGTGTGCGTGTGTCTGTACATGCAAGAAATAGTGCCACCCTCATGCTCGCAGACTTCCGAGACTCAAATGTATCTGCATGCAAGATATTTTTGTACTAAACTGCAGTTTTTCGTGACGGTGCAGAAACAGGAATGTAAGTGTTAGGCAGATACAAAAGAGACACAGCTGAGTTACCTTTCTTTTACTGTGGCAGCAAATATTCTGACCTATATGCAAAGTCCTGTGTGCATCCTATCCACCCCGGGGCCCCCTTCCTCTGGATTGATGGCGCGAGGCAGAGAGCGTGACTAGCAGCGTGACAACAACAACGTGTGTGTTGGCCCGAAGGAGGGGGATCAACCCCCGATTTGAATCAGGGGTGATGGTGCTGGTGTTGGGGAGGTACAAAGACGAGAGTGGCAACTGCGTCTCTCTGCAGCTGTGGGCCTACGTGAGCATCGGCAGGAACGCTCTCGCCCCTAGTCCCACCCCCCCTCCCTTACTCGTTCCCTAACTCTCTCATCTCTCACACTCCCCCCTTCCTTTGCTCATTTGCACCTTCTAATAGACTTTTGACAGCCCCCCCCCTTCCTCAAATCCTTCTCTCTCTCTTTCTCTATCAAAACTCCCTCACTCCTCTCCCACGTCATGTTCCCAAATGGCGGGGACCTTGACAGTGAGAGATGTGTCGTGTTCGGCCAGCCAACGGATATCTGAGACGACTGAAAGGGAAAGAAAGGAAGGCAAAGATAATCTTTCCCACACACACACACACACACACACACACACACACACACATCTGATCTGGCCTGGCCTGAAATGACCTAGAAGGGATTTGTGCGTGTGTGAGTGTTTCACGTGAAGCAAATGTACTGATGTCATATGTACGCACATGCGGTAGCACGCATGCCAACGCACACTCATGTGACTTCTCCAGTATCTTGAGACTGTGTGTAAACACGGGGCGTTAAGGCCAAGGTCAGGGGTGACACAATATGCACAGGATTTAGCAGAATAAGACAAGGAGGAGAGAAGGGAGGAGTGAAGATGAGGAGGTGGTAGAATGAACACAATGAAGAATTAATAGATGATGCATAAAGGAGAGGAGAGGAATGAAGGACTAAATAAAGTATAAAAATTGTTTGGGCAAAGTTGTGCATGTGACAAATCGGACAAGGTGATACCAGAGAGGGAATCACAACAGAGAGATAAAGGACTGAGTCGAATCGGCTGACTGTCCTTGTGCTCTTCAGCAGGTGCATTTGCTGGGAGTGGAAGGCTAGTGCCGTCACTTCCATGCAGCCTGAAGAGCAGCGCTGACCTCTACTGGCTCAAAATGGATGTGTGCCTGTGTCCATGGCTTTAGTTTTGTACATTATGCAAACCAAATCGGTGACTTAAGTTTCTACTCACTCTGTGTACAAAATCATTATGTATCTTGCCAGAAAAATACATAATCAGTCACTCCTCAAACAGCATCATGGCTGAGCGGCGGATGTATTTTTGTTTGCTGTAGGAGAACAGATCAAAGCCGTTTCCATTATCTCCATAAAACGGTTAAAGTGCACATAAGTTAATAAAACAGTTTCCTTGTGGTGCTACATTCCTGCTAATCTACAGCAAAATATAAATAGAATTTCTTTTATCCAGGTAGCACAGGATTTTGGTCTTGATGGTGCATGTTAGGTCTGGATGACCATCCTTCACTTTCAGGATAGAGGAGCTGAAAAAAGGTGGAGGTCAGTCTCAGGGCGGAGGGATTTGTTGATGGCCTCCAGGACGTCAGTGTCCTGCCATGTGGGGATGAGGTTTTAGACGTTTCCGTTTGCGGACAAGCCACGAGCAATGGCCCATTTTTTGTTTTTTTAGATGGTTGAACAACATTGCTCTGTTGCTTTGTGGCGCGGACACGACTCTCGTGCACTCTTTGCGTAGGATTTGGTTTTGCTTAACACCACTCGCCCTATATCTGAAATACCTACAAACAACGAATGATGATCCACTTCGAGGGACCAGGATGAAGAACATTATGCATCTTGTCAGGCTCCGGAGCTGCATGTGTGTGTACAGTTCAATCCTACTGCACTTGACATAGGTGTCCTTTAATTCACAGCTTACTACTGCAACAGGTTGTGTATCTTGTGGGCTGAGCTCGCCATCCAGTACTGGATTTGTCTCTGGAATCTTTTAAATCTTCCCAGAAAGCTCTGAGGTCTCCTCTGAAGTCCCAGTACCCCTTCAACTCAAAAAACCTGACTTATGAATGAGGTCAAGATAAAATTACATGTATGCTATTTCTATGAACATCCTGGTCATAGAGTTAAGTTTTAAAAAATCTACTTAATGCTCCAATTCACACATTTCTGTTGTAGGCCTACAACATAGGCAGTTCATAATCTTAATTTTACACTTTAGCAACCAAAATAATTTGATCAGAGAGCAAATACTTTTAGTAAAATCTGAATTGCAGTTAAGGTGCAAAATAGAAAAAAGAAATAACATACATTAGTCATTGATGCATCTTTAAAATATGTTTAATTTCTTACAAACTGTAAAAATACCTGTGCTAACAGTAGAATTCACTAGCGAATGACATCTTAGCCACCAGCTAAAATGCAGCAGTGACACAAATATTGCAAGCGTGCATTTGTAAAAAAAAAAAATAAACAGTGTCTCTAATACACAGACATGGCAGAACATGTCTGCTTATCAGCAGTATTTATTAAATCCAATTTTTAAAAAATCATGTTTTAACCATTTTAGTGTAATCAAACGGGATTTACGTGGCGCTAATTAGCGCTGCAGCTAGCAGACTTTTGGATCGCTAATGTTTTAGCATAAGAGAGAAATTGTGGCTAACCGTGATGCTAATGTTCGCTATGTTCAATGTTTGCTATGTTCAATAGAGTTGAACATAGCGAACATTAGCATCATGGTTAGCCACAATTTCTCTACTTAGCTACGTGTTAGCTACATGCTGGAAGTTTTTTTTTTTGTTTGTTTGTTTGTTTTTGTTTTTTTACGTGGCACAATTAAAAAAGGCACGTGTCATATTCAAGAGAACATTTCAGAAGTTGACCCGACTCACCAGTGACGTCAGGCCTCAGTGACTAGAATGGAACGCGCTCTTTTTCATCCACATGTTTGAAGTATGAATGAACACGTGAAAACACAACATCCACTCAAATTGAGTTACTACATTGGTTAGCTACGTTTCCAATAACCACGCTGTACTCTCGTCACAGTTTGAACTAAGACTGGCGCTTCTGCCTTTACTGTGACCAATCAGTGCACGTTCAGAAGATGGGCTCGAGCGTTTCATTGGCTTAAGTGAAAGTCAACTTGAACTTGGTGGTTATTTGCCAAGCTTATCCATCTTACTATATATATATATATAATATATACATTAAGACTTCATTTATTATGAACATTAATACAGATTTCTTTTATTTTATTGCTCATTAGACTAGTCTGGGCTACAGTATGCTGATAACTAATAAATTTGTCCAATATAGACACAACTTAAAACCACTATAATTTGAAAGCTACTAAGCACGTAAGAAAGCCGGTCCATTAATTAGGGAAGTGAAAGCTAAAGTTTTAGAAGTTGAACTGAAACGGTCTTAATACACTGATGTTGTGCAAAACCACAGCTGCTGAAAGTGCAGTATGTTCACATGTCTGTGTGAATGGTATGAGCATAAACGGTCTCTATAGTAGACGCAACAGGATCCGTCAGTGTTACTGGGCCTTCTTTGGCAAGTTTTTGGGTTAAGGCAACTCCAGTAAAACATGCATTTGTCAATAGGAGTCTTAACGGTAACATGCAATTACGGATTGAAGACCTTCTTGCGAGAGTCCGATGGCAACACAGTGTAGGCTCTATGTGTAGGCCTACATTTATTTTTACGGAAAGAACAAGAGTGATCCCAGAACAGCGTTTTTAGTCTGATGAGGTAATTATAGGTCACAATGACCATTGCTGCACCTGAATGATTCCAAACATGATAAAACACAATCCTTTGCCTGATTTAAAAAAGTTAATCATTTATTTCAGTGAAGCACATAATTCACAGAATCATTTCCTTTAAAAAACAACATAATTATTTAAACATTCCTAACTACAATCCTGAGCAGTGCAACAACCGGATCTTTTGGAAAAGTTTAGGACACATATTTCCGAGCACTAGTGCAGATCTACGATCAGTTTTTCAGCTTTTTCCCGATCTCAACAGAGACACAATTAATCATCAGCTCTCATGTTCTGAAGTACAGAAACGCTTAAAATATGTCTAAAGTCATTGCTTTGCTCGCTATAAAATGAAGTGTGCTTTGTTTTGGACCTTTTCACTGGATCACTGTTGATACTGCAAGTGCAGAATTTTGGAGAAGGAATTTCAAAGAATTTCAGATTAGTGGCATATCCAGATGCAAAATGGCTGCCCCTGAGCTTACAAGGGATTTAATTTCTTGGAAAAGATAGTGCCATGCTTTTAAGATAACACTATTTAGATCTATTATGTGATAAAGTTCCATCAGTCAGCGATCAGAGAAAGACACGAGGAGCATGGTTTTCATTATCATCGTGTGCAGATCCCTGGAGTCTGCCACCTTTATAGAACTGGTGGAGGCTCCGCGTGGCGGGCGCAGACACGTACCACATGACCGCACCTGTGGGGTTCACAGACACCACGAAGCCAGTAGAGTCTTTCAGCATCATGGTCTTGTCAGTGAAGACATCATAGATCTGAGGAAGAGTAAATGAGGAAAAAGTGATTCTAATGCCTCATTATTTGTATTTCATTAGCAAATTCCAAATTAAATTGCAAATTAACAAGGGAGAAAATAGATATATGATATAGATATACGTATAGAAGGCATGAACCAATAGTGTTCAGGTGTATTCCATCATGTTTAAAACATGATAAAAGGCGGTGAAATGATCAATGAATCAAACTCCAAGGGCAGTACAGTATCCCTTTGGCGAGATGTTCAATTGACGTGAACAGTTGGATTTAATGTCTCTAAATTAAGGAACGTGGACCAGCAATGATACATTGCCTGTCCTAATTTAGAAGACTGTCTAGAAAGCTTTTAAAGAAATACCTTGTAGCTGCCGGTGGTGTAGTTGAGTTTGCTGAGGGTAGTCTGGTAGCGGTAGGGCATGTCAGTGCGGCGACTGAAGAATACCAATGCACTGGCGTTGTTTGACAGGGGCCTCCAGAACACTTCAATGCCAATCTTTTCCTGGCAGAAAGAAAATGGCAGAGAAAATGTGAACAATGACAGAAAGAATGAGAAGACATGTATATGTAAAAAGTCTAACCAGCTCATTTCTGTCCCCCGTCCCCCCATCCTGATCACTTGCAGGAAGCTGTAAGGTCCATGCTAAAGAGTGTCACCTTTACAATGCGCCTTCCCTGGATGCCCATGGGGTCCTGGTTGATGCTGATGACCATTTTGTTCTGCAGGATGGTGCGGGCTCCGCTGCTGATGGTGCGCAGGTCATTGGACATAAAAAGAGGAGCAGCCATAATCGCCCACAGAGCCATCTGAGCCCGAGACTGGTCCATGCTGAGGCCAAAGTCACCAGCAATCAGCTGTGGAGGTCAAACATCACACAATCAAGGAAGATGAATGAGGATTTCATACTTGTAGCATTTTTTCCAAAGTAACGAGGGGGCTTTTTCTTTAACTTGCACCATTGGTGCTTCATAACCTCATTGACAGACGCTATAGTAAATAGTAAACAGTGAATATGTGAATATTAAGTCAGTTATTATGTCAGTTGAACAAACCATATCAGGGTCGTTCCACTTTCCAGGTCCAGCTGCAAGTATCAGAACTTCCTGGTTTTCAAAGAACCAGTCAATAATGTTCAGCACACTGTCCCAGGAGTCCTGGATGTCGCCATAGTTACGCCACAGATTGCAGATCTCGCCCAACTGAGTGTAGTTTACCTGAAAACATAAATCCGTTTCACAAAACAAGTAAGTATATAAACTGTGGATTTAAGGTATAAGAACATAGTCCTCACAACAGAGTCTCCTTCCACTGGGAACATCGTTATTGACATGAATTATTTAAAACCAGTCAGGCCTAAAGCTTCAGGTGGATGATGAGAACTTTGAGAGGTCCTGCTTATACCTTCGGTGGCAGGCCACCCTGGTAGGCAGGCCAACTGCAGGAGTAGCCAATGGGCCGGCCCGTAGCATTCAAAGCCTTTGACATGAGAGGGTAACCTGTCCAAGACAGGAACAACAGTCAAATCAAGTCAGCAAAATCTCAATAACCACAATGTAAAAGTCACTTCTTCGTTTCTTACCCTGCGCTTGCTCTGTGGCATTAGAATAACAACCGTCAAATTTAAACATATCCACCTCCCAGTCGGCGAAGGTCTGAGCGTCTATGTCGATCTTGTCCAGTGTTGTGCCGGGGTAACCCCCGCAGGTGTGTGTGCCCATGTCCCCGTAGAGGCCCAGCTTGAGACCCCTGTCATGCATGTAGCGTGCCAGTTTATGGATTCCTCCTGGGAACCTGATTGAGAGTGAGGAAAAAAGGGGAGTTATAATGTTGTACCAATTCGAAGGCGTACAATTCACACAGTCTCTGCCACTCCTTTTTTGATGTAAACAGACTCATAAAATCTTACTAAGAACTTTGTGAACAGTTACGCCTGTACTGATACATGTGCAGTATACCGTATGTTTGCACTCAAATAGTGATGCTCGGAAACAGAAAAGCCTAGAGTTCTTTATTTAAAAGGTAAAAACTATAGTGCTCTTTTTTGTGTGCTTGGATTTGTTCATCACTCTTTTCACAAATTCCAGCGATGTCTTTATCACACTTGTTGCACACATGCTGATGCTGCATATAATACAGTACACAATGTACACTGGTGAACCTACTGACCATAATGTTTGCTGTCAGTCATATGATTGCATGACTGTCACATTGTAACCACCTTATTGAGCCGTTTTATTGACTTACAGGCTTAGAAGTTACAGATTGATGTTTGCACTGAGAGACTAGCTTCTCTGTGGGTGCGTGTCGGTCTCTGTGAGCAGACAGCACATACGGCACCATTACCTTTTAGGGTCAGCCTGCAGCCGTCCCTTCTGGTCTCTCTTCATGGACGACCAGCAGTCATCTATGTTCACATACACGTAGCCGAGTTCCCTCCAGCCGTCCTCTGCGAGTCTGTCGGCCATGTCGATGAACAGATTCTCACTGGAGGAAAGAGAGAAATGCCTCATTAGGAGGTGGAATAGAGCCAACACATATGATAAGCAAATACTTAAACCTGAAACTCACTATAAAGCGAGCGACCTCCTTCACATTGTCATATTGTTTTCATTGTTATTATAAAAAATATTGATTACGGCCACTTTGACAAATAGATTTAAACAATATCACTGTAATAGTCAATTATAACAGCACTGTAACTTGTCTTTGTAGTATGTGAAGGTATTTGTTGAATGAGGTGTTTGGTTTAAGATTGCTGTAATTGTAACAAGAAGAGGTTCTTGAGATAAAAAGCTAAAACATTTTTGGCAAATGAGATTCTTTGAACTCTTTCACAAAAAAAGGGAAAAGGGTTGCCGGACCAAACAAAAGTAGATGTAAAGAGACTTAAAAGGGCCTTTAAAAGACAGCAATTCTCAGAATAAAATCTGTTACAAATGCATATTGTTTAATGCACATTTACACAAAACTTGTTATGTTTCCAGAGCGCCACACCTAGACTAAAACAGGATTAATACACCTGTAGCATTCCTAACGAAAACATTTCTTTGATTGGCTGGCAGCAATTTTGTCCGACGCCTTCATTTTAAAATTAGATGTCATATACAATAGTAGTATACAAGTGCCAGTTCAGGGTTGCTTATTCGAATGGTGCAATTTTATCATTTGATGGCGACACGGTGAAATAACAGTGGCTTTTTAAGAGAAGCTCTAGTGAGACCAGTGTTTTATATTCATATTTTGTTGCCTTGCCTGATGCAGTTTTTGGGGTCGTGTTCACAGTCAATGTCACAGCGGAATCGTTCCCATGCCAGCCAGCCCATGGGAGGGATCCTCATCACTCCATTGTCGAGGGCGAAGGTGGCCACTGAGAGCGACGACACAAATAAAAGCACGGCCAAATGCATTCCTGGAAGGGAAAAAGCAATAAGTTTGAATCATTTGTTAGTTTGCTGGACGACATCAAGGTTGAGGTGTTCCGACTTTGCACAAACGTCTGATCAATGAACATGTAAAGTTTTTTGCAGTCTGTGTATTTATGTACTGCAGTAAAAGCACCTAACCATATTCTTTGTTAAATCCTTTCCTTTAAAGCTACTTTTAAAACCACCCAATGAATGCCATGAATGTGCCTATACCTGTGAAATCTTCTGTCAAATGACACCTCGTGAGTCTCACCTGACTGGGTGTGACTCAGGTTAAAAGCAGCAACAATCTGCCCGATGACTTCTCCTTTCAAACAGTCATGCAAGCTGACTAAATCAGAACCCAGAAGCCTCCTTATTACAAAGAGCAGTGTTCTTACAGCATGGCAGGTAGAATACATGTGAACATGTTTTGCTAAACATAAATGATCATCATCCCCATTTATTCTAAAAGTTTTGAATTGATACCTGACAGTAAAATGTAGCTTTTCTGATATACACAGTATCGAATAATTGACTACATAGATGAATTGTATAGGGGATTTTTTTTTAAAAATACAATATTTGCTGGCATAAATTCATATTGCCAAATTGTATGTACTTACTTAAGTCAAGTGAGCTGCTCTCAGTTACGGAAGGAAGACGAAGGAGGATGCATTCAAGTCTCCTCAACTCCGAATCTCAGCTCTTATCTTCTTCTTCTTCCTCTTTTCTAACCTCTTCTTCTTCTTCTTCTTCTTCCTCTTCTTATTCTGCGGCGCTCTCTAAAGCTTCACTCCGCTCAGACCTTTAAACAAACGCCGTGATAAACAACAGTTGTCGCGTTGTCGAGTGTGAATAGACAAAAGCAGCCGCTCCAATAGGAAAGGAGACAGCAGGCACGTGACTTGGTGGTCAGCTGACTGCAGGCTGGCAGGAAGTTAAAGGGGCCGCGTCCCGTTATTCGTCTCGGCTCCTTCCCGTCAACCAGTCCTTTACCTGCTTTGTCCTTGCAAATCACTTTCCATGACTATAACAAGTGATACATTTGCGTTATGGTCTTAAAACGTTTTTATTCTGGTACTTCTTTCTGAAACAACACCATTTATAAAGTCAGTCAAATCCCTCAGCTGTTTCCTTACATCTCCCTCTGAAGAGATAAGGAGGGATGCAAAAGATGCAAGGAACGAGGAATCAAGTGAGCATGTTTTAGTGAAATGACATCTCCTTATTTACAATACACTTTATGGCCCCCTCCTATAAAACCAACTGTGAGGAGTGGATTTAGTAGGTTATTTAGCGATTTTAGGTTGTTAAATGTTTCCAATTTTAGTAGTTGAAGGTTAGCTTTCGCTCAAAGTACAATTTTGTGGGTTTTAGATAGTTGGTTGATTAAACATTAACATTAGTTAGTTAGGGCCATAGCACGAAAGTGCCAGAGAGAAACTGTATCCGAAACCTATTGTTTTTTGTTATTTTGCAGCTCTTTTTAAACGTAATAAACCTAACCTTACTGTCTTCATGTCGGACATAAAATCCTTCCCGGACAGACTAAAATACTGCACAAACTTTAAAACTATGAAAACTAGGGCCTTATTTCATGAATTTGATTTTGGCACTGTGATGTGGCACTGGTGAGGCAGTGTGTTTTTTTGGGACTGTACCTTTAGTCAGACTTTTTGTTATGACCGTCATCCTTTTTTAAACAGAAAGTTAGAAACTCAACTTAAAATGTAATTTCTTTATTTGTAATGTATTTTATTTTGCTTTTTACTTTTATTCCTTTATCTTTTAAGAACCAACCATCTATCCGTCTGTCTGTCTGTCCCTCATAGTGTTGCCAGACGATGTGGCATGTGCGCGGTGTTCACGTGACACTCATCAAAACTGCATTTGATCAGAGAGGAACTCGACCATAGCAGAGTCCAGCCTGAGGTGCACCTCAGACTAGAAGGAGACAAGTAATTTCAACCGCAACAAATGGTTTAACACTTGAATTCAGTTTTTATCTCATGACATAGAACATATTAAAACACTTTAATCATCATCATTAAATCATGCATATGTTTCCTGGTTTATATTGTGGTTGTGAATATGTGAGCTGTTAACTGGTTAAGCCTCTTTGAAACCAGCAAAGATGATGATATCGTTTAGTCCAAACTTATAGATATATATATTTTGATGTACTACTTTAGAGTTTTACAGGCTATACTAACAGTGACAGCATGCAGTGTTTTTTTAATTTATATATAAATATAAACATAAATATATATATATATATATATAAATATATATACAGTACATATATATATATATATATATATATACTGTATAACTTTAATGAATATGTCAATCATACACTAAAGTTTTTTCTGGTTGGTTGTGCCCTCTGTGGGTGAAAAGTGACATAAACAGGAAAAGGTGGAGTCTGTTCTGTGCCTAAGTTTGATGCAGAGGTGGCCACAAGGAGCCATGGCAGAAACAAGCCTGGGTAAGAGGACTTCAGAGATACACTACAAACAATTTAGTTAAACTTAAGATGTTTAATACTAAATCAGATATTCATACAGCTGCTTTCATTTGCTGGACAGATGACTCAGAGTTTATTTCTGAACAGGATCTAAAAGCTGCAGCCATGTCACATGTCACACTGTTGTACCTAAAATAAACCGACAGAGTACAGGCAGAGCATAGATGACTCTTTTTTTTTTGCAGAGAATAAACTGCACTGACATCAGGTGTAGGTAGTGAGATGGTCTGTTGAAATGTGTGTTGTTCTTTCGTAGTTCAGACAGACTTCCTGGTTTTAAGTTTCAGCATGGACCTATTCCAGTGGTTTCACTTGCCTCTTAAAGTGACAGTAGCAGCAAGTGGAGAACATGAGATGTGGAAGAAGAAGATCCTTTACTTTAGTAAAAGTAGCAATACCACAATAAAAAAGTTCTCCATTACATTACAAATGTTGTTTGTAAAAGTATGGATGTATTATGTAAATATACTTAAGTAAAAGTACTCCTAATGCATAATAACACTTAATGCGTAATACAGTATAATACAGTTTTATATTGTATTACTATTGGATTATTACAGATGCTTTAACATTTAAGCAGCAATTTATCGTGGCAATACAGCTCATTTTAAGTGCTTTATATATTTTTGGGTAGTTTAATCTAAAACAAGGCATCATATTTTATAATTTGATCATCTATTTTGTTTGAAAAATCAAAAGAACTATACAGAAAAATGAAGTGTAGTAAAAAAGTGCAATATTTACATCTGAATTGGAAATACACTTTTAGTCCCTGGTATGCTATATAATAATATGATCATAATTATTTATATAGTACTTTCCAATATTAGCGATAAGAAAGTGCTTTACAAAGAGTAGGAATGAAAAATTATAATAATTCAAATGAAAACTGTGAAAAAATCGATCAAATAGTAAGAATATATATATATATACTACATTTCCCTTAATGCAATGCATCTTTTGTTACACATCTTCCAAACTCCATGTCGCAGCATGCAGGATTTTTGTTAAAAATGTGTATTTGTTTTAGATACAGTAGCTCCCTCCAGCCAGTCATCATACATTATGTAACTGCATTGGTAGTAAACTGAACTGAAAATGTAGTATTTAAGTAGACTTGTGTACATTTAACCAGTGGTTACTAGTAGAAGATAATTCTATTTCTTATATATTTAAATCTTCATGTCTTTTCCCCTCCCAGGTGTTGTTGGTGCAGTGAAGACAATCCTACAAAGTGCAGCAGCAGGTTTTGCTTTTGGAGAAGCTGCATCATTTGCAGTTGAGCCCTCACTGACTGAAGATGGCATCCTGCTGACTGCTGCAACCGTGGCTGCTGGACGAGCTGGTTCCACTGGGGTAGGGGTGGTGATGGCGTGCCTCGTGTTCACCTCGCTGCTCGTTTCTCTGGGAAGCGGTTTCCTTCTCGCTGCCACGGTGATGAAGCTGTTGACCAACGTTGGAGTGAGGTTCCCGTGGTTAGTGGAGGCCACGACAGGAGCCTCTGTCGTGCTAGGTGCTGTCACTACTGGAGTGTTAGCGGGCATCCTTCCACTATGGATCTACATCGCAGCCCAAGGCATGCTGGTCCTTGTAGTCTACTCGTACTCCAATATTAATGACATGACCACGGCTCTGTTTATCATCTTCACCACTCTCTACCTCAGTGTCGTGTATGGAAGAATGGGCGTCTTGGTTGGACTCTTTGTCATGGGATTGACCATCTCTGTGCTTTGTGCCCTTCGAAAGGCTCTGACAGAGAGGATGACACCAAGACCAAAATCTACAAGCGGGTGCCAACTTTTGGAGAGGATATTCTTCTACTCTGTTTTTGTTGGCATCCTGGGATTTTCAGTAGGTTTGGGGGCAGGTGAAGCAGGAGAAGGGACTGAGGCGGAGGTGGTTTGGATGCTGCAGTCGGTCGTCTGGGTGGCGTTTCTGTCTGCAGGGCTGCTCGGAGCTGGTCTGGGAACAGTGGCCACGGTCGGGCTGGGGCCAGAGGTGGCTGGAAAGGTTGCTGTGGGAGCTGCTATAATATCATCAGTTTTCCTGAGAGCCATTTTGCAATCTAGCACTTCTCTAGGGACCCAAAGCAGCATGGGGGGAACGTTAGGAGCGACTACAGCTGCAGGGGTGTCGCTCGGAGCTGCAAGCGTTGCAGCAAAACAGGCGTTCGAGTCTAGAAATTCAACTTTAGCAGCTTTAGGTTCAGTTGTTGTCGGTGCAATTCTGGCAATGCTAGGCGTAGCACTGAAAGCGACTCTCCTGACAGCGTCAGAACTTCTATCAATCACCCTTGTTGCAGTAATGGCGTTTGTCCTGGGTGCACCAAAGAGCCCGTTCCACACTCAGGTGAGTCTACGAAGGGGCCTTCTCACGGGGCCGGAGCTAATTAAAGGAATCGGCATGGAGACGGTCACCGCAGCAGCAGCACCTATCGGGGCCGGGGCACTCGGGGCTGCAGCGCTGGCTACAGCAGGTCTGGGGAGGCTGGGGACTGCCGGAGTTCTGGTAGCTATATTGTTGGCTTTGGGAAGTGCTCTCAGCGGCATGATAGGAAAATCACAGCCGACAACAAGCGCACACAGAGACTGAGAACATGGGTTTAGATCTCTGTCAGAATACAAGGACAAGTGTGTGCACATGCATGTGTTTGCATTATTGCAAGTCTAAACTGACATCAAAGTCATTTTACCATTTAAATGTGAGCTCATTTAAATCGTTTTTTTTCAACATAAAAGGCACATGTGCTTATTGATCAAACCTGATAATTGTGTCATATTATGTGTCATATATTATGGTGGCTACCAGTGTTGAATAAAATAATTGATAAATGTTAGCCAAGCATGTGTTTGGGTATTTATTCCCTAAAATCTTGATATCTTGGATGATTTTGCCTTGATTTGAGTGTTGCTGAAATGTACAACATATTTAGATAGCAATATATTCGTTGCAAGTCGCTATGGTGTGTTGTGAGACAACAGTTTTGTATTTTATTTTATTTTGCCTTTCTTTTATTTGTCCCCCATTACCAGTAGGTTCATCATATACATATTTAATTTATTCTGATTTCAAAATTCCTCATATTTCTCATACACTAACTTGGATTTTTTATTTATTTAGTTTTTTTTCTTTCTTGTTTAATCAGTTGTGCTCGTTGGACTTCTAAATTACATTTTTGTGTCACTTTTTTAAGATAAAAACTTTCAGAAATAAGATACAGTAAAAAACTGGAGGATAAAATAAATAGTTTGACAGAGCAGCTGTAATGATCCCTCTTCCTCACCTCCTCACCCCAGCATCTCCACATTTCCCAAGACATGATTGCAAGCTGGCAGTTACTTTGGTTTCATCTTAGCAACAGTAACAGACGACTTGCTGTTTAGAAAAAGGAGGGGGCAAGTGGGATGAGAGAGAAGCAAAGAATAACATCAGAAGACTGAAGAACATCTTGGAGTAGAGTCTGTTGAGCAGATCGTACCATAATTAAGACAAATATGGATTTATACATCAAATAATTAGATGCCTTTCTGCCTGTATATACAAAAATTACCCTCTCTGAAAAGATGATGGATGAAATGGATATCCACCTGTGGCTCAGGGTTTTGTTGGTCTACCATGGCAGCACACAGGACTGCAGCAGCAGGAAAGACGAAGTGTTTCCACTGAAGCAGCCTGGGGACAGAGCAGCAGCTCCAAGACTGTAATCTAAAATACTTTTAAGGAATTTAATGGCACCATAAAATGAAGAAACATGGTAATAATTTCAAAAGGTAAGCAACTTTTCATGGTGCATATAGCCTAAAACAACCTGGGATGTAATTATTGTCGGGACTGAAATGTTTTTCATTTCATGGATTCATGTTTGCAACAAAAAGAAACATTTCAAAAAGTAGCACATGGATGGGACGCATTGCAACTTCTCCGTGGATGTGGGCATTAATGAACAGTATTACTTTATGAACAAAGAGGATTATCTTTATTAAACCAACATGTCTCTGAACCGGGTCCACACCACAGACACGGAGCAGTCTGCAGAGTACTCAGTGGAGTATTCGGTGCAGGTTCCCAGTGACCCGGGTCACGGAGGAGCTCGAACCCGTGAGGTCACCGTGCTCAGGTCAAGCCGCTACCTGCCGCGCGCAGTGCGCCTCGCTTTTGCGCCAGAATCACTGGAGAGAATTTACCAGAACTACTTCCGCCGACAGAGACAAGAGAACCTGCTCGTGCTGGCGATGTTTGCCGCTCTCTTCAACAGCTTCATCGTCACCATGTGCGCGGTGGTGTACACGCACGACAAACTGGCGATGCTGGTGGTCGCGGCGGTGGGGCTGGCTGCGGACGTCGTGCTCTACGTGCTGTGCTGGCTCCAGAAGCTCCCCGCGTCTCCAGTCTCGCGCGGAGCAGTGCCGTACATACTGTGGCTGATGATCACCGTGCACGTGCTGTGTTACATGGGTCTGAACTACGAGCGTTTCCCCCAGGCCAGTGATTCTGTGGGCTGGCAGGCCTTTTTCAGTTTCTCCAGCTTCCTGACGCTCCCGCTGAAGCTGGTGCCGCTGCTCCTGCTCACGGCCCTCTCCTGTGGGATACACACTCTGGTGCTGGGGGTGACCGTGGCTCAAAGGTTTGAGGATAACGTGCAGGGGGCCATGCTGGTGAGACAGGTAAATATGGCCCTCCATAAAGTGATAAATGACAAAGCACCCAAAGGATGAAAGAGGCTCAAAGTCAGGACAGCTGTGGAAAGCAGTGGGGAGGAGTTGGTGTGTCCAAGCTTCAGGGCAGTGGTACTCAATTTATGGCCAAATCTGACCCGTCCGCCTTTTCTAAGTCACAATGATAATAAATTGATTCACAATGGGATTTTTTTTGTGTGCTTTTAATGTGGATAAGGTGCCAGTGTGAAAAGAAACCCATCAACATAGAAGAATAAAGCTTGTTTGTGAAAAGAAAAGTGCCAGGGGAGGATCCCGAATGTCCTTAAATCTTAGTAATGCCCCAGCGTGCACTTGACCTGTGTGGGGCTGCTGAGAGCCTGCGACTGGATGTGCTGTATTAACTGGCCCCTGGCCTCCTGTCAGTTTGCAATAGTGGCCCCTGGGGCCAAGCAAGTTGAGTATCCCTGTTATAGGGCAATGGTCACAAGCCGAAGATGTTGGGAAGCTGTTTAAGGGAATAATGTGGCTACACAGGTGGAGATGTGTTGGCCTTGTGTCTCCCTGCTAAAAATGCTGTTCTTTTATTTTATGCACAGAATGTGTTTTGTGCACAAAACTTGCTTTTTAGTGCCACAAAATTAAATATGCTCACATAGCATCACTATGATATCATGAATGTGAAATTTGTCACAATACTTTTTTCATTCATTTTGTAATAACATAATAACATAACACAAAATGCATCATGGGACCCGTGATGCCCCAAAGTAAGTCACAAGTAAAGTAAAACGTGAACTGGAGACAAAAAGAAAAACATTCTGATGAAACAATTTTGCTTTTACTTGCACTAGCTAAATTAGTCACTGATTATGACTGATATATATATATATATATATATACATACATACATATACATGACCCATCTCAAGGATGTAAATGATATATAATATAAAAAGAAAATGTACAGTTTTATTCCTTTATTTTGAAAGTCCGCCAATTAGAACTCAACCTGACCCTGATTTCTTTAGTTTATTTTGTTCTGGAAAAACATGCCATCTTTTTCAGAAAAGTCTTGCTTCCCTCAAACAGTTTACTAAATATGTCGCTAAAAAGGTTTGAGGCCAAAAAAGAACCTATACAGTCTCCGAATCCAGCTGATTAAACTAAAAAGCACAATTCCCATTTTAAAAGTTCATGTGCAAAAATCTGAGAATTACAGAAAGTAATGGGTTACAAAGTGACGGCCTGAGGAAACTAACCACCACGCATGAATGCAAACGCACGTCCTCTCTTCAGCTCCTAGCCAACGTCATGCTGTACCTGTGCGCAGCCACGGTGGGTGTGATGTCGTACTACATGGCGGACAGGAAGTACAGGACAGCTTTTTTGGAGGCCCGTCAGTCTCTACAGGTCAAACTCACGCTGGAGGAGCAGAGCACCCAGCAGGCAAGTGGGGCACACACACACACACACACACACACACACACACACACACATACAGTGCACAATCACAGCTATACTTTGCTTAATGACATTATACATTTCCTCATTTGGGGCAAACACACACTTACACATGTGCACAAACACACCTGTGAGGTAGGACAAGCTGTGCTGCCTAATTACAGCATGTTTTGCTGAACTCGGGGCTAATAGGTTGATTAGAGAGACTTGTTTTCACCGGAGACCGTCACCACCGTCTGGGACCTGACAGCACAGTCAGATGAGCTCTGTGACAACAGAACCTTTACTGAAATTTTGGCAGGTTTGAATTTGATATTTTTAAAGCATTTGAATTGTATTTGATTGTTGCTCTTATCTCATTTATCTCCTTTAGTATCTCTGTTGTATTCATTTTTCAGCTACCCTCTTCTTTCTCTATAATGTTGCGTTGTTTATGTGCTTGTAAGTTAATTGTCTTAATTGACTAGTATTTAGGCTTTGATTTGTCCCGCCTAGATATCAGGGTGAAGGTGAAGTAGTGAGACACAAATAAAACATTAAATTGGGAGACAGTTTGGGCTCCAATCGTGGATAAATGTCATTCATTTTCAGTGCAATCAAGTTGTGAATGAAGCCATTTTACGCTACAATGTAGCTCAAACAAAGATACTGAACCCCAAATTGCTCCCGATGTGTGAGTGTGTGTGAATGGTTATCTCTGATGAGCATGTGGCACCTTGCATGGTAGCCTCTGACTCTGTATGAATGTGTGTGAATGCTGATGTGTTGTAAAGCACTTTGAGTGATCGCAAAGATTGGGAAAGCGCAATATAAATGCAGTCATTTACCATTTACCATGACTCAACGTCGAACCCTGCAAGTATTTTAATGCTAATCATTACTTTCATTTATTGAAGTCCAAGATCTCGAAGCTTGACTTTATTCCTTTAATTCTTCTATTTGATCCACTCTCATTTTCTTTCCATGACTCTGACAGCAGACCTGTGAGAGGGGGTGGAAAGTTGATGGGAAAAAGGTGGATATGCAGATGAGGATGGAGAGACAAAAAGACAGTAGATACAATTCCCAAAGTGGCTTTGCTTGGCAGCAGACAGGGAGACCCAGCCAACCAGAACACATTAGACCAGTTGACAGGATTTCCTCGAGAATCTCTGCTATGCATGCACACACACACACACACACACACACACACACACAGACACACAGATACACGCGCGCATTCACATGGGACAAATTAGTTCTTTGTGTCAGTACTGAACGTGACAAAACTCACCGTTCTGTGTCTCAACTGTCTCTCCATGCAGGAGGAGCTTTTACTGTCCATCCTGCCCAAACACATCGCTGACGAGATGCTGCAGGGCATGAAGAACCAGGCCGACCAGAGCGAGGGCCAGCAGCAGCAGTTCAACACCATGTACATGTACCGCCACGAAAACGTCAGGTCGGTAATCACTAACTCAGGGAGTTTTGATGGTCACTGTTACGGAAATGTTTTTACAGCTTGTCAAATGTTCCACTGCAACCTCTTCACTTCTGTTACAGTATCCTGTTTGCTGACATAGTGGGCTTCACCCAGCTGTCCTCAGCCTGTAGCGCCCAGGAGCTTGTGAAGCTGCTGAATGAACTGTTCGCCCGCTTCGATAAACTGGCAGAAGTGAGTCTGTTATCTCTCCATGTGCTCGTTTTTCTGTCCTTGTTTTGCCAATATACTGTTTGGTATATTGTTGGTAGGGGTACTGGTGTTTTATAAAGCTGATATATAATTTTCCAGGGTTTTACAGTTGTAATTCTTTTTTATACATTTCTTTATTTATCTATTATTGTTAAACAAGGTCAAGGGATACATACACGTATACAAACACACACGGAAAGGAACATAGCAACAATAGCAGCAGATTTATAAAAAAGACAACAAATGAAAATGACGAAGAAAAAAAAAAATATATATATATATATCTTTCCAAATATTGCCAATGTTTTGCTTCCAACACTTACACCGGTTATTTAAATATGCACCACTCTCTCTCTCTCTCTCTCTCTCTTGCTCTCTTGCAGGAACATCACCAATTGAGGATTAAAATCCTCGGAGACTGTTACTATTGCATCTGTGGTCTTCCTGACTTCAGGGATGACCACGCTGCCTGCTCCATAATGATGGGCCTCGCCATGGTAGACGCCATCTCGTGAGTAGTGATTTTTATCGTCGCAAAAAAATACAACATGAATGCCACAAAAGACATAAAAACAATAGACACGGCCACGAGTAAAGAGAAAGGATAGTGGTGATGTAGAGGTGGCATCATGATTTGTACATCTTGTGTGTAAGACACCAGGGAATCACAATAACTAAAGATTTACAAGTTCACACGAGAAAAAGTGTGAGTGAAAGATGCTGATGCTGGCGAAGTGAAGATGGTGAGGTGAGGCAGATTTCTGCATCAATCTTAAAATTGTCTAAATGAATATGAAAAAGCCAAGGACACATGAAAGACACTACAGAGGGAGAAAAGTTGGACTTTTTTTTGTCACAGAATGACTTAAAAGATGACACCAGAGGTTCCTCCACTTTCCCCTCTTGCTCCAGGTACGTGCGAGAGAAGACCAAAACGGACGTGGACATGCGCGTGGGCGTTCACACGGGCACCGTGCTGGGAGGAGTCCTCGGGCAGAAGAAGTGGCAGTTTGACGTTTGGTCCACAGATGTCACTGTAGCCAACAAGATGGAATCTGGGGGGATTCCTGGGTGAGAGAACAATGTGTTGTTTCACTGTCAGGGTGAGAGATCACATTCTTCCATGCACTTCGTTTCATGAGCTTTGTGTGCTACACAGGAGAGTGCATATTTCCCAGACCACCAAAGACTGTCTGCTCGGAGATTTCGAACTGGAGCCGGGAGAAGGCGGAGAGAGGTGCGAGTACCTTCTGGAGAAAGGCATCGACACTTACTTGGTTCTGGTGCCCAAACAGGTGGCGAATGGGCTCAGTGGAAATGTGAGTTACTGTCTTTCAGGGCTATTATCATTTTATTTATCAAAAATGTTTTATCGTCATGAGTTTTAAGAAGTCACAGACGTAGATTTAGCTTGAATCAAACAAAGTATTTCCTGTTTTTATAGAGAAATATAGATTTTGTATTTACATTTGAATCACTTTAAAATATATTTTTCCTGCTTCTCCTCCTTCAGAAACCAGGCACTTTGTCCAACAGAAATTCAAACCAGCTGATCAACACTACAGCAACCAATGGGAACGCAGCCTCACCCCAATCCCCGGCCACTGAGTCTATACAGGAGGTGAATTATAATAAATGTTTTTACTCATGTCAACCATGAACTCAGGTCATCATATCAGTACACATGGGCAAAGAGACATGGTTTGAAAAATGACTTGATAGTCGTACCTATCCGATCTCTCTTTTCACGATGACATCAGAGGAATAAGATGGTCGAGGAGCAAGTGATCAACAGACGACTGCAGCAGGAGCTGCTGGAGAGAGAAACACAGCAAATGTAAGGAAATGAGACAAAAAAAAAAATAAAAAAAACATAACAAAAGAGTTTAAATGCATTCAGCTTGGAAGCAATATGTGTGCATTGCAAGTAAATCTGTCCTCCCTTGTGTTTGTCCCCCAGTGTTTTTCCTATATTACCACATTTCTGTGTGTTCCTCACAGAATGAAGGATCACCAGATCAACCCCGTGTCGTTGCGTTTCCTGGATGGAAAGCTGGAGGAGCACTACTCCTCAGAGAAGGAGAAGCGAAGCGGAGCGGCCTTCTGCTGCTGCATCATCGTGCTCTTCTTCATTACAGCAATGGAGGTGTTCATAGACCCACTGTGAGTTCACACGTGTTGCTTTGTCTCACTACATGCATTTAATACACACTTGTTATGAAAACCAAATGCATGGAGATTTTGAAACGCTCCTTGGACAGCCGTGAATTCGTACATTGTGTCTTTAAAAATGGCAGAGTCAGACCAAGGAAAGGACGTAACGTGTGTTCTTGTTGTAGGTTGGCTGTGAACTATGTGACTCTCACAATAGGAGAGGTGTTGTTGCTTATCCTCGCAGTGTGCTCCCTGGCTGCCATCTTCCCCAGGGTGAGAAAAACTAAACTAGTATCCATGGTTGTGGCGATGGGAAACACAATTTGTTTAACGTTTATGGTCAAGAACAACATTTTCAGTCACGTCTGATGCAAAGGGCAACACTGATTCGTAAAATTAACTTTGTGACACGAAGCCCGAATCTTATAAAGTATGTTGAGACTTTACATGAAGTGAAACGTGTGGTTTTGTCACAGATGTTCTCCAAGAGGTTGGTGTCTTTCTCAGTGTGGATCGATCGCACACGGTGGGCCAGAAACACATGGGCCATGGCGGCCATCTTTGTTCTTACCATGGCTGTGATTGCTGACATGGTAGGACTGCAAGACACCTTTGATACAGATACAACTCTGATACATTGCACGTGTGTGTGTGTGTGTGTGTGTGTGTGTGTGTGTGTGTGTGTGTGTGGTTTTACACAAGAACCAAATACATTGTTTGGCTATTCCAGTGAATTAAAAACCTGAAAAATGAAGGTACATCATAATCCAAAAAAGATCCTGAATGATGCTATCACGGTACATATCGTTATACCACCCATCCCTCGCGCGTGTGTGTGTCTTTCTATTTGTGGGTTTCCACTTTGTCCTCATCAAACTATGACTGCCTTTTATGTGTCTGCCTACATGTTCCCAGTGGGGTCCATTAGCTGTCTGTCTCGCTGCCTGCTGGCTCATTTGTCAGTGCCCCACGGGAGCAGTCTGTTACATACAACGCTGCCTTCGAGGTCTGAAAGGGATAGAGGACGCTAAAGTGAACATTCATGTCTCTTAGCTGTCATGTGGAAGTCACAGTTGGACAAAAATGCTCGGGGAAAAAAAGAGGCAAACATGTTTTACTGGTCGTATTGTTGCCATTGTTACGAGGTTATTTAGAACATATAGTTTATACAGTATAGTAATGTAAATAATAACCAAATGGATGAAACTGTATACACTAAATGTGCCAGCAGAAAATATATTTTTAATTTGACTCTTTATGTTTCAACCTGTCCTAGCTATTAACCAATTTGTACCCCCAAACTGAAATTTTGTATTTCCTTCCCGGTGGAAAAGAAATCTAATAAGTCTGTCAAAACGTTTGGCTGAAAAGTGAGTTTTTATTATGATGCTTATTTAGTCTTTGGGCACATGGAACTACTTTTTTTTTCATTATATTTTAGGAAAAAAACAGTAGTCCCAACTCCCATGTGCCCAGAGACTAAATATAGTATGACAAGAAAATGGCAACAATCAAGTATTTGCTATACATATGCACACATATGCGGTGTAAAAAATAAAAAGTCACGTGGGAGGCATTTAATAAACACAATTAAATGTTAGCATTCCTCTTTTCTTTTACTATTGCTAAAAGTGTGATTTTTCATGTGATGTAAAAATGTCAAGGTTCTACTGTTAGATACTTGCTCTAAGTATGTCCGTACCAGATTTAAAGACTTAAGACCAATCAGAACAAATGTTGTGGCATTTTCCCTTATCCTACTAAATATAGTCTGTGCACATATAGGGCTATAAAACAGGCGTTAACTGACAACGTCTCGTGCCCTCGATCTCTGATATTGCAGCTGAGCTGTGTTCCACCGTCCCTTCGAGTCTTCAACAGCACCTCCGGGCCCGTGTGGGAGTCGCTTGGTGACCGAGGCTGTGCAGAGAATCCAAAGCACTACAGCTTCATGGCTGTGATGTCACTGATCGCCACAGCCATGTTGGTTCAGGTCAGCCACCTGATTAAACTGGGACTCATGGTGCTGGTCGTCACAGCAACTGGAGCCGTTAATATCTACAGCTGGCGGGACATTTATGATCTGTACGACTATGTACAGTTTGCCTCATACAGGTGAGAAATGGGTCAAACAGATCAATGTACGGTGTGCTTTTACGTAATTCTATTGAAAATGCATAGATAAAGGTGAGACACCACAGGCACAAACATCATCTTCATGCACTCGTCTATTTTTGACAGTTTGGGCTATTTTTATTCCATAACATGTCTTCTTTTAGACTAGTGGAAAGAAAACATCCAAAATACACATTTAGGTGTTTATTTTACTAACTTTGTCTATTTGCGTCTGTAGATGGCCTAAATTCACCAGATGTTAGCAGAACATAATGCCTCATTTAAATATTTAAACATAACATTTCAGAAAACTGGGGAAGTTTCATGGTGATATCTATAAACAGTTTACCCCATTCACCAGTAGTGTCCTGCAAATGCATGGAATTTTACAATGCTTATCTTTAAAGGCTGTTTTCTCTGATGATGATATTATTCAAAGCCTGATTTATATAACATATTATTCCTAAAAACATGGCGAAAATTCATTTTCTTTTTTTTATTTTTATGCTGTTGACAGTATACAAGTGATACAAAGAGATATCAAAAATCCCCTCTGCAAAAACCTTTGACTCTTAATATGTCAACAAAATGAAAAAAAAGAATCCAATGATCAGATTTCTGTCCTGGAAATGTATGCACATTAGCACATATTTAATAAGATAATGCCTCATTTTCATGTTTAAATGTAAAATTTCAGAAAAGTTGTAACAACCGAAGAAGTTTCATGGTGATATATATTAGTTAATTTTTTTTTTTTTACCCTATTCACCTCTATTGTTTCCCCTAAGTAAGCCAATAGAGAAAGATTCTGCTATCATAAGTCATTTTTGTTGTTTATAAAATGCAGTTGTAAGTACAGTTTACATTATTCTGCCTCTCTTGTTCCCAGAACATCCATAGTGCCATCCAAGTACCTCATGACCGTGATGATCATTGTCATGATGATTGGCTTCTACTTCTTTGCTCGCCATGTGAGTTACTGTCTCCTGTCCACCCCCACTGTCCCACTCTGCTGTCCCACAGCCTGTCTGAGCAAAGCTTCCTGTAACAGGGCCAAGCAATTACAGGATTTTTATAATGGTCTTTTTCTTTTTTTTCTTCTCCAAATAACTTACTATTCAATCGTAATATTATATGATTTACATTCCCTCTGTGGTGTGCATAGTTGGAGCATCAGTCCAGGAAGCTGTTCCTGTGGAAGATGGGCGTGCATGACCAGAAGGAGAGGGTGTTTGAGATGAGACGCTGGAACGAAGCGCTGGTCACCAACATGCTGCCGGAGCATGTGGCCAAACACTTCCTGGGCACTAAGAAGAGAGATGAGGTAGATGAGCGAGTGCCAAGTTACAGTGTGATTAAGAAATGTGGGTGTTTGCGGGCAGTGGGGGAAAAGGAAGGAGGAGGAGGAAGGTCATGATTCAGTTTACACCTTCATTAGGGGGTGATGACGAAGAAAAAAACCCGCTCTAAAGCAATTTAATATACTTAAGTTAGTAGCATCATTAAATTAATGAATATAATTCAATTCAAAACACTTTATGTATGTGTGTTCCTCATTTCAATTCATTGCGCATCGGTGCCATCATGTGGTCTATTTCAAAACTACAGCTTTCCTCTGTTGTGTTTCAATAATCAATGATAATGAGCTTTTCGATAAATAAAAACCTTATCAAAGAAGCAAATTAGCGATATGAAATCAGAACAAACTAACATCCTGTCATTTGTCATTCGTAGGAGCTGTACAGCCAGTCTTACAATGAAATAGGCGTGATGTTTGCTTCCATCCCCAACTTTTCGGATTTCTACACTGAAGAGAGCATCAACAACGGCGGCATCGAGTGTCTCAGGATTCTCAACGAGATAATCTCAGACTTTGACAGCGTGAGTCCCAGCGGCGTTTTGTACAGCTAGTTCATAATGAGAACTAATGGAAAAGCTCTCAGGTTTTAAATGTCTACAGTACGACTCCCTTTATCTAACTGATGTCTGCTTTCTCCACCAGTTACTAGACAGGGATGAGTTCCGCTTCATCACTAAGATCAAGACAATAGGAAGCACCTACATGGCCGCATCAGGACTCACTCCAGAGAGCAACACGAACGAATACAGCAACCGCAAGGTGTGACATTTTAACGCCTTATACCTTGTTATTATACACAAGTATACAAGGATGGGTGAGATCGCTTTTGAAATGTGGTTACTTAACACGAATTACATGGCAATTTTTGTAAAAATCCATTGGATTACAAAAAAAAAGTAATGTAATCTGAATACTTTCCGATTACTTCAAAAGGAAACATTGAAAATATTGCAGCTTGTACCAAAAAATGGACGCGGCCACACAAATTTGAGTTTCACGAATAATCTTTCTTCTGCTTAAACATCTGAAAACATTTCACTGTTGGTCAAATCAAATTACACCCTTACAAAAACAGTACTGGCACAAACTGAACTTTGGGGATTCTACAACATGTTTAATGCTGTTTCTTTTGTGTACGTTTTTGATGCTGCCGTTTTTTAATTAAAGGCCACATGGAGGACTTTGCTCTCGAAACACAACAGGAGCACTTACTCAAGATGTGAATAAAAAGGACTAAAAACTCCATCATCTATAAATCATCATTAAAAAAAACAAATATATGTTAAGGCACCATGAACAAAACTGGCAACAAGAGCAGTACCTTGATTAACCCGTGTGTCAGATGCCCTTTTCATGAGTATTCTAAAGACGTAATTAAGTAAATGAATAATCCTTGACAATGTAACTATAGTCTAATTACACCTTATTCAAATGTAATCTAGGTTGATTATAGTTACTAATCTGATTATGTCATCCAGTTTTCATGTAATCCGTTACTACCCAACCCTGCAAACAATCTGCTAAACCATTTCATCTTGACTGCGGCTGCACATGGTGGTGATAGTAAAAGGTTGTCCTGTTGTTCCTCAGCCAGAGGACCAGTCTCTGATCGAGCGCTGGCAGCACCTCGCTGACCTGGCTGACTTTGCCTTGGCTATGAAAGTCACCCTCAACAACCTCAACAAACAGTCCTTCAACAACTTCATGCTCCGAATCGGTCAGTGCGTGTGGCTGTGTGAGCCTGTCTGTGTGAACATTTCGCAAGTGTGTATGTTCATGTTTCCGTGTTGGTCCCCTTCAGGTCTGAATAAGGGGGGAGTTTTGGCTGGAGTGATTGGAGCTCGGAAACCTCACTATGACATCTGGGGCAACACGGTCAATGTAGCCAGCAGAATGGAGTCCACCGGAGTGATGGGAAACATTCAGGTAGCACAAGCACAAAAGCACAACATGTTTAAATGTCTCCTGTTATTACTTTCATTTAGATTTGGAATATCTTACCTGAGGAATTTAGAGACTAGAAAAGCCCACTGCCCTCTTTTAAATCATCTCTCAAGACTCGCTTTTACCATTTGGCTTTTTCTTAATTATTTGATCTGATACTTATTTTATCTGTTCTTTTATGTGTACTTTAATACATTATTTTATCTCAACTTTTAGCTGTTTTGTGTGTTATTTTTATTTGGTGACTGGGATTTTACATTTGATTGCTCTCCTGATTTATTTTATTTGTCCTTTGTTTGTAAAGTACTTTGTAACGTTTATTTTCAAAAAGTGCTGTGTAAATCAAGTTATTATCATTATTATCATTATTATTATTTCATGGTCATTTTTAACTTCAAATTTCTGATATTGTCCATCTCTGCCCTCAGGTGGTGGAGGACTGCTATGACATCCTGAAGGAGTATGGTTTCCGCTTTATCCGAAGAGGGCCCATATTTGTCAAAGGGAAAGGGGAGCTGCTAACGTTCTTCATGAAAGGGAAAGACAAACCCAGCAGCAATGGCGGTCCAGGGACCACTGCCCTACCACACCAAGTTGGGGACCTTTGAATATTGTCACCTGGTGAAAAGCTGTTAAGGATAAGCTTGAGCACAATGTTTACTGCTCATTTTCTCTCAAATACACAGTTACTTACATAGATATTTTTTATAAGCTCTGTAGCAATGTAAAGCACATGCTGTGAAATGACATTTCACCCACAAAGGAATTTAATAACCGATACTGATTCTGTATAGTTGTACATAATTAAGGGATACAGTTGACGATCACACAGAGCTCCTGCATAAAGATTTTTATCATTTTATATTTGATTCATAGAGTGCTATGAGAACTACAAGCTTGGAACAGACACATAAAGTACTTGGTGGTTTTATCTTAAGCTCAGGTTTTGTATAATAACGTAGCTTAAACACACTGTATTTATACTGTGTTAATAAAAACATGTTTGCACAAAATTTTTGAGATTACTTTGTGGATTTTGCAGTTTTGAGGATTATTCTAATCTGGCAAAATGAATACAAAATACCAGTGGGGGTTTCATTTTACTTTACTTTACTTTAGTTGCCGATAATTTCCAGACATAAAAAAAAATGCAAATAAAGAGAAAATTCAAATTTATAACTTTTGTGATGTCAGCCACATTTATAAAATGTGAAGTTGCATTTAGTGCTGTAGTAAAAATGAGAATAAATAATCTATGACAAATGTTACATGCTCAATGTTAGCATGTTTGTATGCTAATGTTACCATGCTAAAGATATGATCAATATCAAAGGCCGGTTAACAGTGCTGAATCAGTGATCTAATTATAAATACAATAGGTGTCTCTGGCCACTTGTTACTTGTTTATTCATATATAAACATATATCATTCATATGCATATGGTGGCATAAAGACCTTAATCAGTCTTTGTCAACTAGTCATCCTGTGAGGTTTATTTGAGCAAAATAATGGTGATAATGATGATGATAATGAATATGTCAATCATAATGCTTTGTAGGTGACTGTAATGAATATATAGTTTCGATGTGACAGCAGAGTTTGAAGGAGGTGTTCAAAGTAGTATTTTTACAGAACATAATAACCACCCTTACTCTATAATATATATAATTATGGACTGGTCAGGACAAGTTATTGCTGCTTTTAGTTTATTTTTATGTTATGCTTACATAGTTATGTGTTTAATATGTTCTACTTTAGCATCATTTAAAAAAAAAGATGCACACCTGTAGACGTTATGGTAATTGTTGGCGATTTAAAATTCCGGATACATTAAATTCAAGTCTCTGGAGACATTCAAATGAATTTTAATGTGATGTATTATTGTTGTCAGTTAATTATTATGCTAACTAGGTTCTCATGCGCCACCCATGGATTATAATTCTACCCGGAAGCTTGGTAGTGTAGGAATTTCCGGTTACGTCAGGGCGTAAGGACTCCATTAGAGCTGCAGCTGTTTTGAGAGAAACAACAACAAAAACGGGCTAACTGACAGCGCTCCCACAGTGACAGTCCGCTCTGAGCCCAACAACGAGGCCTCAAATCTGGAAGCTTAACCTTCATTTCCCACCCGGAGCTCCGCCGGCTTCTAACCACGGCCGCTCTCGGTGAGGAAACTCTGGCCTCCGCTTCCTCCTCCTCCGACTCGGACACCGGCGGAGCGTCGCCGCCCCCGCGGAAGAAGCACCGAGCCTCGGCGGCGGAGGGAGCAGGAGAGTCCGGGGCTTCAGCAGTTGTAACAGGCCTTTCTGGAATTGTCTTAGGACTTACTACTCACTCTCCACACTCTCAAGCCACCTCAGCCATCCACTTTAACCGAAGTGTTGTCAACAACCTCAGCAGCAGTATGCAGGCAAACGGGGCAGGACAGGGACAAGAATCTTCAGATCTTTCCTGCCTTAACAGCGCACAAAACGGGGAGTCATCCTCGGCTGGCGGAACCCACTCCAATGGGCTCCTCTCCAGCACAGACAACGGGAATAGCGTCGGTACCAGTAACGGGTCTTCAACCGGGCCCGGTTCGGGGACTTCGGCTGCCTCTACGGCTTCGGGCTCGGAGGTCGGCTCTCTGAAAAAGAAAAAACGACTATCGCAGGCGGAGGAAGATGTCATACGATTAATAGGGCAACATCTCCACGGACTAGGGCTGAAGTAAGTTTATTCAAAGTCGAGGAAAAAACTACAAAAGCATATAACGTTAGCGTTGAACATATGAAGTGTAATGTGCATTACTCGTGTTTTGCGTAAAACTGCTAAATAGCAGATGGTAAAAGCCCTGTTAGTGCGCTTGACAGACACAAACATGGGGGGATGGGGTAGTTAGCCTGTGAGCTCGGCAGTTGGTAGAAAGAAGGGGTCCATCTTGCACAATAACAGTTAGCTTGATAGCTAGCAGCACTAGCCTGCGCTGAGGTGCTATGTCCTGACATTAAACCTTCACACAAACATAAAACACAGTCTAACATTTGGCTGCTTCACACATCCACCGTTAGCTAAAGTATGTGTTATATGCCAGTTGCGCCATGATGCGTTAAATAACGTTGTAGATTTTGCAGAGAATAAAAGGCATTACATCATCTAACGTTAGTAACGTTTATTTAAAGATCCGTTGATTTGTTATGGTATGTAAAGCATACAATTGATGTCATGCGAAGGGATCAACTTGATTTAGGTTAATTAAGTACACAAGCAGGATTGTCGAGTTTGCACTGTACATGTTTGTTTTTCGATGCTATTACAACAAAAAAAAAAAAAAATGCGGAGGAAATGTTAATGTGCGGATTGTCAATGTCGGTTTTCGCCCTGATGGTTTGTGGTTTTCTTAATTTTCCGGTTTGGCTGCCTTGGTAAAACCAATATGTTTTTTGCAAGACAGTGTAGGAGGAACATTAATAGGTCGGCCACCACGTAATAACTATCATGGTTATGAAAACTGTCCTGGTTATTTTAGTATTTCAAATGCACCGTTTGCACGTCCTGGGCTGTCATTTTGTCTTTTTTTTTTTTTTTTTAATGTATTGATCAAATGAATCACACTTTTATACAGCTACCTCATGAACATGATAACTTTCTCCCTAGATTAACGTCTTTATTGTTTTGTCGCTGTCACCGTGTCAGAGCAATGTGTCAAAAGTCAGTCACAAACACTGACGCGCGTGTTTTTATTTAAAGACTGTAGTCAATACGACTGTACAGTTGGTCCTGTATTGAGCTGTTGGTTTCATGGCGGCTGGAGAATGCGCTTTCTACCAGCTGTTTTACATGGAAGCGCTGTGTTTAAATCGAAGTATGGCATAGTGGGGTTTTCAAGAAATGTATCTCTAGCCCTCTGCTTCAAAGTGTCAGTGGTAGTCACTGCTAAACATCCGCAGATCTCTGGTATCCAACTGAGCTGAGTTGCTGCCATTACAAGGTATTATAAAACACATCGTTATGTTTACAAAGAGGGTGGGTCAGGAGGAAACATGGCATTGCCTGGTATGAAACAGAGCCCCTACATTTCAGCTGGGGAAATGCAAGATAAATCAGTGTAGCAGCCAGCTGGATGAGAGGCTCAACACAAAGCTGCTGCGCCACTCTATTGATACCTGAGAATGATGTCATCATGCTGAAGGTGTCAGCCACCCCCATCCCCAACCCACTTTCATTATCTTTCACACTCGCACATCTCAGCAGACATGTTTGTGGTGGTGGAGTGTGTTTAGCAGAGAAGTGCTGTTTGGACAGATGGTTATGGTTCATGGTTGACGGGCTGAGAGGATGATGTCAACTGCAGTGGAGGCTCGGTTCATGTTAGTGAACCTCCTACTGTTCCACAAATAATGCTCTGGTGACACAACTGCGCTGGACTGACTTCCTGCAGACATTGTTGGCCATGAAATTGCCTTCGTCCTATTGTCAGCCCATGACGTTCTTATTGTCCCAGTGTTGAAATGATTGTTGCAGATCTCCCACTCACTCACCTATTTGCTCTCCTTGTAAACATGGCACAGTCACAGTGGTGAAATGCCATAAGTGATTAGATAATCAAGAAAAATTGAGTAATCTGCCTAGAAATGCCACTTCATTAAATCATGAGCTAAGTTTTTTTAATCATACTGATGAGCTCACTTTTTCTTAGTCCTGACTGGGCTCTCAAATCTAATCTCTCCACTTGATTCTTAAGTTTAATTCGTCATTTTTTAATACGTTTTAAAGCTACCCTCTCCTTTCTTTTATTCCATCTGTCTTGTGTCTATATTCCAGTCTAACTTTGTCTGCCTGTCTTTCTCTCTCTGTATCTGCAGTCAGACAGTGGACCTGCTGATGCAGGAGTCAGGCTGCAGACTGGAACACTCCTCAGCTACCAAGTTCCGCAACCATGTCATGGAGGGGGAGTGGGACAAGGTTGGTCGTGGGTTACCATGGTTACATAATAGCACACATTTTCATAGAAGGGGAATTGGTGAGCTTCCTAGTGATCTGTTGTCTGTACTGTAAGATGGAAGAGTTTGGTCAAAAAAACCAGCAGGTATATATTTTCGCAGATTGTCTCATATTTATAGACAAAAGAAAATATTATTCTTGTTAGGAAGTGTTGAAGGAATCCTGGGAAAGCTTTAGAAACGTACTTAAAGTGGTCTGCATTTGGGCCACAGTTGCACAAGCTCATACTATTATTTGACGAGTACCAATGAAACTCTCATGTTGACCAACGGATCTTACTGTTAAAGTGCCATTTGACTTTGCAACTGGCAATTAAAGGGCACATAGCTTTATTGAAACTCTTTTTCCGTCAAGCACAGAATTAGTGTATTTCATGTCATGGATTGTATTTCACAGAAAAATGTAATTGTTTTTTTCTCATTATTATCATTATTATTATTATTATTATTATTATTGAGAGTTTAGGGAAAAATCTGACTTCTGGTGGTTAAGAAGAATGTTTTGTGGGGCAAAGGGTCTTGAATTATTAAGGAATAGTACTGTATATCGTGGAATAAAACTGCTCATTATTACAGTAGCTTCTCTAGGAAACCATTTCTGTCATTTTTATAGCAAAATAACAAGGCATATGCCCCATTATGTGCCCATTATTTTATTGAAATACCACAATAATTGTTTATCAGAATACCCAAAGTGTAGCAGGTCGTTACTACAGGATGGTGTTAGGGCTCAATTAGTCCAATAATGTTGAATTCGCAAAAAATCAGGCTTATATTTGCACATTTTAAGACATTCTAATGTAATTTGCTTTTAAATCAACACTCTCGGCTGTATCACCCTGTTCTCGCTGCAGAATAACTCTCATTCCAACATTTCAGAGCCGAGGCTTATAAAAGATCCTATTAGAAATGGCCTTGTGAATCTTCTGGAATAATGACCCTATGTCATAACTGCAGGATGGAAAATTAACACCAGCCTTGAGCCAAATGGCGGTACATTTTTTGATGTAATAGGTAGGTTTGTACTCTCCACAAGCCAATCATACTAGCCACAGTTTTGATTCCTGAAATCAATTTTTTTATACTGCTAAAATCCTCTAGAGATACATAAATACGTTACGTTGTCATTCACAATAATGATCACAGCACATGGACATCAGCGCCATTGTTAAAGCCTCAATTCACTCTTAAACAAGAAAGTGACCATAAGATCTGTATTACCGCTCATGTGATTTTTTTTTTTTTTTGTTTTCCTTTTTCTGTGTATGCATGGAAACTGCTGAGCTGACCATTTCTCTCCCTGTCTCTCCCCTCCATCACCCTCCCTTTGTTTTGATCCAGGCTGAGAATGATCTCAATGAGCTGAGAGCACTGATGCATTCTCCCAATGCTATTGTGGTAAGCTCCCCTTGAACTGAACTGAATGACAAGCCGGTCTGGAGGTTCTCGAATTTTACCGTTATAATGCAGGGCCGCAGGTTCACTGAAAGCTAAAATGTTTTGGATGACACCTCGGAAAGTATAGCGGCAGGAATGGACACCACTTTACAGTCAGGGATTGAAAGCGTGATTCTGTTGTTTCTAAGCAAAATATGGTTCGACGCGGCTTTTCTTTTCAAAATAGGCTTTTTAAAAAAAAAATACATATATGTATAATTCATGCACCTAGAGCTCTACTTTTTTGGCTGATTATAGCCTGTTGCAGATATATTGCATAACAAGAAATATAAGTACAGAAATGCCAAATATATGTTTCTCCATTATATACATTGTCCACTAGAGATTACTGACAGGTTTATCTTTCAAGTTTAAATATCTTATTTAGTACATATTGTCACAATTCATTTTGATAAAACAAATTAAGGGATACTTGAAAATGTTAATTTGTTACATGTTTATGTAAAGAAAAAATACTATGAGCCAAAATATTTTTTTATCAGAATGTTTAAAAGCTCAAACATCCATGTCTACTTTAAAACCTACTGTTATTCAAATGTTACTGCAAGAGTATAACCAAAGTGAAACGGGACTTCAATTAAAAGTGTACTCAATACTAGATTTTAGTATGCGCGCCGAATTTGCTTTATTGTGACACTATTGTCCCACAATGCATTGCACAGCAGAAATAAAGGGTCTACGCACAGCTGGAAACAGTGGATGGTGAAAAGATAGCTCCAGGAAAATCTTTCAAAAAAAAGTTAAATAGAAAAACAAAATAGAAAGAACGGTGCAAATTTTAAGTGGTCTGCTATTATCTGCTGTTAATACACATTTTTATAGTACATGTATTTTGTATACTAACTGCCAAAATTGTATACTGTGAAGATTTGTAAGATGGTGCACACTGTACAGTACTAGTTTGGAAATGGTGCTTAGCTACGGGTAATTAGCCCCAGATAGCATGCTAATTAGCAGACAAGACGCGCTTCAAAAACGGTCCCATGTGTCTCAATCAAGTGCCTGCTGCTCTCTGTCAGGAGTCTGTCTAATTGCCGTTACCAGTTGGGTTATTGAGAGAATAGCTGCAGCTGTTGATTTCCAGCTGTACACTTTGGGTAGCCATTTTAGGTCTTGAGTTGTAGCAGGTTTGTGTTGTCATTGTCAACATGACTTTCCCTGCAGTTCCAGCAGGCAGCTTACTTTATAGCACAGACCTAGTCGGAGAGTTAGGAGGTGTCTGTGTGTTCTTGCACTCTTTATTTGTAGACCTTTTTGTGGGTGGATGTTTTCCTGAATTTAGGTGAAGTAGATTTAACTGTGCTTGCACCCGTTGTCAGGGCTGCAGCTCCAACTGAATACCTGAGATACTCTTGATAACACAAATGTTAACGCTGACCAGCAGCAGCGACTGGTAAACACTTGCCACTGGTGTTTCAGTATGAAGGAATATAGGCTACTGGCATTACCATAGGTCTTGGTTTCATCTATAAATATGTTATGAATGTGCTTCCCTGCAATATGCTACCACCATTTCAAGCTTTGATTGAAAATAGACTGATTTTATAAATTTTTTGAGGTTTTCTTTCAATGCACAGCCACCCTTAAAAAGGCAAAGCTTTGTATGTCCTTCTGTAGTTGTGCAGGCCGGCTGCTGTTCCTATCAATATCAAAGGGAAACCTGACGCACTACTGCACGTTTAGTTGTCATTCTTTCTTCCTTTTTTTATTATTATGTTTCTTATAAAAATCTCTTCTCTCATCTTCTACTCAGCGTATGAAGTTCCTGCTGCTGCAGCAGAAGTACCTAGAATATCTGGAAGATGGCAAAGTCCTGGAGGCTCTGCAGGTGCTCCGGGGAGAGCTCACGCCACTCAAGTACAACACAGATCGCATCCATGTACTCAGCGGGTACGGTTACGGATTTAATGCTGCCACACAAATACACGCCTACAAACTTAGTAACAGGACAGTTTTAACCAGTCAAATCCACCGTGAAATTGATATGGCAAATAAGTATTTTTAATGTTCAATGTTGCCACACAGCTAGTGTTCAAGTATCAAGTTACACATTGTAGGGCGAGATGCCTTGTTTTGGTAAGATTTGTATTTATCTTGTACAGTCAGTATTTACCCCTGATTTTGTTTTTGTCCTAACCTGTGCTAATATAGATTGCTTTTGCATTATGTTAAAATCAATGGCCTGAATCAATATTCCTCTATATGATCTTTTAGTTTGTTAATAATTTGGTTCTCCAATAAGTTGTTCCTCCTGACGGTATAAAGGTGTCAGTAGCTATAGAATCACCTAATCCATGGTCTGATCAATGCACAGTGCCCATGCCCTCAGCAAACACATTCCCCGCGATCTTTTACCTAATCAATTAGTGTGTATTGATCACTCAACACTGCCGACAAGCCTGTTTTATCTTAACAGACTGTCACTCTGTGTAATCTATTGATCTGCCACTTGTTTTAGGCCGATCAGTCGGCTGTTTCCGAATGTGTCCTTGACTCTTGTTATTGCATTTTTGTCAGCTCGTTCCTAAAAACAATACCTGCATTCAGTGCACTGTGTTTCCTCTTTGGGTTCCACAGCATACTGTATTTCCCACATCGAAAAAGTTTCATTCAATGTTTGATTTTTCTTTTGCATTAGTCTGTCCTGGGTGTAGTACAAGTAGAAAGTGTAGGACCGCATTAGTAGCTCAGAAATGTTCAACCTATTGTCATTTTTGCCACATTTCCACTGCGTGGTACGGCTCGACTCGACTTGCCTAGAACTGTACTTTTTAGTTTTCCATTTAGAAAAAATTGTGGATAGTACATGGTAGTTTTTTTTGTTATGATGTCACGGCAGTTTCACGTGCCATCACTATGACGATTCGCTAAGAAGCCTGCAGACATTCGGGGCATATTATCTGCAGTGGGAGACAAAATCAAGAAAAGTACCTGCGTACCAAAAGTGACTCTAGCCGAGCTGTACCATGCAGTGGAAATTCGGCATTGTTCCCATTACACTAATCACTATTTTGTTACTATGTTATGCTCTTGCTCTTGTCAAAATTTAGTTTTTTCTGTTGTCTGTTATCATTTCCTGTGTAGGTTGTTTTTTTCCCTGAGCTGTGTGCTTGTGTCTTCCTGCAGGTACCTAATGTGTAGCCATGCTGAGGACCTGAAGGCCAAGGCAGAGTGGGAGGGCAAGGGCACGGCCTCACGCTGCCGACTGCTGGACAAATTACAGAGTGAGGAGACGTGTCTAACCCTATTGTGCTAACACACGCATTGCACAACGTACGTAACCTATACGCCTGCTTTTATCTGTCTTCGTAGCGTACCTGCCACCTTCTGTGATGCTGCCCCCTCGGCGGCTGCAGACCCTGCTGCGGCAAGCAGTGGAGCTGCAGAGGGACCGCTGCCTCTATCACAACACCAAGCTGGACAGTAGTCTGGACTCGGTCTCTCTCCTCCTCGATCATGTCTGCAGCAGGTCGGTACTGCATAGCCCTCACTGGTAAATTATCATACTGCAGCATTTGATATTTATGTATCTGTTGACCTCATGCTGAGGCATTTGCTCTGAAAGCCTTGCTTTGTGTTTGTCTTATGTGCCTGAATTCTTAACTCATTTCCCCTCTCCTTTTTTATGTCTTGCCCCTAGCATCTCACTATCTTATTATGGCTGTACTACGCTTGTTGTTTCATAACTTTATCCTTTATCATTTTCTCCCTTCTATCCTTGTCATATATTGTATGTATTGTATTCTGCATGTTGTGATGTAGACAATATAAGCTAAGAAGAACTACTATTGCAGACTCGCACAACGAAGATGGTAAACCTTTGGTCTTTCTCCGTATCACAGGAAGCAGTTCCCTTGTTACACTCAACAGATTCTGACAGAGCACTGTAACGAGGTGTGGTTCTGCAAATTCTCAAATGACGGCACCAAACTAGCCACTGGCTCCAAAGACACTACGGTCATAATTTGGCAAGTGGACCCGGTGAGTGTGACAAATACCCAAGTAAACATAGGTACCTCCTTTTTTTTTTTTTTTTTTTTTTTTTAGTCCACAGCTAAAATTACCCAGCAGGAATGTAGTGGTCAGGGCTTTTCCAGGCAGGTTTTTCTTGGCATTTTAAAATGTGTATCTTGCAGTACTTTCTTTAGAATTTACCATAATAACCCTCATGTGCATATTTTATGCACATATTTTATTTTACTCTCTTAGATTATGACACGTTATCTACAGAAATACAAGTCACCACTCTTAAACCTTTTTAGACGAAGTCTGTCATTGTCTCAGATGTATTACCGAGTGTGGTACTCTTCATTGCATCCTTAAGCTTTTGCTTTTGGTTGGTCCTCTCTTTCTGTAAGGAACACTACTTTATGTTTTTATAAAAGAAAGTAGAAAGTCTGTTCACCTTTTCATTTACTAAATAAGAACCCTGGGACAAATTGCATCCATTCACAGGTTATTTTTATGTCTGCTGGAAAGACTTTAGTGGACCTTTTTGACGTGGAATGAGGAAAATGAATTTGTCATGCAGACTGGACTCTGTTATACCTTTTTGGAGCAGTCTGGAAACTCTGAATTTTTCACTTAATGTCATGGAACATCTTGAAGAATGAATTTTATTATAATCCTCTTCGTCTTATCTCTTTGTAGGAGAGCCACCAGTTGAAGCTGCTGCGAACCCTGGAGGGTCATGCATATGGCGTCTCCTACTTAGCCTGGAGTCCCGATGACACCTACCTGATCGCCTGTGGACCTGACGACTGCTCTGAGCTGTGGCTCTGGAACGTTCAGGTAACATTTGCACTTGTTTCAGACCCCACAATACATCATTCTATACTTGTGATACCGCTCAACCAACTGTGTTTCCTTATGCCAGCCCCGGTCGTTTTTCATGTGAACATGAGTGCACAAAAGCATAGATCGTTGTTGTCAAAGACTTGAGCTGTCTAATTCAAATTCAGTAAACAAGCTGCAAAGAGAAACGGGCCTTAAGCCTCCCATAGATGCTCTGTAGGCTGCGTGTACTCAATGACCTCTCCCATCCCTCCCCCTCCCCTTTTCTTTCCTTGTATCCACCCCTCCCCCGCTCTTACTTAATGTTTTTTTTCTTGCTGTCTCCCTTCCCCCCCATTTTTCTCTTCTTCTCTGTTTTTTTTCCCACTGTGTCTGACAATCCCCTGGATGATCAGACGGGGGAGCTGCGGACCAAAATGTCCCAGTCCCATGAAGACAGTCTGACCAGTGTGGCATGGAACCCAGACGGCAAACGCTTTGTCACCGGAGGACAGAGGGGACAGTTTTATCAGTGTGTAAGTGAATGGATCATTTTTGTCTCCAAACATGTGTTTTGAACCAGTAAATTCTTCCAAAGTGTTTTGTCTATTTCCATCTCATCTCTGTATTCAATCAATGCTGAAGGCAGGTGAAGGCACCCTGACTGTATGTCAGTCAGGGTGTGTATATAAAATGCTGCTCAAGTGTTGCTCTGACCTTTAAGCAGACCGCTTCAAGAAAATTGGATTGTATTGATTTTTCCAGCCTGAACCCAAAGAACCCATAAGGATGATTTTTTTTATTTTTTTTTCATTATCACATTGTGTTGTGTCTGTGAGTCGTGCATGACCAGGACTCTGTGTAGTTCATAATGTTAGTAAGCTGGACATGAACATTTTAACTTATTTCACCCACATTAGAAAATCTGCCAAATTGCAGGAATGACCCAGAAACAAGTTTCGTAGAAATGTCAAAATGTACAGCTGTTTCATTTGGGTTGTGTGACAAACCTGTGGAATTTTGTGGGAGAAAAAGGAAAGCACTTTGACATTTTTTTTTTTTTTTTTAATTGTCTGATTGTTGCACTGTGTTGGTGCCTGAGCAGAAAGAAAGAGGCTCTAGCAGGTTAAATGAGGTGGTTTTCATTCCCCTGTTAAGAATGAGAGATGAGGGCTCTGCTGTCTGTGTTCTCAGGACCTGGACGGTAACTTGTTGGACTCCTGGGAGGGCGTGAGAGTGCAGTGCTTGTGGTGCCTGGGCGATGGCAGAGCAGTGCTGGCCTCGGACACACACCAACGTATCCGGGGGTACAACTTCGAGGACCTTACGGACAGAAACATGTACGTGTCAACCCTAATAATCCCTGTTCTGTGGTACATCTACATAAAGGTTCAATTATTAATTAAAGATACGGCACATTTTGCTCATGAATTCCAGCTAAAGGAGTTTGATATTTAAGGTGAGACATTTGGACAGTATGGGCTATTTTGCTTCATCTTTTAGACTAGTGGAAAGAAAACATCCAAAATACACATTTAGGTGTTTTTTTAAACTAACTTTTGTCTATTTGCGTCTGTAGATGACCTAAATTCACCTGATGTTAGTGTAACATAATGCCTCATTTGCATATTTAAACATAACATTTCAGAAAACTGGGAAAGTTTGATGGTGATATCTATTACTTAAAACAGTTTACCCCATTCACCTGCAAATGCATGGACTTTTACAATGCTTATCTTTTAAAGGCTGTTTTCTCAAAATGACTTTTTCTCGTACTCTGAGCCAGAAATCTCCGCCTCAGTAGCACTTACATACACCAAACTTTCCACTTTCATTCCTATCTATATACAGAAGGTTTTTACTGAATGCTTTCTTCATACATCATTCATAGCCTGATTTTTATATAACATTTTATTCCAAATTCTTTTTTATGGCTGTTGACAGTAGTTTCTGATTTTATGGAGTGATATCCAAAATTCCCCCTTTAAAACCTTTTGACTCATTAATATATAAACAAAACTTTTTTTTTATGCACATTAGCAAATATTTTATAGTATTTGAACATAACATTTCCAAACTTTTGTAATTTAAAAAAAAAAAAAAAAAAAAAAAAAAAAAAACTTTTTTTTAATGTAAGTAATCAACTGGGGAAGTTTCATATTGATGTCTATTAGTTCTCACAGTGGTTTTGTATGTTGCATTATTCAATACGGTTTCTTACTGCCTGTGTGTTGTTTACATGTCCTCTACAGAGTTCAGGAGGACCACCCTATCATGTCTTTTACTGTTTCAAAGAACGGAAGATTAGCTTTGTTAAATGTAGCAACTCAGGTAAGCCTTTTTTTGACCAACTCCACCGTTCTCAATATCTGTTTATTTGATTCACACTTTGTTTTGAGAAGCACCGTGCAGGACGCTCCAGCGGTTATAGGATATTCTTTCTTCTACAACCTATTTGTAGGGCGTGCACCTGTGGGACCTTCAGGACCGGGTGCTGGTGAGGAAATACCAAGGTGTGACCCAGGGCTTCTACACCATCCACTCCTGCTTTGGAGGACACAACGAAGACTTCATTGCCAGTGGCAGTGAAGGTAGAGTCAAAGGAATAACCTTTGTTCTTTGTGCATTGTCGTATTTTCATCTCATTTAGTGGAAGTCAAGAATCTTTCTTTCTCTTACATATTCTTGTCGTAATCTGTTACCATTATCCACATCTTCTCACTTTTCCTCCCGTGTACTGAATATCTCCACATCCACCTGTTTTTATTCCATTCAAATCCCTTCTCTACAGACCACAAAGTGTACATCTGGCATCGGCGTGGCGAACTTCCCATTGCTGAGCTAACAGGCCACACGCGCACCGTCAACTGTGTGAGCTGGAACCCGGCCATCCCAGGACTCATGGCTTCTGCCTCCGATGACGGCACAGTGCGCGTCTGGGGTCCTGCACCCTTCCTCGACTCACAAGAGGCAGACGGACTCAACGGTAAATCGCCAAATCTGTTTTTGCTTTAGTGCAACTAAGCATTTTAGCAAAAACAATCACCAAAAATTATCGTTGAAACTTGTTCTGCTCAGAGTTGGAGGAGAGTTTTTGGCAAAACATTACTGTTGTTTTAAATGTTCTTGAATCGCAAGGTGTTACATCTCTTATTTACTTGATCTCTTTTTTTTTTCCCCTCCAGAGAACTGCAGTAACATGGACAGTTGATGGTCACTTACGGAGCAGATGACATCTCTCTTTAACAACAATACAAGAACCCAACAATAAAACAAAAATCGAAACGGGCAAATCAAATCCAACACCAAACGAAAGCAAGACAAGAATAACAAACGAAAAGAAAAAAAAAACCCACCCAAGACAAAAAGAGAAGACAAAAGTGAGAAAAATGTGTCTCCTGACTGGCCTCGACAAAAATGGTGGCGGTGATGACGGAAAATTCAGGTCCTCATCCAAAAACCTGATCCCGACCTGGAGGAAAAAACCAGCGGGGAAACGACGAGCTGTAACGGCTGTTCTCCTCCTCCTCCCGACCCCTTCTCCCCCCCCATCTCGCCGCATGGTCACCAGCCATGCCAGGTCCTCGCAGTGTTTTCCAGTAAACCCACCTCCAGTTTGAGCTTGGAGCACATCAAGTCCCCCGTGATGCCTCCAGACAGACACCGCAGACCAGCCGTCTATCATTGGACTAGATCTGTCTGGCTGTTTTGTCTCTCACATTACCTGTATAATGTCTCCATCGATATGGGTGGGCTGTTGTTGGGGGAAGTTGGTGCATAAGGGGGATATAGCAACTCTTCTGTATGTATGTTTTCCTCTTCCCCGCTCTCTTGCTATATTCTTCGTATTTCGATCCGTTGGACAAAGGCTGAAAATCCACCATAAAAACACTTGACCGACCAGCTGACAAAGAACACACACACACACACAGACCCAAGAAAAAAAAAAAAGGCTATGCTAAATGTCGGAATTTTTTTATGATAGTCATAGCATAATTCTCATTTAAGAGGTGAATCTTAGCTCAAGTAGTGCCCGTGGAAAAGCTTCAGCGTGAAGATTCCACTTTGTGTTTCTCGACATTAGGAAAAACAAACTTTTTATTCCTTAATTTAACTTCTAACAAGGACAGTCGCTGTAATGTTTCCAGCTGACAGCCCCCCCCCCAAACCCCTCCTCTGTCGAGCTAGCTACCGCACAACTCTATTACATCTGCCCTTGAGGAGATGGACAGAGGGATTCACAGGTCACATATCAACAGTGAGGGGGTCAGACATTGGTGGTGAGGTGGGGTTTCTACTGTCAGGACACTTACTGTGACCTTTTTCTCACAAGACACGCTTTCACATGTGAAAGAGTTCGAGTGCAACTCGGATTGCACGCCGGTGACTGCTGTCCCTCCTCTTTGTGTGTGCGCGAGAATGAGTGAGAGCGATTTATGCATGCACACATTAGTGTAAGAGTTGACATTTGTGGGTGCAGGTTGTAATTGCCGCGTGTTTTTTGTACATGTGTTCAATTCACACCAGCAGAAGATTCACCCCCTCTCCTCCCCTCCTCCTCCCCAATGCGCCTAATCCCATAGTAAAATTGTAAAGAGGATTTTAAAATTCTAAGTTATCCAAAGCCCCATAGGGACCTCTATCTGTGGAACAAAGAATACTTGAGAGCCATTTTGTAAAAAAAAAAAAAAAAGAAAAAAACTTTTCTTTAATCCGGGGCTTTAATTTTTTACATTAGAATTTTTTTTTTTTTTTTTTTTCTCCTTACCACGTGGCATTCGAACAGCACTGAGTTATTGGCAATGAATCGTCTCTGCGGGAGGGAAAAAGGAAATTTAAATCGAGCAATTTGAGCGAGGCATGTTTCAAAAAAATAAAGCTGTAAAACTGTCGTGTTATTAGCAAAAGGTCATTTCATATGAGAAGTTAATGATTGTAAATTATTGCGCGAGTAGTTAGCACGGCCCTAGAGAGAAGAGGCACCAATAACCAGAACCACTCTCTGAGCCCACAGTGATGGGGGAGTGCTGTTGCAATCTTAATTTAACACACACACACACACAACTGCCTTCCTGTTCATACAGTTGCACACAAACTTTCAGTATGTATGAAACTCCACCGCACTTTTGAGTGGTATTTTTTTTTCGCTCACTCACACCTACTGCAATGGCTTAAATCCATAAGCTTCTCATAGCCTTATGGTCGCCACACTTGCCGTTCTGATGGTTTAAAAGGTTGCATTGGCAAAGGCTCAAAACCCAACAGGAGATTGCTCAAGGATTTGAACCCTCACTATGCCTCTATGCACCCAAAAGCAGTGACTGATCATCTTGTAGACATTATAAAGCGGAAACCTCGCACGTATAAGGCATAGCAGCCTCATCTCGAGGGTACCACTCTTGGATTTTAAGAGAGAATTCAGCATTAACACCCCCCCCCCTCCCCTCCCCCTGCTCTCCAGCCAAGTTATTCAGTGGTCAGTGCACCATTCAAAGCTTTCTTCCTCCCTTTTTCAGGGTATGTAATGACTATTTGCTACAGACTGATATACAGTAAAACATGTTTAAAATCAGTGCTTTTCTGTCTGTTTTTATTGAACTTTTTTGTTACTTAAATTTTTTGTTCACATTATATCATTTTTTTGGTTGACCTCTATCCCTGTATGATCATATTAAAATATAACCAGACATTTGGAGTCCTCATTTCTTTTGTAGTCTTTATCCCCCCCCCCCCCCCCCCCCCCCCCCCCCTCTTTCCCCCCTTTTTTTTTTTTTTTTTTTCTTCCCCCCCCCCCCCCCCGCCTTGTTATCTTTCTTTTATATATATATATTTTTTGTTTGTTTCTTTGTATTCAGTTGCATTTTTATCTACCGCTACTATTACAAATGAATATGCACAGTAACACCCATAACAGCTAGAGTTGGAAGAGTTTTTATTAGGAAGTGTGTTACCTAAAATCAAATCAGGTTTGAACTTATCCACCCCTCGCCTTTAAAAGAGTTTCCTTCATGTGAAAATCGACTTTATCGCATGTCTGTGTAATTGAGTGAAATCTCTCTTGGTGTGCCATTGTTGATTGACCTGACCCTCATCGAAGCCAAATCACTCGAGGCACACTGGTGTTTCCTGTAGGTTATGTGTGTCACGGTCTGATATTCACACTTTGGAAACCTCTATCTACTCCTGAACTGCAGAATGGACTTCTCTTCCACGCACGACATTATTTCAGAAGACTTGAGGAAAAACGCACACACTAAACCCCAACAAGAGTTAGAGTAAAGCCCATCATTCACCTGCTGGTGACAAATGCTATGTCTGTATGCAACCTGGTGTCTACTCTTCTTTTGTCTGAGTTTACAAAAAGAGTTGTTTCTGATTTAACTGTCTTATTTCAGGTGGTGGGGAGGGGCCGGGTGGGGGATACTAAGGGCTTACTGTAGCATCTCTAAGTTCCTTGGCGGGAAGGGGTGACGTGTGGCTTTGCGTTCAATGTGTTATTTACAAAAGTGATTGTACTGTTTTGTATTGTTGTGTAGGAAAAGTGTTATGTATGCATATTTTCAATAAAGCATTCAGGGTTTTGAAGAAAAAAAAAGGCCCATGGAAGTTTGATGGGCCAAGAAATTGTGAAGGCCCCTAGAACACAGTTTCAGATACCCAGAAAACCCTTCTCTCCCACCCCTTAAATGCAGAAAGAGGACCCTAAATCACTGCATGTGTCCAAGGGTCTCTGGTGGAAAACACTGGGTTTAATTTATGTCAAAATTCTACTTTGTATTCATTTATTTCTAAATCTCTTGAAAGTTATTTCTGGAGCCAGCACATCTGGTAAGAGGCTATCTTCAATGCCATTAGGAATAATGAGAACAATTGCCAATAAAGTGATGTTATTTTGACTAAGTCTTGTTGTTGACCATACATTTCTACACAAAACTTGCCATTTACTTTAGAAAGTGGGTGCATACGGTAGACTGGCAAAAGGTCAAAAGATCTTTGGAGACTCAAAAGTGTTCAATTTAAAAAAGTTATGAAGCTTTAATCCTGTGAATTGATACAGACAGAATATATAATAAAACCATTGAATTGTGAAATAATCCAATTTCACAAACTGCCCTTTTTGTCTTGATTGAAAGATAATGGCTTTGTGATGAAAAGTGGTATTATAAAATAAAAGGGCCATTGGGGAAAATGTCGTTAAAAAGTGCTTGGAAAAGGGACCTTATGGATAAAAAAAATGCTGGACTGAAATAAAAAATGACCTGCAATAAACTCTGTTATTGTGATAAAAGAAACACATTTTATAATAATGACATGCATTTTTGTACAGGATTATTTCACTATGTATTGGTTATATTAAACATTTTGTGTGTATTACTTTATTTCATGTTTTATTTATTTATTTAATTTAGACCACTGTGGGTCTCCAGGCACATTCTGCCACCTGGTGGTATATTTCTAAGTAAGTAAAAACAATAACACATACCATTTAGACAAATATTAAACTTACTGCAAATAAAAGATAAGAATCAAATAGTAAAGGATAAAAAAGGGCATCCAACCCTGAATAAATAAAACAACAATATGGGATGAAGGTGACGTTAACCTTAAAGATCTACACCTCACTTAGATCTATAATACAGGTATAATCAGTGATGGTGTAAACACTTTCAACTCAGCAGAGGTGGAAGAAGTGTTTAGATGCAAAGTCTAAAATCAAAAATATTTACTTAAGTAAAAGTATCAATACCACATTGTACAGAAAGTCTTAAGACTTAAATGTCTCAAAAGTACAAAAGTATTGGTATCAAAATGTACTTAAAGTATCAAAAGTAAAAGTATCATTATTCAGAACGCTCCATATCAGAAACATGTTTATTATTGGATTATAATTATTAATGGATTAATGTGTGTTTCACTTGAATGTTGCAGCTGGTAAAGGTGGGGCTAATTGTAAGTATATCTTCATCTCTACCAATATATCATATTTTATTTGTTTATAATATTTTGTATTAATAATATGACTATGTAAGTAACTAAATATATCAAATACATTTAGTGGAGTGAAAAGTACAATATTTCCCTCTGAAATGTAGCAGTGTAGAAGTATAAAGTAACATTAAATGGAACAACTCAAGTAAAGTAAAGTACAAGTACTTCAAATGTGTACTTAGGTTTAGTACTTGAGTAAATGTACTTAGTTACCTTCCACCAGTGCAAACCAGCCACAAAAAGCATGTGATCCAACTTCCCATCCTGCTGCATATTATTCCATCTGAGTGGAGCACAAGATGCATTTTGAATTGAGAATCAAAATCAGAAATACTTTATTTATTTATTTCTAGTGCGGGGGGAATTTAGATTTTCTAACAGTTGCTCCATTTTAGAATAAAATACAATAAAAAATATTTATATAAACATAAAGGAGTTGAAGTACAAATGTATATAATTTGTAATGACAATATAATATATAGCAACAATAAATATGTAAAACAAATATGTATACTACAATATGTACCGTAGTGTAATAATGTTAATAACGATATCAAAGCTGAAATCAACAATATTGCTTGAAATATACAGTGTAATACAGTAACAATGCCAAAGTGATGTGAGTATTGCACAGCTGATGAATAGTTGCGCAGGTTATATAAGTATAGCACGTTTTGCACATTTAGCAGTCGGAACACATTGAGTTCGCCTGAGACGCAAGATGTATGGGCCGTTTTCCTAAATTTGCTTAAAAAATATAGTCTCTTCTGACTGATAGTGACGTGTCTAATAGAAACAGCACAATAGAAACCCAGCCGACATGGGTTTGTTTTGCTCCACCTGAGAGGGAGGGGCGTCCAAGCCTACGTCACCCTGGTCACCCCACCCTCCCTCTCCCTCTCTGCTTTACCGTCTAGCCCAGTGTCTCGAAGCCGAGAACAGAGCACCATCGAGGGGTCTAACTGGCTGTCAACAGAGCTCCTGCGGCAGTCATGGCGGCGCCGTTAGCCCACTTCGATGAGGACTGGCAGGATTTTAACGAGTTCAAGCCGTCCTCGTCGTCGGCCGAGGAGCTGGACCAGCTGAACTCAAACGTGGGCGATCCGTCGTCGGGCCTAGACGATTTCTCAGACCTGGACAACAGCTTCTCCGGGGAGATCTGCAGCTTCAAGTCGATGGAGGACCTCGTCCAGGACTTCGACGAGAAGCTGACAGTGTGTTTCCGAAACTACAACACCACGACGGAAAACATAGCGCCCATTAAACCTATCACAGAGGATAATTACTTGAAGGACGACGAGTGAGTGTGAATTCTATGCGGGTTTTTATTTACGCTAACTTTTAATCTCTTCGCTAGCTAGCCTCGTTAGCCCCAGCAGGCTAACCTGCCGTTGACGTGACCCAGAGAGGGACTCTTACTAGCTTAGCTGCAATCAGTGTCGTCCAAAGTTTAGCCAGCTAGGACGAGGACCAGCTTGTTGTCCCACTAGACTAACTTAGACACTTACATTTAAGTCGACACTAAGCAGCAATACGTTACAGTGTTACCAAATGACAAAAGTGTTAACATGTTTTGACTGTTCGGCTCTTGAAGGATGTCCTGCCACGTTACCGATATGTGATAACTATGAGCCCCACTGATCCATAACGTGTATGTTGAGAGCGACTGGCTGCTGTTTACTGCTCTCTTTCTGTGTATCCTGTATTTAAATCACCTTGATCCTATGAGGGGAAAAAACATTTTACACTTGACTTTTAGGAGCCCTGCTCATTCCTCTGCAAACACACACACACACACTCACACACTATGTCATGTTTCGTACAATCGTTTCTTTCTGAATGGCTACACTGTCAGCGACAGCCCTTGTTATCTCAGTCGGAGGTCCTCAGCAGGAGTTGTATCTCACAGACACTCAAATGTCACAACTACACACACACAGTGACAACATGTTATTACAGCAGCTAGTCACACCGATCCTGCAGCGTGGACTTCACTGTATCTCCAGAGCTGTGTGGGCTGCATACATCACCCTGCTCTCGCCTTCTTCTGCGTGCAGTATTGCAACACTGTCATACTGTTATTTCACATACTGTATGTAAGCTTCACTTTTTTTCCACTAAAAGGGAAGTCATGCATGCACATGTCCATTCAAATGTGTTGCACCTTAAGCAGATGATCACTGCAGCCACATTTAGTCGATGGTTTATTAGTTAATTGGCAGAAAACTAATCTATTTTGATAATCGATTCATTGTTTTAGCAGAAATTACAAAAAACATTTCAGTTTCTTAATTGTGAGGGTTTTCAACTGAGTGTCTTTGGATTTTGGACTGTTTTGTCAGACAAAACAAGATGTTCATATTCACACTGGGAAAATTGCAATGTTCAGGTTTTTCACAATTCATAGACAAAATGATAAATAGTTTAAACGAGGCTTGAGACAATTATCGGCAGAATAATCTATAATGAAAATAGTCAACGGTGTTAGTGTTAATTGCCTAACCACCAAATTAATGGTTAATTTGTTTTTAAAATGTTGACATTTGACAAAGAAAGCAGCACATTTTCACATCTGGAGCTTGTGCATGTTTAGTATTTTTGCTTGAAAAATAAATATAACAACTAAATCCTTTATCAAACTTGTTGCCAGTTAGTGTTCTGTCAATCTTAGAGAAATATCTTGCAGGTTATGTCACTCGGACACGAGGACTTGTGACTGGACTCAAACAAGAAAAACAAGCGTGGACATTTTGTAATTTAACTGCTACTTTGCCACGCACACACACACACTGATCGTCACAAATAGAGTAGTGGAGAGCTTGTCACAGCAAAGAGCAGTGACGGCCTTGCAGTTAATTGTGTTTTAAATGTTTAGGGGACTGTAGGAAGGCTGTTCAGACAGGGAAACAAGCATCTATGGTTGTTTTAGGTGGAGAAACAGGAAACAGGGAATAGAATAATTGGACAGCAGCCTGGTGAAGCCCAAAGAGCAGCGCCAAGCTCAGTGAGAGTCTTTTCTGGATGACTGCACTTTTGCAGGACGTGCCCAGGCGCTTAACAAGTTCTCCGGGAAGACCATGGCATAGATGAAAAACGGGGATGACAAGGAGGAAATGTGTGTGGGTTTGAGTTAGAATGAAGAAAGAAAATTGTGTTGAAGCCAAGTCGTGCGTGTGGATTATATGTGTGTGCAAGATAAAACAACATCCACACAAATATATTTCAGCAAGTAATTCAGACAAATTGGCAGCATTGAAGTAGAGACATGGAAATTGGTCCCTTGAAATCTAGACTGGCCTCGTTTTGAGATGTAAATGCTCTCAGTGAAACTGAAGCTAATCGTGTATTTGGACATGCACTTGCATGCCCGACACAGTGTCATTGCTTGAGGCACAAAAAATATTTCCTGACAGCCTTTGCCCTATTTAGAACAACCCCTCAGCCCCCCAATCCCCAAGCTGTGCAAGAACACTTCAGGGGGAAACATGCAAGTTATGTAAATACTTGTCTGTGCGTGTGTGTGTGAGAAAGAGAAGGGGGGTGGGGAGGTTATGACGATGCAAAGCCTCTGACACATTGGTTCACAGCATCCATCCTCACTCTGCTCGCAGCAGTCGGGGACAGGAATAAAAACACAGTGACTTGCACGTGCACTTGAATTATTTTCCTGCACAGACTCGTTTTCCTCTCATAGAAGTTGAAAACATGCACAATGCCATCAATTGTTAGTTTTGTTTCCAAAGGGGACCACACGAAGGGCCAGTTTTATTTAGCATTCATAGAATTGTCTCCAACATAACAGGAAAAAACAAAAGTCTGATTTTCATTTCATTGTTCATCCCTTAAATCTGGTAACCAGTAAATTTAAAAAATAAATAAATTTAAAAAAAAATTAAATAAATAATGGTGGAATTCACATTTGAACAGTAAACATGTTTGTTTTACAGACTCCGCGCCACCATCTGCTGCGGCTGTGATAGCTTCTCCGCCAACGGGCATGCTGCAATGTATTGCAAACATTCAACAGACTGTTGGTGTAATGATGACGCTGTTATTATCAGCCAATATTATCAGCAAGCTTCCAAAACACTCTTAATGATCTAAACACACACTTCTCACAGAAATTAATTCCATATGGGCTACCAAAAAAACGTTGATGAACTTTTGCTTTATGGTCGCAGCTACCATATGTGCGTCAATGTTCCTCGCCAGGGAAGGTTTACTGGGGAGAAAATGACGTGTGATGAAAGAGTTGTTACATTCGTCAGAGGTTTCAGGCGGCTGTTGCGAGCAGGAACACAGTGAAGCGGAGAGGGTGTGATCAGAGAGCAGGACAGAACACTGCCAAGTAATGCTGTGTCACAGTACAAAGGGAAGGAAACGGGCTTTGTCTAATCTACTGCGAGTTGGAAACTCTTCACTTACCTTCTCTCCTTTTTTGCTTTCCTCCAGGGTGTGGAACGCTCTGACAGACAATTATGGCAACGTGATGGCGGTGGACTGGAAGACATCACACACACGCTCACTACACCTGCCCACCCTCAACATCACTGAGCGCGAGGTAGCACACACACACACACACACACACACACACACACACGCACAAAGTCCTTTAGTGTAATATTTCAAACACACAGCAGAGCCTTACATGAGCACCGACTGCTCATTTAAGTCCACCAGACTATGTTATATTCATTTTTGATTCTAATTAAATAGTCCCGATTAACAAGTTGTGATTTGCTATGTGTGTACATTGAGACACGTGATGGAATAGTGGTATTAGAATGTGCCAGAGGCTACCAAAATGATGGCCTTTATGGCCATGTTTTTTCCTTTTTATCCTTGTGGAAAGCCCTGACACAGTAAATGCACAGGCTACATTTCCATAATCCTGCACTTTTTTTGCACTTTGCAGAAGAAGAGCCCTGACTTAAATGTAAGCAGTTTGCTCCTCTGCCTTCAATCTGCTTAACCACCTGTTTGTTTGTCTCATCCAAGTTCTCTTTCGCTTTCTGTCTCTCCCGCTCAAATCCCTCCCCTCCTTCCCCGACGGTCAGAAGTTGGATAACCAGTCTCTGGATCTGTCTGACGACGAGGAGCTCAGGGAGCAGATGGATATGCACTCCATCATCGTCTCCTGCATCAGCGACGAGCCGCTCTTCACAGCCGAACAGGTAACTTTCCGCTCGCACAGTGGCAATGTGTTGCATTACAGTAACTTTGTTATTTTGGAAACTGTCACTTGGAAAACTCTTGAGTGCTGGGAGCTTTTAAGGCTGCATCCACACCAATATGTTTTCATTTTCAAAACGCATCCGTTTGCATTCACACAGAGCATGCACACTACTCCAGCGTTTTAGAACCACTAAAACAGAGCCTTTTGAAAGCTCTGCTAACCCCGTTTTAGTTGTTTGTTTTTTTTTAAACTGGGGGATTGTGTTGTGGTCTTAACGTGCAGAAATGGAGACATTTGAAAACTATGAGACAGACACCCATGTACACAGAAAACACTGTCGCAGTCACAAACAGCATTACGTAAACCGATAAAACAACAAATTCAAAACATGTAAAAATCTGAAATGTGTTGTTTAGGTGATAGAGGAGATCGAGGAGATGATGCAGGAGTCTCCAGACCCCGAGGACGATGAGAGTCCCTCACAGTCCGACCTCTCCATGCTCTCTCAGGACTTCCACACCCTGAAACGCTCGGGCTCCAACACCAGCTACGAGGACCGTGAGTACCGCCGCCGTTGTGTACGTTTACAGGAAGAGAATAGCTCTCCCGCTTGTGAGACAGCGGTGCTTTTCCACACTCTACTGCCATTTGACGGTTATCTAAATAACTCAATGATGTGTTATGGGTCGCACTGTCTGGTTCACGAACAGTGACACACGTACACTAATAAAATTCTTACATAATGTGTAACAAATGCTAACAGACAGCAGTTACGTTGTTCCTACATGTTATATAATTAGAAAATATTTGCCTAGAACACAATCTCTAATACAAGGCTGGTGTAGACGGAGCAGCTGCACCCAGGACGCCTCAAGGCGATAGATTTGGTTTCAGATATCTGCATACATATGAAGTACAATTTTCTAGTGTGTTCAACATATTAGACCGTTGTCTTTTTAAAAATTGCCAAAATGATACCAATTATCATAGCCAGCAACTATAAAAACAGAAATGATCGACATATTTTCAAATTTCCCACGACCCTTGAATGAATCATGTGCAAATTATCAAAGAAATTGTACTTCTAGCCTTGATTGTGCTGTTTCAATAGGTGCAGGACTTACTCAGTGAGTAAAATGAGCTAGGAGTAAAAACGGCGTGAAAACGCTCTGGGTTCACCAGATGGCCTCAAGATCTGTTAAAATGTATTAATATATTTTTTTCCTTCAATTCCCGTCACTTCGACCTTTTGATCCGAGATGTTCACACATTCTTAAAGCGTCTTTATCTCAGTCATATTTCACTGATATGGTGATGTAATGGAAGCACTACATGAAAGGGATCATGGATATTCAACATAATAAAGAGTAATTAACTTGTAAACCACCACCCTCTCATGCTGAGTGCTCATCAAATCTACCCTGCTTCCCCACAAACCCGGACACACAACTAGGACATAAATCTGCTACTTCTTCCTAATCTATCTACACATCGTCCTCAGGGCTGCGTCAGCTGTCTGTGTCTGAGCTGACCGAGACTCTGGAGGAAGTGGAGACGGCCATTCGGCGCTACAGCGAAGAGCTGATCCAGGCTCTGGCCCTGCGAGACGAACTGGACTATGAAAAGGAGGTATTTGATTTTTTTTATCCTCTTAACTGCGTCGCTTCAGCATTACCACAACAAAGCAACGACATAAAGTCTGGAGTCTGTGAAAAGCTAAGAACCAGTCCAAAAATGACCAAATTCTTAGCAGCAGTCCGCCGACTTTAAAGTCGTGATCAGTCAGACAATTGGAAACCGCCATTTGAACATCTGTTCAAACAGACTGCAGTGCTCACAGCGTTCTGTAGGCTGGTGAGAGGTCAGTAAATCGCTAGCAGCTTTCTTTTAACTTTTTGCTTCAATGCCATGACTGTCGCTGTGTATTTTTAACTGCAGATAAAAATAGATTCCTCTTAGCGCATTGTTTTAAAGAAGGAAATCAAAAAGTGAATTGCAGTTTGATCCTAAAAAGATGCATAAATAAAGGAGTTTTGCCTAAAAAAAATTTTTTAAAAAACCCCTAGGTGAAGAACAGCTTCATCTCGCTGCTGATCGACGTGCAGAACAGACAGAAGGAGCACCGCGATCTGCTGCGGAAGAAGAAGAAAATCAGGAGTACAACTACAACCGGGCCCAACGGCCAGAGGACCGCCAGCACGCACATACCAGGCACGGTGAGTCATGTGGCGACATAGATAATGTGGGAGGCATAGATAAACACATGCCCTGAATGCATGATTATAATGACGAGCTGTGAAGTAGACTCACATACACACACCTCTTCAAAGTATAAGCAGAAATGCATGATGCATGACTTGACAGTTTGCGTGGGAGAGCGGCTTTCACACTAGCACCAAGGGTTTGTGCCAGACCCTGTTTCCTTCTTTCCCCTTAAAATAAAACCTCCTTATCTGTCTTTTACTCTATTTTATTTGTTTCCCTCCTTCCTCTCGTTCCCTGTAGCTCCTCACTCTAGAGGGACTCTCCAATGTCATTCAAAATGGCCTCCGTCAAACTTTTGGCAACACAGGAGGGGACAAACAGGTGCCCCTGCTCTTTCTACCTTTCCACTCACATGTTTTTATCTTTGCAGATATATTTCTCTGTCTCCTTTTTATTTATTTTCCTTTTTTTTTTTTTTACCACTGGCATGTTTCCTTCTCCACAGCTGCCGTTTGGTGTCATATGTACGCCCAGTTATTTTCTCTGTTTTCTCTTTGTGGTTGATTTTAATCTTCTCTTTTTGCTTTACTTCAGTCGTGCAAATTGTCTTTTCTTTTTTTTTTTTACAATTTGATTTATGCCCATCACTTATCATTTATTCATTGTGTCATAGTTTTTTTTCATAACTGTATTTTTTATATACTTTTTACCGTGTTGTCATCTTGTTCCATTGTTTTCAGCCGAGAGGAACACTGTCGTGTTTACTGTATTAAGTCTTATCATATGTTCATATGCCCAACTTCATGACACTGACGTCATATTTTACCACCCCCTCACAACACACTTTTGTTTTTAGATAGAAGTAGAAGACAATGCAATGATAATAAATGTAGCAATAATGGACTTTTATTGTAATTGTCCACCTGCATGTGTAACAGCATTCCTTCATTGTGTCTTACACGATCTTCTCTCTTTCAGTACTTAACCACAGTGATCCCTTATGAGAAGAAAGCGGGCTCCCCGGCGGTAGATGACCTCCAGATCCTCACAAAGAGTGAGTGTATCGACACCCTCACACACACAGACACACACCAGCTGGACCATAATGATAAAATTAGATTTGGTATTCTCCGCAGCTTGTTTTCTATCTGCATGTTTATGTTTTCAAAAATGTAACGTGCTGCTTTGTCATTGCTAGTCCTCCACGCCATGAGGGACGACAGTGAGAAGGTTCCTGCTCTGCTAACAGACTACATTCTCAAAGGTAAACACACAGCCGCCGTTGATCTGTTTGAACTGCTTCGCCATACGTTGAAAATCTGAGCAACTTCAGTCATAACAAGGTGGTTCATTGCAGAAATGTACGAAAAAGTACAGAAGCCCTGAGAGGCAAGTGGGAAATAAAACTTCTGGTGATGAGCATTACAATAACAAACGCACACAAAGAAATTCACCTACCAAAAACTTTTTTTAAACCTGTTTCACAACTGTGAAACTGTAAAAAAAAAAAAATGTTTTAATTAAAAATGAATTTAGAAAGATTATCCTATTTTTTTTCACCTGAGCACATGAGAAATATTTTTTTTTTTAGCTCAGACTTAGAAAATGACCACCAGAAGGTTTTTTCCTCATTTGCCTCTCAGGGCTTCTGTAGGAAAGTGTCCCAAAAGTGGCTTTAGAGAGAATTTAGAGTTGTTTTTGTTTGTGTTGGTTCTACCTGACATCCTGCCCCCTGTTGCTTGAAAGTGGAAGTACAAAATGTTCCATTTCCAGGGAAGCTGACAGTAGAGTAAAGGCAGGATGCCACAGAGAAAAGTAGCACTCAACACAAACATTATTAGAGGGAGGGCGGGGAAAATGCTTTTCTTGCCACCCTTCACTGTTGACGTGTACCTTCCTTGTCTTTCGTCTGTGCTGCATTGTCCTCTGGGTAGCTCTGGTATGAGAGCGGTGGAAACTGAGGTTTGTGAGGCACTGACACATTAACACAGATTCTTCACCTTCAGCCTTCTTCTACAGAGTCCTGTCAAACGCCCCTTTTCTCTTTCTCTCTGTCAGTCCGTCTTCGTAGTTTCACTTTCTCCCCAGCAGCCTTCCCTCACTCGCTCTTCGCTGTAGTGCCTATCGTGCTGTGCGGTGCTTGTGGCTGCACTACACCTGCCCTGAAACACGTGAATACACATAATTCCTCCGTTACTGCGAGCTTGTAGTAGCAGCTGTTCTCGCGTCTGCTTCTCACCAGTTTCTTTTCTTCTCTCCCTCTTCTCTCACCCCACATTTCCCCCCGTGGTAGTTGCTCTTCAATCATTTACAGCGCTCCATCACGTGGGTGTCAAAGCAGCATTGATCATAAACCGATCTGTTCTTGTCTCTGCAGTGCTTTGTCCCACGTAAAGCCAAAAGCGAGCCTCCTGTATCCAGAACCATCCGTTGGACCATCAGAAGAGGGTTCTGGTAATCTGGAAGATAATGGATTCAAAATTCTTCTTTCCTCCATGTTTTTCAACACATAGACTTTCTTTCCTTGTGGCACTTTTTTTTTTTTTACTCTGCCACTGTTGTTGCTCCTGAGACTTTAACTCTACATATAACTCATTAGTCTTTATAGTTCTTTTCACATGTAATGTTTTAACTTTTGAATGCCTGAGTGCTACGACCCTGTGTATCCTGACTGCATGATGACTTGTCTATGGATGCCAGTAATCAGTATTAGTCACTTCCTGATTGGCCAGTGGCTCTTGAATGGAGAAGGGTCAGGCGTATTTTAATTCCACAGGCTTCGTCTGCATGCCTGTGCGAGGGAAATGCAGTCCAATCCGTCTGTTTTGTAAATCGATGCATTTGCATCAGCGTAGCTCATGCCTGACGGGGAAATGAATCCTGGCAGAATCTTTGAAGTGCCAGACTGGTCGTGGTGTTGAGCTTGAATCCTGTGTTTCCAGTATGGAAACCTTTTGCTTTAATGGCTGATTGATTGCATATAATCTCTTGGGGGTTGAGAATTCTTCTCGCTAAGAATCGAAGAGCAAACCCTTTAATTTAAAAATCCAAAATCGTCAGTCAACCGCTATTTGCATGTTGGTTTTGGGTTTACACTCAATTTTGGCTGTTAGTTGAATGTTAAAAATGAAATATTTTGTATACGATTCAGAGAAATTGCACAGTTTTGGGAACTTTTTACTTTTTGAAAAAGGGAAGAAAGAAAAAAAGTGAAATGACTTGAGAAAGTAATTGCTGGATGAACAAACTTGTAAAGCATATTTTTGGAGAAGGAATTATTTTTAAGTGAGATTAGGGACTTGCCGGTCGCCAACCTTTTTGTGACCACACTGCATCATTTTGTAAATTCTGTCCATTGACCTCTGAGCCCTCGAGTAGCGACCGCCCCCCCCAACAACTTTATCACTTCCCCAGGAAGTCGTCATTACATGAGTCTGAAAATACCTCGTATAACATTTTAGCATCAGTAGAAAATGGCCGAACTGGTCGTATCTTTAGATAAACAGTGTCGTTAAGATTATGTTAGGTTTGATAATTGTGTAGTTAAGCTTCTGTTATAAGTGGGTTTTCTATCAGTTAACCCTTTAACTGTTGTGCAAATGTTGTGGTAGCACTTTAGCCCGTCAGTGATCTGGTCATGTAGTAGTGGAATATGTGGTAGACGTACTTAAGAAGCGTACGTCTCCGTAGATTAGCGTTAGATGAAGCTTTAGCTAGCGGTGCCAAAACACGTCAACATGAAGGATTGTTGTCATGCATCCAACTATTTACCTTATTAGTCATCATGGGAATTTAAACCTCTTTAAAGGGGCACTCCACTGATTTTACTCATCAATCATTGTAAAAACAGTTGTATAGTCTCGTTTGTATAGTCTCTGGAGGAGCTTTGTCGAACATGACCCTGATGATGTCATGGTGATGTCATCAGGGTCATGTCGACTTGGGCTTGAGACGACAACTTTATAACCGAAAGCCTTTGTCACAAACTCGGTGCATGGAGTTTGAAAGATGTGCGTGTTCACCCAAATGTAACACGCACTACAGAGTGGTATTATGGGAATTGTAGGCTCCAGTGTGTTTTGGGGCTTTCCCCATGCTAGAGACTAGAAGTCAGAACATGTCAGCCTCTTTTTTAATTATTATTTTTCCCAACATCATGGGTAGAGCAATACTAAATCCCTGGAGCGCCCCTTTAAAACCTCGTACCACCAACTAGCACTGCGCATCTGTTGGTGCGCTAACGTTCGGATCACCAGCTACTACAGGTGCACCACACACTGTCGAGATCAGGTCTCGTCTAGCTCTCAGGTACGATCATCAGTGTTAGTTTAAAATCTTGTTCTGAAAGGTACTGACATTCCTGAGTCTTTGTACGTTTCTGGCGACATTTTTATTAGCTAGACTTTGCTGCACTTCTATCTTTTCACAAATTTCTCTTAAGTACCTGGACGAGCCAGTGGAGGTAACCATGGCAGCCTCTTGACTAAACCAGGGTAGCATTACAGATGTTTTTTGTGTCGTGATTTGTTAAAACACAATTTAATGCTTAAAGTCGTAGTCTCCACTTAGTAGTAATGGTAGTAATAGGTGTAGCTGTTAAACGGCACGGTAGCATCCGCTTGGAGTAGCAGTCTAGTGACGATAGCGTAGATGCGTCGGAACTTTGGAGGAGAACGTGAAACTCTTTAAAAAAAATAAATAAATAAAGAAAGAAGAATTTTACTTTTACTGGTTAAACATTTTTAAGCATGTGTCTCATGCATGTGGCCAGAAGAAAATGGCCTCGGAAGATGACAAAGGGGTGTGATAAAGTTAACAAACGTTGGGGAAGATTGCACAGCAGGTTACTTACATTTGAGTGGTCCATTTTCATGATTTTGTAAAAGCATACAAAAGCTTGTAGTGCTATATTGAACTATTTATATGTGGCTGCTGTTTCTACTGTTGATGGCTTTGCGAACATCCTTACCCTAGCATGTGCTACAGGCACTTTACTGCTGCAAACACATTTCTAATAATGGTTCATTTGTTTGTTTACGGACGTATTAATATCACACTAAAGGGACAAGTGCATGTCGCAACTGAACGCAGAGAAACTCAAAGCAAATAAGCAATTAATTCAAACTGTTGTGAAGATATAAAAAAAAAGGGCAAAGTTAATCATCAAAAGGCTCGTGGAAGTGAAACATCCCTCAATCGATCCTAGTCTTACAAAAAGCTAAAATAATCTTTTTAGTTTTATAATGAAGTGGAGGTTCTGGATCCCGTCTCAGGCCAGAAACCCTCACCTGGTCTCTTGTTAGCGGACATATCAGTGTAACTACAATTTAGAGATTTATATTTATAAATGTACAACAGAACAAGATAAACAGATAAAAGAGGCTGCCTTTGTAAATGCCGGATAATTTTTGTACATTAAACCAATCCCTTTCTGTTTTTAATGCAGTATATAATTCCCCAGTTTTGGGGTTTTATGTTTACTGTCTCATGTGGTACTGCAGTCTATTAATTTATTATGTAAATGTTCAGTTTTGTAACCATATTATTGACTGTACCGGTACAAGTGTTTTTGTGCCCATATTGCATTGCTACTCATTTTAAATAAATTAATGTGAACCATTTTATGTGGTTTTTGCTCACTGTGTTTGTGTAAATTGTGAAATGCATTATTTTATCAAAATGTCTGTTTTTAGCTTTGTGACACTTTCAATAAACATAATGGGTTTTATTATGGTTCATTATCTCAGAAAGCGTTTTCTTAACCTTTTTTAGAGGGTTACTTATTCCTAGTTTGTCTAAAGGAAACAAAATCACCACATTTGGAGACATGCGTGGTTTTCACCGTACAGTGACTGACACAGATACAGTTTTTTAGACAAATAAAAGGTTATAAAAGAAAATCAGTACTGTAGTTTTTGAAGAATTTTTTATTTTTTATCTCCTGCATCAAAGTCTTACAAACCTGAAATGCGATTATTGCTCCATCTTCCCTTTTCATGAATGCCACTCCTTGTTCATAACTAAAATACATTAATATGACAACGTGTCTTGATAACTACTCATTAATATCTAAATAATTCACAAGACTTTTTGCTTGAATGTTGAAGTTAAACTAACGCGTCGAGGACGATGAGGCCTGAAGCTGTGTGTGAATCATGTGCAGTGTTAAATGGAAACTATGAACCAGTAAAGTAGCAGCCAACAAGTTGCAATCCACAATTTCTTTTAAAGCTATTTTCACATCAAACGGTACATATCCATATTGAAATCAATCAGCTTTTTGTGTAAAAGTTGTCCAGTTGGATGCCACCATGCGACCAGACTAAATCTGCTCACTTAAATTAAGTTAACCTCATCATTCAGCTTCTGGAAAAATATCTTAAAATACACAGGGAGGGGGGAGAAAATACTTAATGGCACTTGCAAGTTGCATCCACCAGATTGATTAAGGCGTCCCTGGGTCCACCAGACACAGATTTTGCTATTCTATTAACCAAAAAGAATCCAACGACGTGTGAAGATGACTGCAGAAGTTCTCAGCCATGGAAAGCTTATTAAAAATCAGTGTTTTGTAAAATAAAAAAAGTATGCCTCTTACAAAATGACCAGTTAAAAATGCTCTTTAAAGAGGAAAAGAGGTCAAATGGAGAACTATGCTCTGCTGCATCACTGTGCAGTCTCTTTGGTTTGTCTTTCTCTCTCTGTGTGCTCGGAGTCTGTATTCTGACTTCCTCTTTCCCACTCAAAAACAACGTATCTTGACCCGTTGTGCTAGAACGTCGCCTCCTCGCTTCCTTTCTCCTCCCAGTTGCCACAGTTACACCAGTGATCTTGTCATGAGTCATGTTTCCTCCGTTTCTCATTGTCAGAGAGAAGAACCCTCGGCTGTGTTTCACCATTCTACAGCTCCGAAGCGGCCACAGTGACACTTTAACTGGTCGGGGTTTTTTTTACGCCAGCGAGTCGCCTCGCTGGTCAAAATGTCAAACATCCAGAGCCGGTGTGTCCTGTCAGGTTCAGAGGTCATCCTCGGGTCACAGGTTGGTGTCAGTGAACATGGTGTGCTCCTTCCTCACCGTGCTGAAACCTTTGACGGTGTCGACGAATTCCTCATCGTCCATAAACTGTAAGGGAGGAGGACAGAGCTCGTTAGGCAGGAGGAACTTTGAAGTGCTTTGGCTTTTTTAAGTAGAACTTCCTTCTTCTGTGAATTTGCTGTTACCTGTGGGAGATAATGTGTTTGGTTGTGTGTCTGTGTATCTGTGTCTGTCCGCAGCTAATCGAGCATACTACTTAACCCGTCAGCCTAATATATGCTTGTGCTCATTTACGCTCAAGAACCTGGTTGCGGTGATTCACAATTTTTGAAAAACATATTTTATTGACTGTTTTATACCGTCATTGACTGCTGGCTCCTCACACCTCTTAACTGGCCCGTAGGGGCCCCATGTGGTTCTGTAGGAAAAGCCATATCCGGCTCGGCTAAAAACAAGGCATTCTTAGTCTGCTGCAGGCCACATTTCAGCCTTTGTTGTGGCTCAAAACTGGCATCTATAAAAAAAAAAAAAAAAGCTTGGCCTCATTTTGAACTGGAGAATCTGCAGATTAATTCCACAACCGAAATGTTATGATCCACTAAATGTAAACACGAGATGAATAAATCTATGGCTTTTACTTTCAGTACATGCTGCAGGTGAGTATTTAGAGTATTTACTGTTGCTTGCAGTATGCATGTAATTGAGACATACTACTTCGTCCTAACATGGCGATTTGAACTTTGACCGTCTTGCTCAAATATATGCTGCGCAAAGGATTGTGGGTCAGAATGGCCTGGAAAGCATGCAAAATGCGACTGCGAGCAGTAGGACATCGTGGCATTTTTGGCATATTGCATTTGACAAACTATGTTGGCCTATTGGGACACACTAAATCTATTCTGGCATAATGAATAGTGTGGGTTTAGGAAGGCGAGGCCTGTTTTTGTCGTCTTCGCCGCCATCTTGACTGTAAGGGAGCCCGGAGGGACAATTGAGTGAGATTTAAATGGGAGGGGAAAGGGAGACACACCTCGGCAGAGATCTGCACTCTACTGAATAACACTTTCTAGTTTCCCTATGTTTTCCCTTTATTTGTATTTTGGTGCACCGTTGCAAATGTGCGCAAGTCAGTATTGCAGTATTGTAAAATGGTTGGAAACAACAGCCCACAGCTCAGCTCTGTAATGTGACTGTGGTAGCAGACTGGTCTGAACAGGTTCAGCAGACGTCTTTTGGGGTCTCTCACCATCCCACTGTCATGGCCTGAAATGTTTGGGTCCCAGGTGTCGTCGTCTCCCGTGAGAGACTTCCCGTCCATCACCTGGCTGACGCTGCGCCTCAGGGAGTTCACGCTGAGGATCCCCAGCTCACCCTGCGGTGCGACCTCATCCGTGGCCTCACATTTAGAATCCAGCACTTCCTGGGGGGAAGCGGAGAAAGATAGATATTTATGCCATACCTGTGCAGCTACATTTATTCGTGCGTGTGATGGTGATGGTTTTTACCTCTAACTTCATGGTGAAGCCCTTCAGTGTTACACTGTTGGAGAAGCCTGTTGTGTCAGGCACAGTGTCAAACTGTGAAAGCAGAGCGGATGTACGATCATTTACACTCGTCAAGTCTGTCTCACTGTTATTATGGAATTATATTTTTGCCTGGGAAGACAAATGATATTTTATAGAATTTTTGTTCAAATTAAATTGTTCTTTGCTTGATGATAATTTATCTACAAAATATAATCATTGTGCTTGCAAAAGTCTCTTTCTGTAAACATATTAAGAGGAAATGGAAGTACAGGCAAACTACTGCAAAAGTTAAGAGCCTAAATATAGAATAGAATAATGACAACAAAAATATGAAAAAGATACTTTGAAAATATTACAAGAGCTGTGCAGTTTTGTGCAAAAATATAAATTTGGGTATGTGCAAATAACCCAAAACAAAACTAGTGGAAAAGATCCATAATCTTTTTTTAATTGTTTTATTGGGGTGTTCCTTGAGATAAAAAAAATGGACTTAATGGCAAACTGGCCACAGCCTATAACACCAAAACACCAAAAAAGGATGGCAAGAACAATCCATCTTGATACTAGATATTTGCACGTCTTAAAATTGAGTAATTAATTGCATTAACAATGGCTGCATTCCATTTAGATGCTACGCTTGAATAAAACTGTGTATTCTGGTTTACTTGTCATACATTACACCGATGTTGTCTCTGCTGCGACGAGGCGGAGTGTCGACCATTAAACAGGTTTATTCTTCATGTCGTGAATAGCGACAGCATAAATGTGCACTCACAAAAACCGAGTTGCTGGCTGGATAAACAGCCATGGGGCGCCTCTTCTTCAGGGGCAGGGACACCAGCGGGGGTCTCTCTCTGGTGAAGGGCGGTTTGTTCAGGGCCTGGAAGGAAAACATAGATACTGACCTGTGCTGCTGTTCGGGGTCATTTTCTTCGACTGGCTGGCTGTCAGCCCTTCACGTATAACACAGGATAACGGTCTCTTACCTTATGGAGCATGACACCTAACACGATGGCCAGCAGCAGCAGGGCGATGGCCGTCATCACCACGATGAACCACAGCTCCCGGACGAGGGGCTGGTCTCCCTGACCTCCCTCTGCCCGCTCACCTCCACCTCCTCCACCTCCTCCTCCTCCTCCTGCAGGAGGAGTGAGGCTCCGTGAATCTGGAGGGAAGCACTGCATTTTGAATCTGAGGTTTGATAGCCTTTACAACATTTATGATCCAATTATCAAGACATTGACATTGTTTTTTCTGGGCTTTTACATTCTTATATCCTACAGAATGATCAACAACTGAAGCTTGGACAGACAACATGTGTAGAAATATGTGAGATATTTTGTACATTGTCATATAATTTTTTTTAAATGGCTTAGATATTAGCCATAGGACATATACCCTGCTCATGTAAATGTCTCTGAATGCAGTTTCTGTTGAGTTCACGTTTGATAGGAATACATCACAAGTCAAGTCTCCGTGAGATAGAAAGACGATCACGCGCGTGCTGCAGGAGAGATAACGCTGTAACCAGAGACATACTTTGTTCCAAGGCCTAGTTTCTGGCCTGCGCCTCACTCCATTGTTAGCCACTTGATCAATTCCTCCACACTTCTGCCGTCTTAAACACGTAAAGTTATATCATAGAGAATATTCGGCCCTAAAGGCAACATGAGGCTGTAAAAATGAATATAGGAATGCTACTATTTCTTGTTCCAGGAAAAGTTGTGCCCAGAAATTCTTGTTGACAGTAAGAGAAAAACAGGTCTGAGTTTAGACCCGGGATGGGCTGATGGAGGGGGGGGGGGGGCCCCCCCAGAGACTCACCAGTACTGAGGTCCGTGGTTCGGCCTGTGGGGGGGTTGCTGGCAGCCCCTCGCTGTGTGATGCATCGATCAGAAGGGCAAAGACCTGCCCGGCGTTTAGGATCACACCTGTCGCCCCATCAATATTTCACACCTGGATACCTTTACCTGCAGACCGCACACAGATGAGGAGAGACTTCAGAAAAAAGGTCCGCATGACGAGAGAACATGATGTAGAAAACACATGAGCTGAAAAGAGTCTGCAAGTGGGTTCCTCTCGCTCCAAAACTCCCATCAACCTTTGCTTTTCCTTCCAGCAGTGCCATGGTAACAGCCAGGTGTCAGGTTTCAGTTTACCTGCAGAGGCATGGGAGTAGCCGTATCACCCTCTGATCCTCAGGAGCAGTTTGTGTGTCCCGTCTTAGAAGAATATATGCCCCATGTGTGTAATGTTCACTGTTTATACGATACAATGTAAAAAAGAATATAACAGGACATAACATTCCCAGAGTCAATAGTGTGACATCCTGTGTGCTCTCCAGTGAGGTGAACACCACTGCAGGTATTACATTTCATGACAGCATGTGGCAGCATAAAAATAAAATCCACAAAGACTTTTAATAAAGTATGGAATCCTTTTTTTTACTATATTAGAGACAAAATCCAATTACCAGCTGTTTTGTAGTCAGAAGTAATACACTTAATACAGCTCTCTGCCCTGCAAGTTTTTTTTTGTGTTTTTTTTTTTTAACAAATACAAATCCAACACCCTACTATTTCCTTTTATAATTTATTTTTTATTTTTTTTATATCAATTATTGTGTGTTGTTCTGTTTTTTCTCTTTTTGTTTGTACATAGTAGGCAATTTCATACCATACATTATTGTACCACTTGTTAAAAATCACAATCAACAAAGTAATAAATAAATAAACATGAGCAAAGGATGAAACACAAAGAGAAGTTTAATGTTCACGTTGATAATAATATATTTCACCTGCGCACAAAACAGAAACATATGTGAGTTTAGACACAGCATGCGTTGTAAAATATAAGCAGAAATACTAATAACCCTTTTATTATATGACAACGGCTACAAATACTATTGTTTTTTAAATTATTATTATATATTATTTCATTTTCATTTTTTATAATGAGAGTATCTATATATAGGAGGAAATTCTCTTTTCTCTCTCAAACAATGATAATGCCTCCATGTCTTAGCTTTTATGTTCTTATGTATGCTGTCGGATATTTTATTGCAACCAACCAAGCCGTATGCAAGGACCAAAAAGATAAACCTCTAATGTTGCTATGTAATAAAGTCGTGCTTTATTCGGCTCTAACGTACCTGCTGAAATTGCTAGAAGTCACTTATGGGTGGAAATGTATTTGTCCCATCAGTTATTACTTGAATGCCCTTTTCCAGTAAATGTTTCTATATGCCTGTTTAAGTTATATTATTGTGTTAACCTAATATGGGCTTTTTGATTTTCTGTGTTCCTTGCAATGAACTGAATAACCACATGATGGCGCTAAACAGCAGCTGCTGTGTGTCCGGTGTATTGAGTCAACAGCAGCAGAGAGGAAACTTAATATGCAAGTAGAGCTGCAGTGCCTCTTCTCAGTCCCAGCTGCTCAAAAAAGGATCAACTAAACTCTCCTTTTGTCTTCGACCAGGACAAAGCAGCACGGTTGAGCTGAAGGGCCCCATGTGCGAGAAAAGTCACTTTTCTCTGCGTCGTGCTCAAGTGACCTCTAACTGTACATGTACTGTTGTCCATGTGCTGCGGGGGAATGATTGAGAATGACAGGCCAGAGGTACGGCGGCAGATTTAGTAACAGTAGTTCCTGCCGGACGGCACGACACTTTGAAACGTGAGCAACTCAGCGGTGGAACCCTGGGATGACTTGTTTTCTTCTTCTACCTCAAAATGTCTCAATGAAACATGATCTCCATGCTGTACTGGACAGCGGAGCCTCCCAAGACATTCTATTTTAATATGATGGATTTACCCACTTGGTGTTAAAGTCCCACTCTACTCAAGACTGTTTTTTATCTCTTTGTCACCTCCTTGGGACGTTTGACCTTCACTGTCTGTGCTCACCTTAAAGCGGAGTTTGAGCAACGAGCAATATTGAATAATTTCGAAATGAATTAATATTTGCATATTCATAGATTATGGCTTTTTCAACGTGGGAAAAGGTTTAGGTGTTATTTTAACGATTTTTAACAATTTGGAAAAGCCATATCAGACACAAATGAGTTTTTGAAGTAAAGTATTAATAAAGTCTTAAAACATGTCTGAGATCTTTACGATGGAAATGTTTGATTTGCAAAAAGACTCAAGACTTGTAGAAAGACTCACTTTGGAGACGGAAGTACAAAATGTAAAAGAGTTTTAAATCCTCAGGTGTGACATGCAACTCATATTCCAATTTATATTTAATTTCATTTTTATGATAAATTCCTCAGACTCCCCGATCATCGTAGCAACAACGTCCTTCATGTCAAGTTCCCGAGTCCAGAAATTGAAATAAAGTTGTTTTAATTACTTTGGGATAAGTAATATCTCTTTAGGATTTCAGCCAAAAGCTGTTAATCCGAACAAAAACGCACTTGTGTTAGGAAATCAGGAAAATTATGATCATTATTTTCTTTTCAAGGACGAATCTTAGGCCATTCACAAGCATCTTTTTGGTGGAACCCAGCGGAGTTAGCCGAGCTCTAAAACGTGTTTCCTGCAACACAACAAGGACAACTTTGAACACACTGTTGCATAATAATTTTACCAAAGCAAAGTCATTATTTAACACGTTCTTTGAATCTTTGAGCCTTTGGTCCCCAGTCCCAGACATCACCACTCTGTGGAAGCGGGGGCCCCCACATTAACTAACTGCTCATTTGATTTATTTTTACAGAAACGCTCTCCTCAGTCTAATACCCTAATCAGCATTCATACCTTGCCATGATGATTCGGGACAATGCTTTTTTATTGAGGAAGTGATCTCACCCTTGAGTGCCAGAATCAGCCTTTTTTTACAGCCCATCTCCTCAGGGCCTCATCCATCACCGAGGTGTCTGGGCGACACGGCCGCTAGACACATACTAACTCATTTAAGGAGAGGGACATATATATATAGGGATATATCACTCAAGATCACTAACTCACTTACTGACGGCTGATGTGCTGAAACATCTCCAGCCTGCTCCAAGTCCCTCGGTGCACTCCGTGAGTTTTAAGCACAGGAAAATAAGGAGATTATTCAGCTTCTGCTGACAGACGATGGGGGGATGAAGGACAAATGGGTTCTCTTTTGGATTTTGATTTGTCTTTCTTTCCATTCATCCATCTCTATTCTTTAGGTTTCGCTGGCATTGTCTCCTCTCATCTGGTCTCCTCTCCTTGTGTGTACAAACAAGATCACATGCTTCATGTTACAGAACCAATCGTGACTGATTGCCACTGAAAGCAGCGCGTCTCTCCAGTTGATACTTCCTTTATCGACCGCAAACTCAATCAAAAAGCATGTAATCCTACAAAATATCTTCGTCTTCAATCACCAGTCTAACAAAGGCAGAGCGCTGCTCATCATCGCAATAATTTGCAATTACATTTTCAAAATGAGCGCTGTGAAACATGGCTGTACGAAATATTGGCAACACTTTATATATCTAAACAATTAAAGTTAGAACGTGTAGCTTTTGCACAGTGACCACAAGTAACAATTATGCATTATCTAAAGTTAGCTAGGATTAGACAACATAAACTACTTAATATAATATAATATAATATATATAATAATAATACAATAATGTAATACCAGACCACATAAAGCTGTAGCAGCAAAACCTGTGAGTGTAATAACATTTAGCAAGGGAGCGTTTTATTGCTTTTGAATTCAACTTTTCATTTGTATAAGGAATGATGTTTTATTTCTTCTTTAAAATTCGACATAGTCTATCTTTAATAAATGGCTGATAAACATTCTATAATGTGGTTGTGAGCAGATATGAGAACACATGTTTATAGTGTATTGGTCAGCAACTATAACGGCCCTGGTGTATAAACAGATTATAAATGATTGACAACACGATGTCATGAAGCTGTAAAATACGTCTTCATATATTACGTGAATAGGAAATATATATATTGTACATACTGTGTCAGATGTATCAATAAAGTACTTGATATAATTATATCTATACCAATGTATACATTTTTTTCACAATATGTCGTCATGAATTTTGAACATATTTATTCAAACCGTTTTTAAACCTGCCGGTGAATGATTTGTATAAACTATAACACATCTTGTGCGTTTGTTCATATACCAATAAATTAAGTTACACATCTACAGGAGGCTTCATAAGGTGTAAATATTTGCAAATATATTTATGCGCACTGAAAAAATGTATGTGACAAAATACATTTAAGTTCATACTTGTATTTTGGTTTCCTACTCCAACATGTTTACATGCCGTCTGTGTGCATTTTCCCGTCGATTGAGCGCTGTGATGCTTTCCCACTATTTATAGAACGAACATCTGCTTCATAATTTTTCTTTTAAACGGGAAAATCTCACTTTTACAACACGTGACCTTTAAGTGTGTATGTAATGCTTTTAAAGGCTAAATAGGGGGGTTTAATTGAATATATGCTGAGAGGCAGGATGATTGCATGATGAGTGGACTGCCTCTGCTTCCATCAGTCTCAACAGGCATGAGGTGACCAGCACTCCCCGGAGCCTCTGTTAGGACTTCATTACATTATAGCTGTTAATTATAAATCTCCATCCAACTTGGCTCTGATGGCCTAAATGTCCCATAATGGGCCTTACTTGGAAATGACAGTCCATTGTCAGACCGCACAGAACAGACTGCACCCACTTACCATCGCTTAATGAATTTGCCTTTCTTGTCTTTATGGAGAAAGACGACACTCGGATGACATGAGCTTTGCATTAAGGGGATCATCTTTATTGCCCAAGAATCCACCTGAGAATGAAATAGCACGGCACAGCTCATCCAAACAAAGCTTATTTGCATCTTTAAACATCTCTCTTGGCATAAGACATGACGTATATACAGCAAAACGTACAGTACATACATTTAAACCGGCATACTGCTGCCGTCATCTTGTCACAAAAATATGCACATTATAGCGTCACAGTACAAGACTTTTATTCATTGTACTGAGTTTCCTTCCGAGTTTCATCCCTTCATTTAACGTGTGCGGAAAAAAAAAAGACAAATTTCAGATATAACTACTCTTCACACAAAACACACTAACAGATTAACAGAGCGCCATCACCAGTTCCCCCAAACTTTATGGCTAAAAGTAGTGCACAAATTTCATCCTACACATAGACTTCTACCATAGAAAGGACATCAAATGCCTCTCTAATCCAAATGATACAGTATGGCAGCCATTTTACATAGTTAAAGTTAAATCTACGGGTCTACAACAACTCTACGACATTATGATCTTCAAGTACGCTCTCCAATTATAATCATGTTGCCTCGAAGAATGATATGGTATACATAGGTATCAGTGCTGTAGCAGAGAAGCTAGTAAAAAAATCATCTTACAATGATATCATTTAAAAATCTTTTTAAAAAAGTATCATCCACTGTAATTGCTTTAATCTACTCTTTGTTAATGCCACATTAGAAAATAATAAACAGCAAACAAACAGAGACACGTTTAAATAAATATCACTTTGCTGTCGTACAATTGTATTACGTATCAATAAGTACTCTTTCCCTGAAATGTTCTACTAAAATCAGGAGGCCGGTTATTGTTTTATGAGATGCCGACCACTTAATAGCTTCCCTTTAATCATTTATATATGAATGTAGTGGTTAGATAGATAATTTTGCGATACACAACACAGCAGGGATGCATGTTTACGTGAATGTCTTACAGGCCACATTATATTATTGTGGACATATGCTGGTATTAATAGTGCGAGTCTTTACTTTGGCAAGACTTGCCTCTCAGGACACATTTACCTTTTTCTATACAAAAAGGACAAACAAAATCAAATCATCAAAAGGCTCTAAATGCACTAGAATGCAGATTAACAGGCTTCAAGATGGATGAAATAATCCATGAGGATCTTCAAGTATCAGGTGGTCTTTTGACAAAAGAAGCTCTACTTTTGGCATGTTAATGTAAATTTCTCTAGAAGGCGCTTTCTTCCGCTTTAATGCTGTCTGTCCGTCCGCCTTCGACCTTTTTTCGAAGCAGGTCAACGCGCTTAAATTAGCGTCAAAGACAACTAAAATGACAATGTCCTCGTCGTCAAGACACTAAAAGCAAATTAAACCGCTCCATTCAAACTTTCATTGGGAGTAGGAGGGATGTTGCTCTGAGAATGTTCCATCTGCTTGCCTATAGAACATACTTCCCGACGATCGCAGATTCAAAACTTCATGTCAGAGCTTAAATGGACAAATACATGGTGTCAAACCCCACCATTACCCGTTATCCTTCACTTCCTGTCCCCCACAGCGTCGGGGGGGCAGGACGAAGCTGATGGCTGTCTGTGTTCGGGGTCAGGCCTTGGCCTCCAGCAGTTCAAGGAACAGTTTGTGCATGGGCACGCGGCCGTCCTGTTTGATGCTGCAGAAGTGCTGGACAGCACGGGCAGCCGTCTGACGGAGGAGAGGGAGGGTCATGATCAGTTTGCCGGCCCGCCGAGGGTCCTCTGGGTGGTGGGTGGCCTCGTAGTCCTGCAGGGCCCCGTGTAGGACGTCTTGGAGTCTCTGAACTGCCTCCAAGTCCTCAATCTGCATGGAGTCTGTAAGGAGAGAGGGAGGTGAGGGATTGTGGTATGTCAAGGAATGAAATGCGATAAACTCAAAAAGCTTGATACAAGATTTTAGTTGGTGGCACAAGAGGAAAAGTCACCAAAGTTATTAGGATTCATCCTCTGGGGACCATGAATGTCTGCACATAGTTTCATGACAATTGATTCAATAGTTTTTGAAATATTTCGGTCTGAACCAAATCTGCGGGCCGACTGAATGACATTGGCATCCATAGAGCCACATGCTATCGTGGCTAAAAAGGATGCCGATACAAAGCGAAAGGGGCTAATAATAACTAACTTAATACCCGAGTTAGCGAGCGCGATAGCCTTGAGGACCACAAACTCCTCCTTCTCCAGACCCATGGCTTTATACTTCTTCGCCAGCTGCAGGATGGCGTTGTTGAGGTCGAGCAGCCCTGCCAGCTTCGACTGCTCCTCGTCCATGATGTAGTCCTCAGCGTACACCAGCTTGTCCTCCAAGGCCAGCGAGCGGAACACAACTCGAAGGATCAAAATCTCCATCCAGCCGCTCTGCAACAGACTCATCTGGTCAGCCAGAGAGAGGGAGGGGAAGCCTAGAGAGACGAGAGGCAGAAAAGAAAGATATTAAAACACTTTGCATAGGGACGCATATTACTCACAAAGGTCAGTTTACTTGTCATGGTTAGTCCTACTAGGCCTGTAAAAAGAGCTGTGTGATGTCTTCAGGGTCATCTTGGATTTGGCACTGGCACAAAAAACTTCTTTAAAAACTGCAGACAGCGTTTGAAAGAAGGGTGCATTTAAGGTCAAATAAAAGATGCTGTTTGGTTGCATTATGGGAATCGTAGGATCAAGTATTTTTTAAGACTCACCCATAGGGAGCTAAAGTCGCGATATTTCAGCCTCTGCTACACAAATTATTCTTTTAATCTGTCCCCCGCAAGTCCTTCAACTTTATTAAATGGCAATAGTAAAATCGCTGGAGTACCCTTTAAATCATTTGGTTAAACTATTTCTTGTATTGTATCCAAATGGCCTCAACCTGCTACTTCGACTGAAGTGAGTCATTTCGCACAGTTTCCAGCATTAATAATAATTTGTATTCGGTATAATAATATCATTGATGATACAGATTCCTGCATAAGAAGACCACATTGCAAAGGACATAACAAAGGACAGAGAGAGTGAATAGGGGGTGAATTTAATTACACTCTGTGGGACACACCCACTTTGATTGACAATTACATCCCACCGGAGCATGATTAAACCTGCTCACGTCCCCCGCATAAACCCGCATACACACACTCACACGCACGTTTACTGTAATTAAACAGATGATTTTACAGAGCGAGGGGAGGCGGGGGAGGCGTTTGTGTTTTTGACACCATCGGTGATTGTTATCAGGATCCACTGCTCTTTACAATCGCCACGGGGATGTGAGTGGCGCCCGTTTCCCCACTATCGCTCCCTGATTGATTGGAAACGCTGTCTGTGCACAATTTCATTGGTCGATAGGGATCAGTATTCTGGCACTGGACCATCGATCAGGGACAGAGACCTGTGTGAATGCGTGTGTTGGGGCCTGTGTGACAAAAATCTCAGACAATATATTGATGTATTTTAAATGAAAATACAGGCTTAATCTCCAATAAAGACAAAAGAGCGTGTTTTAGAGGGACGAGGCAAAAGGGCAATAAGGAGTCCTGACGTTTGGGGAGAATTCTCTTGCCAGTGTTAGTTGTATCACATCAACAGCAACATACTTGCAGCCACACCACGGTCGTCTTTAACACACACATTTGACAGCCAACTTGCAGCACGGACTCAAAAAGGCCAAAAGCAAAGAGGGCAGTTGGTCTTTAGCCAGCTCATCTGCCTGTCTGGCCCTCAGACTTCAGACCACATCAGAGTCAATCTGCCTGATAAGAGCGGACGCAGAGGAGGGGGAGCAGCCAGGACAGTAGCCCCATCACACTCACCTCCCCCTGGGCAAAGAACTCAGATGGCTCGGGCCACTTCGCCCAGGACCCTGGTTCTCCCAGCGATGGGGGCCGTGTGGCCTGCCACTCATCCAGAGCTGATGTGACATGGCCATTACGCTGCTAGGAGGGGGCAGTCTTTTTTTCAATATCCATTCTGTGTGTGTGTGTGTGTGTGTGTGTGTGTCTCTCTCTTCTGTCCACCTTTCTTTCTTTGTTGAGCTGTTTTGGTTTCTTTTACTTCCTCAACCTGCTCCTTGAATGATTCTTCTGTCCCGTGATCTCATCTCGAGTAACTCTCACTTTTCCCATTTCTCTATCTATTTTCATTATTTTTCTCTTTATCTCTTACTCATTGTCTTGCTCTGCCCCTCTGCCCCTGTCTTTCTGTTTTTCTCTCCGTCTTTTTCTATTAAATTGAAAAAGCAAAAGTTCACTGGAGGTTTAATGTTTTCAGGCAACAGTGTCATTTTCTTTGCCAAAACAAGAAATCAAATGTATTTATTCCAATGAATATTTGTTTGTTAAGCTCAAAATTACAGTTTATTCTCGGGATATATAAATGCTATTATATTTTAATCAAAAGATGAATCAGAATCTACCAGGTATGCAGAGAGAACATACAGATGTCTATATTGTGTGGATTTGTGTACTGCTTCTGTGGATTATTTGGATCTCTAACCAAATGAAATCCTTCTTTGATTAATAAAGTTACATTCAATTCGATTTTTTTATTTAGTCTATAGAATCTTAAAAGTAAAGAAAATGTTCATCAGGTGTTATCTGAGTACAAGTTATGTATTCAATTTAGTCTGAAAAGCAACAGAAATATGTTCTGTTTTGTAATGACTACAAACAGAGGGAAGCTCTTTCTAGCATTTGTAAAGGTGTAACCAGTGAATGTTTGGTATTTAGAACTAATAAAGGACTTAATTATTAATTGATTGCCACAAATATGTTCATATGCCTATTTGCTGTGTTGTCGAGAGTTAGATGTGAAGATTGATAGCACGCTCATATCTGTCCGTTGAATATGAAACTACCGTCAGCAGCCAGTTAGCCTAGCTTAGCATAAAGACTGGAAACAGGTGGAAACCGATAGCCTTGCTCTGTTGCAGGTAACAAAATCCACCTACCTCTAAATCTTCGAAGTAAAAGCAGCGTAAAACAGCAAGCTGTTCCCCTTGTTTCTAGTCTTAATGCTAAGCTAGGCTAACCAGCTGCCGGCTCCAGCTTCACATTGATTGTACAGACATGAAAGTGATATCTTTCTCACTTCTAACGTACTAAAGGTTTTTAAAATCCTCTCCTCTTTTTTGAATTAAGAAGCCTATTTATGTGCCTCAACTAGCCTGATGGAAGTGCACCTTTTGTTGCATTTAGTTTTTTTCGTGACATTTCAAAACTTTAAATAGAATTAGCTTGACAGTCTGGATGAATACACGGCTCTCTGTCTCTCTCTCCCTTCGGGTGGGTATCTGCTGTGTGTACCGGTGCTCTCCCAGCAAAACCCTCCACTGGCAAAGGGCTACAAATACACCCATCAGTCGGACTATGTCTGTCTCGTGCGCTGACACTAAAGAGCCGACAACGGGAGGAAAGAGGCAGACAGCAACGGCCTGGGGAGGTGAGAAGGGGTGGGGGGTGAGGGTGTGATGCTCTTCTTCCTTTTCTAACAGAACAATGGAAATGCTGATGAGGGGTGCCGAACACCAACACACACTCAAATGGTTGCTTCATGTCAAATATAGTTGAGATACAAGAACACACACACACACACACGCAGACACACACACACACAAACACACACCTGCTTTGTTTGTTTTGTAAGCATATCAAAGATAGGACATCAACAAAAAAGCCCAGGTGCTACCCAGGTGATGTTTTGGGTGTGGATAACCACAGCTGATAAAGCAGTCAGGGCTTCAGTTAGAGGGAAAACGAACGACGATAAGAAAACAGCACCGAAAAGGAAAACTGGTGTTTGCTGGAGAATGATGATTTATTTCATTTTTGGTGAACATATTGCTGTTGAAAACGTTGGGATTGACTCCAAAAAATACATTTCTGGGGAGGTTTTGAGGTTTGTATTCAATCGATTCAAAACAGCAATTTATCTTATTCAGCTTTTTAAATGTGTGAATTTGCTGCTTTTCTCCGTTTTACACCTTTGCAAACTGAATATCTTTGGGTTTTGGCCCAAATCACACGTTCCCGATTGTGAAAAGAGCCAATAAATAATTTCTGTTTTTCATTTGTGACTGTTGTAAAGGTTTCCAAAGCCAAGTATGAAAAGCAGAACTGCAAACCTCTGTTGCCACCGCATACGATTACAACCGCCAACGTAGCTGCATACCAACGTTTTAATCCCACTAAGCTGTCAGAATGCACTTCCTCTCTCCTTTCCACCGTCTCATCCAAAGGGCGGAAAAAAAAAAACTCTAGACATCCATTCTGCTGTTCCTGTGTCAGAGGAGAAGCTAAGTGTGTTCCAAGTGTCAGGAGGATTTCCGTAATTCAGAGCCGGCCGCAGCCCAGCAAATTAATTAAAACTTCCAGGTAGCCACTGGTCATCTGGTTGATATATTAGGAACACACATTTGTCAGCAAGGGCATGACACACGCACGCACACACACAAACACACACACAGACACACACAGACACACACGGACACACACACACACAGACACACACACACACACACAGGATGAGTGACAGATAACACACAGCCGCGCCAGCATGCCCTCTCTCCTCTGGGCATCTTGGCAACCACAAGTCACAACAATCTCCTCCTCTAATCTGATTATAGACTTAATGTGAGCTAATGTCTGCGGTGGAGTGTGTGAGCGAACAACTGTCTGACTGACTGATCGTACCTGGGATGTGTTTGGCCCAGCCGATGTTGACCACCAGCTCTCTGTCGGCCAGGTCACACAGCGTGGTCAGAGCCTTGATGTCGCTCTCCGGTACGGTGGGGTCCGGCATGGCGAAGATGCCCTCTGGCTCGGCCACCAGCAGCAGAGACACCACCTTGTTTTCTACCACACCGCCAACAATGACTGAGAGAGATAGAGAGAATAGCTTTAGATTATCACAACCACCTTTTTCTATTCAACTACATGTAACAAAAGGATCAAACAAAAGCACACGCATACAAACACCATCGGAAACATTTCGCTGTCCAGTGAAAACCATCTATCTCCAAATTTGGTGAGTTAATCAAAAGGGATAAAGTGTTCCTTTACGCTAGAGCTGCAGCGATTTGTCGCCTAATCGATTAGTCTATCGACAGAAAAATAATCTACAACTGTTTTGATAATCCATTGTCAAATAAAAAATCGAGTAATTGTTGAGGCGAAAATGGCAGAAAATGCTGGTTTTCAGCTGTTTCTCTGTTTTGTATCATGTTAAATTGAATATCTATCACACTGATTATCTGAAAAAACACTGCATGGTATTATGTAAAAAAATAAGTTTTGGAGAAACATGGTTTTTATAGCTCGGCAACAAAGTTCATTACAGCCATTCAAAGCTTTCCACGTCTCACTTAAAAAAAAAACTACAGTTGGCATTGATTAATGCCAACTCATTAGCAAATATAAGCTATAAAAATGATGAAGTGTTACGACAGACACCAACACATCGCAGAGATTTGAACTCGCAAACCACCGCGCAGATAAAACCAGGGCCTCTAATATCTACAATAAAACAATCCATCATAGACTCAACAATTATGTAAAACAGTCACGTTCATAATGAATTACAGTTATTGCAAGCTTTTCTTTGTACACTTACATGTTTTTTTCTGAGGCAAGGCATTCTGCGGGTGCAGATACGGGCTGTTCTCAGCGTCTATTCTCCTCTTGTACTTCTGTCTGCCGCCTCGGACCCGGTCCAGACGCACACCTTCAGAGACACAAACAGCAGGACATTAATGATGCATTTGGCGCAACAGTAACACTATTAAAACATATATTTCATCTTTGATTTAATAATTATCTAGAATTGCCACCAATCAGTCATGTTTACAGTTTACATCTGTCAGTTTATCTTATTAGACATTTGTGTGAAATTGTCATAATTAGCACATGAATTCTTCTGTGTTTTGTGAGGTCACAGTGACCTTGACCTTTGACCACCAATTTCTAATCGGTTCATCCTGGAGTCCAAGTCGACGTTTCTGCCAAATTTGAAGAAATTCCGTCATGGCGTTACAGAAACATCAAACTCCTCGAAAACACAATGCCTAGAGCCGCGAGGAGGCATAAAAATACATCTATATTGTGTGATTACAGAGTAAAATCATTGGGAATTTGTTGAAATGAAGGTTTCAAAATATTGTTAATTTGTGAATAGGAGAGTATGTAAAATATACAAGGAATTCATCATATTTCATTAGCATTGATGAAAAGAGCGCAGATGAAAACCGTGACTACAGTTCACATAGGTAATAATCAGCAAACAAAAAGAGGCGTCATATTGAACCATCAGGATGTCGCCCAATCATGTGCTCCCGCGTCCCAACGATCTCAAGGAGACATGAACGCGACATGTCTAACGCTGGCACAGCAGCACGCATCCTGTAACACGACTCCCAAAAACTTCAGAGCAACCGATGACAACTGCTCACGTTAACGAGCATTGTGGTAGCCTCGACACCATGGTGATGGGGATTTAAGAGAGTGTGTGTGCGTGTGTGCGTGTGTGTGTGTGTGTGTGTGTAACAGTCACCAGGTGTATCTCTAAAGGAAATGTGTCCAGCGAGTGTGAACGTGACCCAGGGAGCCTTCAGTAGTGGTGTTGGGTTACCCGATCCACACAGAGGCCATAGTGACCCTGGGTGGATCTATAATAGCACTCTGAGGTTATTATTTGCCCACTTGACACCTCACAGTGACACTTCATCCCGTTGAGCCTGCTTCCTCCTCTACTTATTCTTACTTATGCAGATATTTATGGAGAGCATGCATGAACATCCACGTTAAATAACATAATGTCCTTTTAATCGGGCATGTAAAATGTGTTGTAGGGTTGAAAGGCTCTTAGTTTTTTTGCACCATTGGTTTGAAAAGCTATTTTGTGTTATTTTATAGCTGAGCCATTACTATAACAACATTTTTTTTTCTAGAATTTCTGCTTTATTAGTTAATGTACCATGAACAGAGATAGGTAAGATGGAAAGAAGGAGCCTCTCATAACAAAGCGACGGTGTGAGAATTTGAGCCATGACTGTTAACCAACAGGCTCTTCCACAAGTCGACTATGAAATATCATACTCTGATGTTATAAGACAGTTTACTTCCAAAAGGTGGACAATTTTGACAGATAGGCGCTTGCAAAATCCCTGCGGACCCACCTCCTTAAACGTCCTTTTACTGTACTGTTTATATTTTCTCAATCTAAATATCAATTGAACTCTTTACAGTTTTGGATATTTTACATGAGGGATTTGTATTTTTTGCATTTTGGTGATTGTTTTGTCAAACCATTTCAAACGTTAAGCATGAACTTTGACACACAGTCCTAAAAGTGTGAACTACTGAGCTAAAATGTCAACAGATCCATGACAACGGACCAACACGAAGACGGTGTAAAGTGGTTGAAAGGCCCAGAAAAAGCGAGTAAGTCGCCCTTGAGTTGGGATTTGTTTTGTCAAAAATAAATAAATAGTTTGAATCCCATTGGGTTTCACTTATAGCTACAACAACCAATTACATAAAACCAACGTTCAACCAAACATCTTTAATACTGTAATCAATCAATCAATCAATCAATCAATATCATAACTTGTATGCCAGTCCAAGACAGGAAATGTCATGCGCTGATGTGTTTTTTAAATGATCTTACACTCAAATAATAGATCACATCAATAGATTTTACATCACACTTGGTCTAACAATTGGTAAAACGTGAGGAGGCAGTCTTGGCGGTTAAGAGGAAGAAGTGAAGAGCTCGTACTCATAAGATGGGTATACAGGGAATTAAAGAAGGGATTGGTCGGGTAAACTCAATGCTCCCTGACCCTCCGGTGATGTCATGAGGGGCAAATAGTAAGTGTGGATTATCCTGGGCACTTGGCAGGTGCCACTCCCGGGTGTGAGATAAGGGATGAGGGCGCTTACTTGTGCGTCCGATTTGACATCAACTGTTGGCAAACACGGGATTAAATTAAACAACTTTGGTCACTCGATATGTCGGGAATATATACGGGTACATTTGTGTGCGAGTTTGTGCTCAGATCTGACGGTTATAGTAACACACACATCAGAGCTAAGTGTAACTCTTCACAGTGGAATGTGCTGACAACCAAAAGGCCGAGAATAGCTTTGGTGGATAACAGGCACACACACACCTCCTCCCTGTTCTTCTGTACAGCCCATCAGAGTTCGATAAACACGGACTACTCAGACATTGATCTATTTTTTGCCGTTTTCAATGCTCAGCCTTCTATTGAGGGTGTCTGGATCTTCACACGGGAGGCTTTACAGGTTCCCAAAGCACACACACGCAGTGGAGCGGGATGAGGAACACGGACATCAAGCCGATGATCCGGACTTATCCAGGTTACCCCACCCCACCCCCCATTAGCCTCCATCGCTGCTGCTACCGCCAGCATGTGTTCAGTATAAACAATCCCACGCTTCTCAGATATTGTGACAAACGTACACAACGCCACTGTGGCGTTAGATTCCCTGCACACTGCCTCTTAAATGAAAAGGATTTGGAAAGTTGGCAGTGAAAAGTCCACAGAGTCTCACTGTTCTGTGTTTCTCAGAATACAGATTAACGCGGGATGATTAACACACCTGAGACCAAATAACTTCCGGCAGCAGGAAGTGCGGATGAGACGGCTAAGAAGAGACGAAGAAGGAGAGGAAGAGGAAGGTACTTTACAGAAATATTGCTGCACTGCCTGCCATACCTCCGAGGAAAATGAACCATTAAAAAACAGGATCACACAATTACATCTGTATGATGAACTGTATTTTTGAAAACGTCGCGCACATTTTGCCAACATACATGTTTTTACTGGCCTTAGAAGCGACAGCAACTGCAATATTGAGCACTAAACAGGGCTTAATCAAATCCTGCCCGGGGTCTATATGTCTTTTAGCCGTGTATTTAATACGGCTCTGACTCTTCCCATTAAACCTCACAGCTCCTCTGTCTCGGCCTTTACTGCGGCCTCTCCGGGGAAGAGGGGCATTACGAGACACGATGAAGCGCGTTACGAGGGCGCTTACGACGGGAGTTACGAGGGGCAGTTCGCATTTCACGGAGGTCCAGGAATCCCACAAGGCATCTGGAGGAATTTACGAGGGGGGAGGGAAAGCAAAAGGGGGTGGAAAGAGGAGAGGTGTGTGGGGGGGGGGGAGGTTGAGAGGCAGACTGGGATGCTGTTGATGCCCCTTCCCTATTAAAAGCAGCTAATTTCGAAAAATGGCCGACACACACTCACTCACAAGCACAGAGGTGTGTGCATCAATGTGAGTGCAGGCTGACATGTGTTTAAACAAACTCATATACACAAACTGATACACGTGTAAAGATGCTATAATTCTGCGTATCCATAACTCACACACACACGGACACGTACACACACACACACACACACACAGCAGCAGCAATAAGCAGATGCTGCTGTGTGTATAGAGATGAGTAGGTGGGATTAAATAATCATTCCAGTTTATTACAACTGGGATCTTATTTTCCTATTTTTCGCCACCATTTCTATCACGATAACTTTATACTTGTGATAGTAATTGCAAAACTGAGTGCACTCAAAATGACCGCACAATAAAACTGCGTGCGCACAACTATGATACGCGCTGTAGACTTTATAGAATGTTTACAAAAGACAGTTTGGGTTTATTGGCTAATGTTATGGTTGGCTTTCATTTCATCTTCCAAATATGTCATGTGATATAACTTATAACTGACAAACTCACGCAGTCGACCGTTAGCAGGCCGTCGAACAGAGAGCTTGTCGTGCCATCAACTTTAATCTAACCTCCTCTTTTGATGTACAAAATGGTTAAAAAAATGAAGCAGACAGATAGACAGTTATGAGGCAGGAGTTTAGGGTACGAATACGTCTCGTTAAATAAACCGTGTGAACTTACTGCCCCGTTAGCGACCGAGCTAACAAGCTTCCAACTGACAGCTAGCAGTAAGCAAGCACCCCCCCTTCAATAACTATTCAATGAATTAAACGGTGCAATCGTAAATGTTTCATCCCTTTGTCCTAGAAATTGTACCCTCCACAGACACGCCCACGAACACGCACATTGTATCTGCCCTCTTTATTATCATCTCTCGGCCCTATACATCATGCAGCAAATGGCCGGTACAGTAGGAGGTCGCTAATATTTTCCTTTTTGAGTCACTTCTAAATCTGGACAACACTATGTCACCAGTCTGGCACACAGTCAGACCAAAGGAGCACCTGACCACAGTCACGGACTCTCAGTGTGGTACGTATACATGTCACCACTTCAAGCATGTGTGGAAACACGTTTTACATCGTAGAAATTAGCTGTACAAATGATGTGGGAATGTGAAAGCCCGCTAAACTTATTTGGTATATTTTATATTTAATCAACCTAATCTAACTCAAGATTCAGAAATTTAAAAAAAAAAACACATCCAGCACAAAGCAATAGTCTGGGTTAGTGAATTTACTTTTTCTATTCACATTACATCACCCAATTGTAAAAAAAGAAAAGCATCTCACACCCTTTTTGAAAGTCCCTACATTTTAATTTTTCTAAAGTTTTGTCCCAGGAGCCCCTAGCAACAACTCGCTCCATTATCTTAGCTGCTGCAGTGTTGCACACACACCTAAACGTACACACACGCTGGCAGATTTCCAGGAGCTATTTTGGAGGAACACTGGTGAAGCAAAGACTGACACAATTGAACAGTTAGCAGCCTCCTCTTCCCTCTCAAAGACACGGCTACGCATTGTTCAGCCCAGTGTTTACTACACACACACATCACAGCTGGCACTACGGGGCTGAAGTTTAACTGTCAAAAGTTTTAGGTTTCACTGGAGTCCTCAGAACTACAGTGCATGGCGTCGCCGGTTTATCAGGTGAGACATTCAGAGAATCTCAGCTGGTAATCGGTGTATTGTTTCCAGGAATGCAGAACATAGAAATCTTAGTCCGACTTGTGTCAGCCCTCACCCTCCGTGGGCTTTTTCTCCGTCTCAGCTGTCTTAAGGTTGAGGTTTGAACTTCAGCCAAGACTACCAACCGATCAATCCCGGAAAAAAACAACTCAAGCAATGTTTTGACCCAGAAGTGGAAGTGATTTTTTGGTGTATAGCTGACCTTCTCTCAACATGCCCACAGACAGACATTTCACGAATCGACAGGCCTGGCAGGATTTCCTCCTTCTCTTGGTGATTTCACATTCATTGGACGCTGGGCAGCTGTATTCAATGTTACCTGGAGGAGAAGAGAGGAAGATAAAAACATCTTTTTTCGAAATTGCATTGATAATTCACAGTTATCATGTCAAATGTTGACATTCACTAAAATGTGTCAAAACACCAGATCATAAAAGGGAAATTAAGTGTCCCATAAAGTTAGAGAGACAGAAAAAAAAAAAAAAAAAAAAGAATGGTCAAATCAAAGCAGTAGATGCAGAGCTACCCTGACTTTCAGCTCCTGGAGGGGTTTATGTCCCCAAATCACAGGATCCTACACTCCCCATAATGCATCAGGAATAAGCATTTCATTAGCCTTGTCAATACTCACACTTTTTAAACTCAGTTTTTTTGGGCCTCAGGCTTTCGGTTAGTACATTTGTAATCTCAAGCAGAAACTGAGATGACGTCACTTTGACTCGTTACGAGTAAACTGATGTGTGAAACAAGTGGAGTGCACCTTTAAATGACCGACAATAAACATTTTACCTTATAATTTGTACACTTTTAAAAACGCATCATTCGAAAAAAGTCATTTTCACCAAGACATTTTGACTTTAACTCACAATCAGAATCAGAATCAGAATCAGAAAACCTTTATTCGTCCCACAGCGGGGAAATTTACAGCGCTACAGCAGCAAAGGGACAGTGCAGATAAAGGTTAAATCAGTGCAATCACATACTAAAACACACGGTCCCAACACCTAATTGGAAGTAATAGCCATTACAGCCAAAAAAGTGCGTTAAGCCTGATGGCATTCAGCCAGTTGTAGGAGCTCTCAGCTGCCACCCTTGATCAGAAACAGGAAGTATCTGATGAGCCAGACATCAGATCTCCCCGGTTGATCTTACAGCCGTTCATCCGGTTTGCCCTTTGAACCCATTACAGTAGCCGACTTCTAGGCCTAAACACATGGCAGCCTGCCGAGTCCTGACCTGGGCCGCGAGCCCACAGAGCACAGGACAATCCTTTTAATGCACCCACAATGAATACTACTGCCACTAACGGCTTTCAGGGGTGAAGCGAATGCCTGCACATTCAGCACCATATGTTATCTGGAGCTTTAAAGGCTAAACTCAAACATGTTGACTATATACACGATGCGCTGTAAGTTTAACCACATATCAGCTGTTAGCAAACAGGTCTTTATTTAAAGCCTTTCTGCAGTTTGAGGCAGGAGGCGGAAGCGTTGAGCTAACTGATCGGGTTTGTTTATACCAAAACAAAAGACTGCATCTGCACCATGTTGCTAGCAAAACAAGTGTATAATGATGCAGGAAGGCATTATCAGCCATGCACAATAAACACTGTTACTAATACCCCTTTTCCACCAAAATTAGCACGTATATGTGGGTGTTTTAAAAACAGGTAAAACTGCTAAAATATGTGACGTATGCGGAGGCCTTTCTGTTTTTTTTTTCCGAGTCATGTTTGACGTCACAGACGGAAAGCAGGGTTAGTAAACAGGGAAAATGTTACGGTGGTTAAAACCGTAAAAGACTAACAAAGACGGTTTTGATGAGTTTTATTTTTGTTTCTGTCGATCTTGATTAAAGTGCTGATCAGCGAGGAAAAATTACTGCTGTCGGACGGGAGTTTGGTGGATTTGAATAGAGCATATTAATTGTATATTTTGTACGTTAATAAATGATAATAATTGTACACGTTGTCCCTGTTTATTTTATTTATTGTACATTAAATATGCAGATCAGAGCTGGAGCCAATAGATACACGTGACTACTGCAGAGTCACTTGTCCCGCGGAAGACAAAATTGGTTGTTAATGGGGGGTTTTTTTTGTCCAATTGGAAAAGTACTGTACAAAACTGAGCATGAACGCTGCGCCTAAATGTATTTGTATGTAAATGTATTTCCTGTGTGTGTTGTCATCTCTCTCTTACCCTGGATGGTCCTCTTGAAGAAGGCCTTGCAGGCTTCACAGGAGGCCACACCATAGTGGTAGCCCGAGGCAACGTCCCCGCACACCAGACACACACGCTTGGCCACCGAGCCCAGCATAAATTCACACTTCACTTGGGTTTCTTCCTCCACAAACCTCCTGTATAGAGGTAGAGTGAAAGGGGACACATTAAGAGGAATGAGCGATAGTTAAAGTACTTCTACTTTCAAACACACAAAAATAATGGACAGTATAATGCATACACCAACCTGTTTGCTCCTCCATTGTTGACCAAGCCCGCTGTGTGACCATAGAGGCCTGGTGAGTCCAGCCCATTGATGTGATTGTGGCCTTTGATCAGGGGCCCGTAGTTGGAGTTTGTGTCCGAGGAAGTGCTTCCAGGACTGGGCTGGGCCGGGCTGACGTCGCCCTGAGAGCTGGGGCTGGGACTGGAGGGCTCACGCTTTATAGTGGAGGGACAGGTGGGGTCCAAGCCCCTCACTGACATCCTGCCCAGATGTCTGGAGAAAAGAGAGGAGAGAAGGAAACAAAGAGGAGACATTGTATTTTATTTTATTGTATATGATCATATTCGCACCGCAAAAGAGGTTAGGTTTTAGGTTCAGTTTGTTTGTCACCCTCTTCTGACCCCGGGGTGTAGAAGAGAAGAACCCATTCAGTATTGCAGCAGATCCGAAAGTCTGCGCTCTCATTGTGCCCTTCTACTTCTAATACATATTCATGATGGTGAGAGACTTGACTCTCAGGTCAGCTTTATATAATGAGTCACCTTGGTATTGTTATAAATATTAATGACTGTCTAGTTTTATTAAGTCAGGCATCATTTACACAGACAATAATATAATAAGCTCCAATATTAAGCTATAATAATCCATGGATTTGCTGTACATGTATGTATTCTCTAACCACATACAGAGCAGCAAGCTTATGATTTTTTCTTGATTTTTCTCAATAGTCTCTCGATTCTTGCACGACCTCCACGCCCCTTCATTCATGCATCCATCCATCCCGGTCCTATCTAAACCAGCCGTTTGTGATTCCCCACACATGCAAAGCTGCTGTCCATTACACTGCTTTGTTTTCAAAGAGGGACATTGCTTAAGCAAACGTATGGAAATAGCCAAACCAGAAATCATCCGCTTCATCGTCGCCATTGTGTTCAATCCAAACGCGGTCGTCTTTCTCTCTTTTGGATTTTTTTTCTCTCCCTATTGTCTCTTTGTCAGTTACTCATCATACTCGACCTGTCAAACACTCTGCAGCACTACGACCGTTAACAGCTTTATTCTTTTTTTACTGTTGTGTAATAATCCATTCAATGGGAAGTGAGCAAATGCTTTAAAATGGAATAACTGAGGTAAAAATGATAGCGCTAGTTCATTTTTTGTGTATTGAGCATGGACAGCCAACCAAAACCACAAAAAGAAGGACAATAAAGAATGTTTTAAGAGGAACATACCTTGCTTTATCTGTTAATAATTAACTAAACATTTTTCTAATGACAAAAATACAGACATCTCTTTGTTTTTTAGCATTGTAAAAAAACTTTCTATGAATACATTCAATATAACTGCTTGAAATAAATCTCCCCCTGCCTGCATGTTTAAGTGTGTATCAGTACTTTATTATTGGATCGAGATGTGACCACAACAGACTCCCTGTCACCACGACGAGGAGAAAAAAGCTTCTGAAACCAGCTGAGGTGTACTCTCGGCTCACAGGCATGTGATCTGCACACACACACACACACATCCTGAAAACACACACTAACTCACTCACATCGTGGAGTCAGGCGTTCATGTGTGGATGTAAAAATAAAAACCATAGACGGACTCTCGCTTCTCTACACACACACTTCAGTTTCATGTGATCAGGAACATTCAAGCTCCACACACCCACACACACACACACACACACACACTTACAGACACATTTTAAAGCAAGTGTCTTCATAAACACCCCGACACATCACTGGCATGCAAACGTTTGTCGCCAGGCCAACTTTAAAAAGACCCCTGCTGTCTCACTCTGTTTCGCACACACACACACACACACACACACACACACACACACACACACACACCTCTCTCACTCTAATCTTGGCCTGGTGAGGTGGATGTTCAACTCAGTCGGTTTCCTGCCATGTAAATCAGTGTTCGCTCGGCCACAAGTCATTTGGTAGGCAAAAAGACTGGCTGCGTTTAACCACCTCCAGAGTAAACCATGGGCACGGGCTAATGACCCCTCAAACCCACAAAGGCAGACGCACAGTAAGAGACAGAATGACAACAAGTAAAGATCCCAAGAGATCCAACAGTATATGTTTCTACGAGAAAACCAAACAACTGTAGCAACGTTACAAACATTCTATGCAACGTAATCATGGCGTCTGCTGTCTTAAGTGGGGCATCATTCATTTATATTTGTATCACTTAGTGCAACGATGGACATATTTTCCCCTTATAAGGTTTTCATGGTTATGTACATGCTGGGACATATTTGCCTATTTACTCAGCAGACACAGAGCAACGTTAGCAATTATTCATAAGTTGTGTCTCTGGTCATCTGACAGGCTGGATTCACACCAAATCAGGCGTAGCAGGGATTAGCGCAGGGTTGTTTGGTGGTGTGCTACTGCACGACGATTAACGTCTTTGTACTCCCTCATGGTTGGGTTGTACGGCTCTGGATCTGCGGTTACGTGATTGGCCACTGCGGCGTGACGTCGGGTGGCGTTTCTTTTTTCAGTATCCCCTGCGGTCCCCACTGCATGGGAGGACTGGCGGTTTCCCTGCAACGCCTGATTTGGTTTGAAAGTCCAATGTGCATTCTGCTTTGAGCAACCTCAATCAGAGCGGTGAGAGTGAGTCCAAACTGTAAAGTTGTGGACTGTTAAACCAAAACAATTAGACTTATGAGGCTAAAAAGCTCCATAAAGATGGGGGGGGGACTGTGGTGATAAGTTACTGTGGGTTTTTCCACATTACACCAAGTTATTTGATCCACTGTTGATAAATATTAATGGTGCAGCCTTAAACATTTGGTTTTGTGGAAAGAAAACTCCTTAAGACAAAAGTAGCCAAAAAAGATATAATTTTGTCATCAGTACTGAAATTCAGGTATCATATCAGTGCTTTATTAAAACATTCTCAACAATACCGGACTCTTGTCTTATGGTACATTTTTCAACTCAAAAACTTAACTGCCCCCCCCCCTCCCCCGTTGCCCTCTCTCCCCTCTTTAATCCACTTTGAAGACTATAAAAACAGTACAGTGAAGAGATTTCAGTTTGCTTTTAAAGTGACTCACTGGTTTACTTATTGGCCATCCATCACGGGCGTCCATATTGCTGTGTCAAGTCTCTGACAGATACAGAGTAAGATATACTTGGTGCTCCCCCATCATAATGCATCACAGGGAGGAGGAAGAAGAGGAGGGAGGTGTTGGTGTTTTGCTTTCATAATGAAATGGCATTAGAGTGGGGTGATCAGATGTGATGTAATATTCACTCTGACAGATTACTAATCTACAACTCCTAATAAAAGACCATCAAAAGACGGTTGGTGCAGCTCCTACAGCGGCATGCAGAGGGGATAAATCAGAGAGGGTGTGTGTGTGTGTGCGTGTGTGTGTGTGTGTGCGTGTGTGTGTGTGTGTGTGTGTGCGCGTCAATGGGTATTCACAGTTATCGTACCTTACCCCTTTGTGTCCCAGTATCCAAAACAACTCTAATTGCACCTTGGCAACAAAGGCGAAAAATTCAGCGTGAAACGACAAGGAGACCGAAAGAGAGAAGAAGAAGAGAGGCGGGAGGAAATTACAAGAGAGGCAGACAGATAGAGGGAGTGTGAAAAAAGCCGGGAAGGGACAGAAAGAAAGGGGCTGTGCCTGTGGCTCATTAACCTGGGGGTGTTGAAAAGAAAAGAGAGACGGCAACACTCACTTTCAAATGAGCAGAGTCATAATGCAGACAATGACCCAGCGGATGAAGGAGGGAGGGAGGGAGGGAGGGAGGGAGGGAGAGCGAAACGAAGACAGGCAGGGAAGGGAAATACAGAAAAAAAAAGAAGGGAACCAGGAGATATAAAGAAAACAAATTAAAGGCAAATCAGGCCTTGGGAAAGTGAAAATAAAATGCAAGGCGACAGAGATTCTTCAACAAGAATAGAAATACGGACCGACCTTTTAGCCCTAACCCTAACCCGGAGGAGCAGTTATTTAGGTCAGTGGGGTCTCAGTAGTGTTTTTTTTACTAATGAGCCAGTAGGAGATGAGCAGGGATCAGTGGGCACCCCAAGCCAGTCGTAAGAGCCTTAGTCAGGCTTTGGACGAAGCTGTTAGCAAGGAGATGAGGTGCCTGTGGCTGGAGCTTTGGACCCGCAGGCTCTGGAAACATGGATAGCGTGCCATGGAGGGGATCATCTGCGGCCATCGCAGTCTTTTTTCACCTTCTGTCACTAGCAATCAGCCGACCTGTACGTCCACATGTCTGCTCTGCCTCACTGTCTGTCTGTCTGTCTCCAGTTCTCATCTTTCTCTGCGAGGGAGTCTTACTTTCAGTGCTCGATGAGATGTTTTCTCAGAGCGAGGGTGATTATGCCACAGCTGATAAAAGCGCAGCAGTGATGGTAATGAACATGATTTTTTTTTTATGATTACAGAAAAGAAAAGGCAATCAAAAAGCTGTCCCGGGGTAATCAAGCAGCTGCTTCGCAAATCTTTTCACAGGCTTTCTGCTGATTTAGGCAAGATTTTCTCCAGCCTTGGATGTCCCGGGCTGTTCTCAAACTGGTCTTAACCACTCACCCTCACTATCAACAAACAAACAGGCTGAACAATGGCAACTGTAAGCAATGCAAACACACCTCCACACCAGCAGGGAAATGTTCCTCTGAACTTCCGCAAAGAAACTTTATATTCTAACGTTGATTCACCTAAATCTTTTCCCGGTACACATCAATAGAGCCGAATGGATTAGTCAAATAATCGATTAATCAATACACAGAATTTTAAGCAACTATTTCGATCATTGATTAACAGTTTAAGATATATATATTCTCTACTTCCATCTACTAAATCTTCTCTGTTTTTTTTTTATATAATTGTAAACTGAATATATTTGGGTTTTGACTGTTTGAATTTGAAGAGGTCGTCTCAGCGTGATGAGCGTTCAGACATTTTATAAACTACACTGATTGATTAATCAAGAAAGTCATCTTCTCATTATATAGACCTAAAAAAAGGCCTAAAACTGGTAATAAATGTCAAATATTTATATCAACTTAATTCAAAGGAAGATAAATGGCAAACATAAGAATGATTTTAAATGTTCATGTGACATATGTGCTTCCTATATGAGAAACAATGAGACGGTAAATTCTAACAAGTGGAGAGAGAGTAGTGACGATGCTATGCAGTTGAATTGTTAAATGTCCTACAAATACTTTTACCACTCGTGTTGTCCTTTCTCCATCACACTTTTTCTTGAGTGTGATAGACCCTGATTCTCACAATTTTTACAGATGAATGAAATAGACTCTAAAGTATTCAAATCCACTTGAAAATCAAAAAGGCATACAGCTCATAATAACTGTGCAGCACAAATAGAAAAATAGAAGATAATGTGAGCACGAGCAGACACTTTTGAGTCATAAGCAAACAGGCACAAAAGAATCTTATCTTACACAATTCTAGTTCAGTTTGCTATTACATCTTGTTCATTCTGAGCTACATTGTGCAGGGTGAAAGTACTTACTCTGTGTCAGAGTGGTAGGTGAAACACTCTGGGAGGTAGAGGTCGACTAAATCCATGTGCACTCTGCCACCATGCTCTGTAGAGAAGAAAATGAACGTCTGTTTCTGTCTCCCTGCTCTATTTCTCTCTATCTCTTTCCTCCCTCTCCTCTGCAGCTTCTATGAACTGTGTCTCTCTCTGCCCTGTTTGTCACTTTCTCTTTACTCTGCCTCCTAACTTTGTCTCCATCTACTGCCCCTTCCTCTGTGCTATCACACTCACAGCTCCTCTCATTGTCCCTGCGTGCGTCTGTCTTGCTGTCACTCACACACACTGGCTGCCTTTGAAGTCCTGACTGTTGTGACTAGCTGGCTGCGTGTGACAAGGGTCTCCAGGCTGAAGCTGGCCCTCATGAATACTCGGCCACACACATTTGAATGGCCTTCCCCCAGAACGCTGAGCTGGCAGCCGATTGGCTGTCCTCTGAGCCAATGAGAGCCAGCCTCTCGCTGAGGCAGGTGGAGATGACAACAGAGGATTTTTTTGGTTTTAATTCTTGGAAAGAACTTCATATGAGGATGTGAAAAGGGAATTCTTACATTAATAGCAGGAAAACCTTTGTTATTATAGTGTTTGAGGGGGAAACAATTGCCTTCATCTATGTGTGTGTGAATAATGGATACATTCCAATAAAGTGCCAAAAACCACATCCATCTATTTTTGTGTGATCTTAATAAATGTTTGATTGTATAAGAGTAAAATGTTCTATTCAGTGTTTGTGTGAAAGGATTCACAAAACCTCAATCAGTGTTTAAAAAAAAAAAAAGATTAAAAAACACCATCAGAAATGAGTTTCTAGCTGTATAATCAGATCAAATGAATTGATCCACACCTAGAAAATATATCTACTTTATAAACCGATGATAGGCATTTATTAAGGGGAAAGAAACTGGTTCCAGCTTCTTATATGTGAAAATAGGCTGCTGTTTTCTGCTATTGTAAATTGAATATCTTTGGGTTTTTATGCACCATATATCACAATCAAATTCCCCAAAAACTGCAGGTCCGCTGCAACTCTATTTTAAATCACGGCTAAAGACTTTTTTGTTTTGCTGCTGCCATTTATTAAATCAAAAATTTATATACTGTAACTTTTATTCTTGGTTTTTAAAGCTGTCTTATTCTTATGTTGATTTTATTCTATATTCTTTGACCTTATAATGACAGTTTTTAACTTTATTTAAGTGTCTCCAGTGCTTTAAATGTTTTACAGCATGTAAAGCTCTTTGAATTGCCTTGTTGCTAAAATGTGCTATATAAATAAACTTGCCTTGTGGTTACACCAAACAAGCACTACCATGGAAAATTGCGACAAGCATTTTTCACTATAAATATAATAAAATATAATCCAGAAATGAATCGATAACGTATTCATGAATGATTCACAGGTGAGCCCATGTCAACAAAACGTCAACGTCTAGCAAACACACAGAAAACAAGCCTCACTGTGTGTTTGTGTGTGGAGATACGCACAGATACACACTGCTCAGCCTTGTTGAAGAATTCATGGGTCAAATTCCAATCATGATGGTGCACCCTGAGGTCCCGACACAGGCCTCGGTGTGGGTGCTTTCCATGGAGCATCAAATAAATGATGCAGTAAAGAGTGGAGTCCAGTTGTTTCTGAAATAATATACGACACAGTATCAGCTGGTACAGCAATGAGGTATTCTCCATCAATGTACAAGCACAGGAACGTATTTCACGACTCAAGACTCAAATCCCACTTAAGTTTTTAAAAGAACAAAACATAATAGAGAGACCGACTTTATGGTTTAACTTCCTCACTAGAAAAACTTGCTGAAAATGCACCATGTGTCTTTTACGGTGACGGAAAACAATAGCCAAAAATTCCACAAATGATTATATGGTGAAACAATATTGTAGCATCACAAATGCACAGATGTCACAGGGAGTTGGGTACTCATAAACTTCAGAATTTCTGCTCTTTTTATGTCAGTCTCGGCCTGTCTCTTTCCATCTCGACAGCATGACGTCGAGCTCGTGCTCCGACCTGACCCTCGCCTAACCAATCTCCACAGGAATGAAATCACCTGCGCTAATCTCTTGCTCTGATAAATGCCAGACAGCAGACTGCCTGGAGTGGGCCTTATCTCATTACGCACCACATGAAACAGATCGGCAAAAGAAATACAGCAGCCACACACACAGACATGCAACACGTGTAAACAAACATACGAACACTAGCGCACGCAAACACAAAGGAGAGAGCGCGAATAAAAACCCCTGAAAGATAAAGAGAGTGTGATTTCTAATGGTACATAATTTTATCTCAACTATAAAATACAAAAAGCCAGACTGAGTGCTACTATCGCATCAAATCTCCTTAAGTTAATGTAGCACATAAAACATTATCTACACTGAGAAATTATCTTTTATAAACCATTTAGGAAACTGAATGCTGACGTTAAAGTGAAGTGGCTCTTATCTCTCAGTGGCTTTTAGTTTGGCAGCTGCCGTCAATGGATTCTTTATTTGCTCAAACAAAGCTGAGGGTTTTTTCACATATCCAGGTTGAAATCAAAACTTGAGATTAATAATTTTATCAATGGCTGATATTTTCCTTGGCACCGGCCGAGTGGTCTTGAGACGCACCACAACAATATAAGTCACACATAAGTCACACTTGAGCCAAGCCAGAGTGGCGTCGGGCGAGCCACTTGAAGGACCTGAACGCTCCTGAGTAGTTTATTTTTTCTGATAATTTACTCATTACTGTGTGCCACTGTACAAAAGCTTTTTGTTTCACTTCGCAGTGGTTCTATGTCAAAGGTTGATGTTGTTCGAGGTAATGTAAATAAAAGGTTTACCGACTGAAAAGAAGTTGGGCTCACTGAACTAAATCGGTTAATTGAACAGTTATCATCAAAGAGGTCCAGAATAATATAGAGTAGGGCTGCAAATGATGATTATGAAGTCAAATAATCTATCAAATGTTTAGCCATGCTAGCAGCGCAGCCCCAGGGATGACAATGCAGGTCAGTTGGTTGGTCTCTCATCTAGCGCCATCGTCATGTCGAGATTTAAGTAAGTAAAGTACTTTGGTTTATGATTAAATAGCCCTGTACTGTAGCTACTTTCTGTTTACTGCTAATTCGCAAATGTTAGCATGCTAACGCCCTAAACTAAAATGGTGAACATGGTTAACATTAGGCCACACCTGCTCAACACCAGCATGCTAGCAATGTCCTTGTGAGCATGTCATCACACTGATGTTAGCATTGAGCTCAAAGCAGCGCTATGCCGCATGGCTGTAGTCTTGTTTTATTTGATTATTGTTCAGGCTAACCTCCCTCACAACTTCCCAGAAACCAACATTACATCTTCAATTAGCTTGTTTTGTCCGAATTACAGTCCAAAACTCAATTATATGGCATTTTAAATTATATGAAGCAGAGAAAAGCAGAAAATCCTCACATCTCAGAAGCTTTTTCTTCCCTTCAGTTTTTGCCATCTTTGCTTGGTAAGTGCAGCTCTATTGTTGTTGTTGATATATTTTCTGTCGATCGACTAATCAATTAAGTCTAATTCATGTTGTACAAAACATGAATTAAAAAGGCGAGATAGACAGATAAATAATCTATGGCAACATATCTGTCAATGTTAGTTTATAGCAGACATTGGTATTGGCTAATATGTTGGTCAATAACAAGACATTTCTGGACAGAAATGTCAAAGATAGCCTCTGTTTGAGATCATTTAGATATAGTGTCTTTATTACATAGTTTGTCTATCAGGGAGAACTGACAAGTTTTTAAACCATAAATAATGGATTGTTATAAAAAAAAAAAAAAAAAAATTATAATTTGTGTTTTTCAGCAAATGTAAAAATTTTTTCCTGAAATAACAAGAAACGGAAACAAGCTCAATGCAGCAAATTAAATTGAACATGCATGGCTGCAGTTAAACATCAAAATATTATATTTTTACACTGCTGAGGCTGAATCGAAGACAGGAGTTCAATAGCTGCTCCGGAGGGACGCTGCCTGTAACAGAGTGCCCAGCTGCCAGCTATTGACCACATGCATCCTTTTCTCTGAAGAAAAGGAAAAGCACTAGTGAAACAGACACCCTTTGCACATGTGTGTGTGTTCACCCCTTTCTCCTCATGCCTAAACTCACACCCACCAAATATCAGCCCCTGGGGACGGCTGTCGGATTGACTTCCAAAACCGGACAGTCACTCTGCAACTCCAACCCCCACCACGCACACACACACACACACATTAGCATCATCCCTCAGATCTAGTGAGTGTAATCTGCTTAGTTTATGCCTGACTCACAGTCATCCATCAATTACTGAGACACAGGGAAAGACTATTGACACTGTGAGCAAACACCATTGTCTCGCTGCAGCGACACAGTACCTCTCAGACACTTAAATGGTCTACAAAAGAAGTGGTGGGGGAAGTAAAAGTAGAGAAAGAGGAAAGGAAGAAAGTGGAGCTAAAAAATAGACGAAGAACATGATATAGAGAAATATGAAATAGAAGAGCTTTATTCTGTATACATGCTGTACAGTTTGGTGTCTTTAAATAGATGAATGGGAGGGAAGTGATACATAAAATGATGGATTAAATGACGGATTGTAATAGGATCAGTTTCATTGTATTGATCTGGAGCGAACTGTACAGGGATCAGAGGTCACACACGCACAGACATCTATACCAGAAACCTTAGAAAGCCTCTGGGAGAAGCTTAAAGCCACGTAACCATAGAAATGTCACTTAGAGCTACTGGGACCTGCTGCCGCTATCCTCGGATGGTCACTGGTCTTTAAATGGTTTTCACTTATCTGGACATCCCAATGGGGAGGAAGTGAGTCAGTGCTGGGAAACATATTCGGGATTCGACATTTGGGAAGGCAGGATTTCATTGGGGCTAATTTGGGATAATTTTATGAGTATTTGAGACTAAATGCACAGAGAAACACTAGAATCTCAGGCTCTTACAACTGGTTTACGTTTCCTAATAATAACTTGGCTGGACTGCCCCCTAGTGGACAGATTTCTTTAATATTTGCAGCAGCTTTTTACAGTGAACTTACCACAAGCTTGATTAGGGCTGATTATTTAAAAGCACCGTTAAGGACTTAAAGGCTGGGTTGCACCAACATGAATATATTTTGAATTCATGGTTTAACTCGAAATCATGTTGCACAAAAACTTCAAAAACTATCTTAAAATTCTGAAAGATTTAAATAAAACCTCTTTAAATGCTAGTTTAGTTTTTATTCTAAACCTAGATCAAATTTCATACTGTTGCTCCAAAACTTTAAATTCCAATTTAAAATGTGATCCCGTAATACCTTTAAACCTTGAGGACTTTGAGAAGGTTTAACTTTTTAAATGGCTGCCTTTATGAGCAAAATAATTAGGAAAAAAAGTTCTTTCTTTTACTGCAGTTGATCCGTTAAAACTGTTTGCCAGTTGCTCAGCAGTCTCTTTTTTCCTTTCTGTACTGTTTTTTAAGAAATCTTCTATTATTTGGCCATATTGCTCCATTAATTCGGCCAACATGCATGCACTTTTATTTATTTATTCATTTATTTTAATTAGGTAATCAAGCATCTACACATGAGTTAAACTCTATTTCATTTTAGGTTTATATCAATACAATTAGGTTTACTAAACTGAGATTAGTTTTTAATTGTGCAACAGAGCTCTGCTTAATTTTAAATCTGGATTTACTCGTTTTGAACCTAGTTTTGCTTAAACTCCAATTAGAACTGATTTTAGATTTTATTTATCCATGTTGGTGCAACCCAGCTTAATGAAACTGTAGAGTGACTGAAGTTTACCCTGATAATGGAGTCGATTGCATTTGATTGCTTCCCCCGTCTACTCTTTATGCCATGTGCCCTTCTGAAGGTTCTTAGAGCGATTATGTAACCAAGTCTATCCTAACAACATAATGTGGCTTACTGAAGCACCCTCCATATTCTCTACGACCTGTATTGGATTAACGGGTCAGCCTCCGGTCTCCGGCTCATAGGTCTTTTTCCCAGCGATGTTTTCAATTGTCATAGTAGGAAAGCGCAGGTGCTACTAATAACACAAACGGTGGCTCCGTCCTATTCAAGTGTCCCGGTGAGAGGACTCTGAAATCAAAGCAGATGTGCTTTTCCTGTGACAAATTTACTTGTAATGGAGTATTTTTACGTCGTTCTTGTTACTTTTCATACAAATCCTTTTTTCTCTTTTTTTTTTACCCCACCCCCTTTAATACATACACACCTGGTTCCCAGACCCGTCTCAGGTGAGGAGGCTCTGATGCGGGCCTAACACACACGTAAAATCATGGGAGTCAGCACCACACACCTACTGCTGATGTCAGGAACTATTATACGCACTTTTACATAACCACACACACACACACGCGCACACACACACACACACGCACACACACACAAAACAGCAGTCTATCTCATCATATCATTTTTATCTCCACAGGTGGCAAATTTAGCCCTCTGGCTCACTGTCAGCATGTCTACAATAAACAAATCAACACAGACATACATGGAGTCTAAAAGAGCTATCCTGTCACGTTGGTTAAAAAAAACAGTCTACTACAGCTTTATGTTTTTTGCCTGCTGGCTTTCTATCTCCCCATCCATCCAGAGCCAGCCCCTCTAATGTGGCCTAACACATCCTGTCAGCAGCTCCACAGGTGAGCCAGTCTCAGCCCGCGACACCGCATCACACCGTGGAGAGTTAACGCCAATAATCTTTCTCCGATTCCATCGCCTCCTTCCCTTCTTCTTTTCTAATCCTTCACACTGTGTCACCATCCGTTCCTCCCTGTCCTCCCTCATTTGATCATAGAGATGCACCCATGAGGGCACTGCTGGGATTTCCTTGCTTTCGGACAAAATGTGACGCCAAGCCCTAACTGCCCTCCCCTCCCCCCCCTGACCCCACTCCCCGTTCTCACCCAACACCACCAGGCTTTGGGGTCCTCTTGTAATAAACCCCACCTTCCAGTCATCCTTCAGCCCGTTCAGCACAGTCCGCTGGTTCCTGGCCGCGCCGAGGTAGACCAGTCAAAATGTAATTTTCAGCAAGATTACACATGATAATGACTCGTTCTGGAGGGTCGCCATCAATGGTGACTTCCAATTATAGATGCACAATTAATATCGATCTGTCAACAGAAGAGGCGAGGAAGAGGAGACGAGCTGTACAGTACAGTATGTTATGTTACCTGACACACACACACACGCACACATGCACGCACGCACGCACGCACACACACACACACAGTGGACGCTGCTGCAGACAAACTGAATATCTGGACAATTGCAACTGAACTGCTTATAAACTCTTGCACAAGCTGAAAAGCAAGTATTGATGAGAGCCAATAAAAAGGCTGAGAGATGAGTTCACCTGGGAGCAGAGTAGACCTTCACCTGGTCACACACACACACGCGCACACACACACACCTCTGCTTCCGTTCAAACACCACACTGGACTGTTTCTAAGCAGACAGGAACAAAAACACATTAGTCTATTCCTTGCAATTAAAAGAAGCCTGCGCTCACTTCATCCCTATTCGCTCATCTTATTGCACTTACTGTCAGTTTCATCCACCGGCTGGTTGGCTGCGCCTCCGCTCTACAGCTGCAGTCAGTCAGTCAGTCTCAAGGACAAACGCTCCAGCTCTCCTCGCCTCCGGTCTCTGTAGCTCAGCGATGCAGCAGCGCACACACACGCACTCTCCCAACACACACAAATACATAAACACACGTTCCTCTCTCTCCCCCGTTCTCTCCTCCCAGCGGCTCACTCTCATCCAGTGCTGAGTTTACCTACCTACCTGCCTCGCTTGCTCGCAGGGGAGTCCTGAGAGAGTGTGTCAGACAGAAAGTGTGTCTAAGAGGAGAGGGGTGGCGTGGGGGGCAGCCAGCGTTCCCTTATATGCAGAGGGAGGTGGTGAGTAGAGGGGAGGGTAGAGGACACACAGCGCTCCTGTATTCCCATAGATACAGAGGAGGGATTTCTATTGCAGCCTTGCAAAGATGGGAGAGAGAGGGAGAGAAAAGAGGGAGGGAGGGAGACAGAGAGAGCATCATATTTCAGCGATGTTGAGTCAGCATGTGAATGTGATGCATGTGTTGATAGGAGTTGGGAATATATAGAGGGCATGTGCTTTTAAGGGCAATTATGGATTAAAAAGTGAGTGTGTCTGCGGCATCTAAGAAACATCGAGACGAGAAAGTTCTCCTGGTTTGTATTTAATCAGTGGAGGTCATGAGAGGCTCAAATGTTGAGGTGCAGCCATGAATCAGCTTCATTCACTTCGGACTTGTGTTTTTCAACAGGTTTGATTGTACGGTCATATTTTGATAAGTAACTAAGAAAAACTCATTTCAAACAATAACAAAGGTGTCAGCTGTAATAGTTCTTTTTTTTTAAAGGGGACCTCTCACTTTTTCATTGCTTGTGCACATACATTCTGGAGCCAATAACCAACCCACAAACTGTAAAATAAGACGACCGGGTCCGTTTTTCTTTTGGCTGCCTCGGTCAGAAAACATGGGATTCAACAAGCCATTTAGATTTGGCTCCCCTTCCTATGTCACATGCAGGCTCATTATAATATCATCACCTCTGGCTTGAGAACTACCTTCGCAAAGGTGCGTCATTTTTTATTGCAAGCCAATCAGAGCAGAACGGGCTTTTACGGGAGGGGGGTCTTAAAGGGACAGGCGCTAAAATGGAGCATTACAGAGATTGAATACAGCTATATTCAAAACAGACAGCATGGGGAAAATGTGTTTTTTGAACATTAAGGCACGTAAACATGAAAATGAGCATGACGTGCCCTTCAAAACATTTTTGATGGATTATTGGCATGGCCGATATAACTGGGGGATTTTAGGTCATTCCAGGTATATCTGTATTGGAATAAATGTTGGCCAGTAAGAAACAAGACATTGCAGTACAGAAATGCCAAATATATATTAAGTTATTTTAGAATGCGTCTTAATTTCATACATCATAGAGCGCTGTCGAGTTCATTCATCGACTGTAAAATGTACCTTTCAGCTCATTTCTTGGTCAAAAATATTTAATAGTAGTAGTTCAACTTTCTTCTTTTTTTTTTTAAATACGCTTCTTTGCACAGGAGAAAACAGCGAGCTTGGCTCTGTCCAAAGCTACCACTTCTAAAGCTAAAATTAACACATTACATGTCGTTTGTTTCGTCATTTCACATTATTTCTCAAAGCGTGCTTATCAAAATGTGTGTGCAGATTAAAAAAAAACGGCAAATAATATCGGCCAATATGTAATGTGGTTTATCTCTCGAATTGTGGTATTAATATTGGCTTCAAAGTCCAAATGAATTATCACATGAGCCGTTGGTTTAAACCACCGGATGAACTAAAACAATAACTAGCACATAGTTTAGTCTCTTGAGTTTAATACTCGTTTCCGTCACTGACATCTCACACTTCTCTGAACAGGCCTAGCGGGAGACAAAAGACCATCCATCTGGTGCTCAATGGTTACAACAACAAAGTAGAGGAAACAAATATTGTTACAGAACAACTTCCTGCACATTTTGTTTTTTTATTCATAATTTCATTTGTTTTTCTAGACCTTCATCTCTCTACCTGCACTTAAAATAATTTCAAATCTGTATTCAGGACAATCTATGGTCACAGGCAAGCTATATTACCCAATAGTCTAAATGAACACAAGAAACAATATCACAGTTAAGGTAAATGACAATGGGTCTAAAACTGTCTTTAAAAATGTAATAAAAAGATGGGTTTAAAAAAAAAAAAAAAAAAGGTCCAGCACAGTCCCACAGGTGTTTTCAGTGGAAACACCTGTGAAACAAAAAGGTATGTAGGACCTTCAGATGGCATAGGCCGTGTTTGAAATGGCATACTAACGTACTGCATACCAACATACTGCATACCAACATACTGCATACTTACGTACTGCATACTTACGTACTGCATACTTACGTACTGCATACTTACTAAATTCCAAAAATTTGATTTCACAAATGTAAATCAATATTACATCTTGCACTCAGTTATATTTTTCCAGTATTATATTAAGGCAAAATAAAGTTAAATATTTTTTGCGATGTAGAAGTTTTCTACAGTACATTATATGTGAGCTTCCACGTTTTTCCTCCTAAATGTCCAGTAAGCTCACATCTCATACTCATCATTTAGAATACATCCAGGCATTTCTCGCGTACACAAAAATCCCCATACTATGCAGTCGGACCCGCAGTGTATACTCAATTTTACTTTATACTTAGTGTGAATACTATGTTAGTATGCAATTTCAAACGCAGCTTATGACAACAATAGTCCTTGATTTTTTTCCAACTTCTGAAGACATTCAACAGAGCTAAATCTAAATTCTCTCCCTTTCATTTGAAATTAAAAACCGTATGGAGACGCTGAAATGCTTGTAACCTGACATATATTCATCATATTCTATATGTAAAGTCATTGTGCATGGCTCTGGTAGGTCACAGTCAAGCCAGTCGTTGGCAAGACTTAACCTCACCTGTGTTTTCTTAGTATACATCAGCAGAAACTGCAGCAGCCACAGCTGCACGTGCATACATAGTGGTGCTTAATGAAGGGAAAATAGTGGGTTTGATTTTATCTTTTTTTTTTTGTTCTTTCAATAGATGAAAACATTCTCATGACATGAGTTTCTTCCAGCAAATTAACAATAAAATAGATGGAAAAAAGATCCTGATGTTCCAACACACAGCTAGTGTACCCTTACTTCATTACCCTAAAAAAGGAACCTAAAAATAAATCTTGAGGTATGGCCTACTCAAATAGTCCAAAATTATTGTGCAATATCGGACAAAACCATTTATCGGTAATTCACTAACCAATTCCGCTGACTGAAAACAAACCACACTGTCATCATTGGCTCAGTACAACACACTAATGAGGCATCAATGTCATTTATTTTCTCCAACATGGAGTTTCTTGAGAGGAAGTGTTTGCAAGTTGTCGTTTTGTCCTGCTCAGTTTCATTCATTTTCACGTGTCACTCTCTCCAACTGTGTGGATATCCCAGGCTTCTTGCAGTTTCCCCAATATGGGAAAGTTTCTCTTTCAACACAGACGGTTGCTATGACAAGCCTCATTCCTTCCCTTCTTCTGACTCGCATGCCTGGGTTATTCTGGACCGTTTTTTTCTTTCTTTTTTTTTTTTTTTTTTTTTATTATCGTTCATCGCCCTGAGCAGCATTTCATCTCCCTCACTCCCTGTAGCTCTGGGAGTGTCTTGTCCGCGCCTGCTTCAGGTTCAGGTTCAGGATCCAGAAACCAGGTGGTGTTTAGTTGAAGCCTAGACCTGTGCCTTTGGGTCTCTGTGTGGCCCGGACGGGCTCCGTCATGCCTCTGCCCTCTGGACCCAGGCCCATCCCCGGACTCCAGCCCATGCTCTGTAACATGCGGCTCCCCATGTTCGTGTCAGGGATGGGAGGCGCGTTCTCCCCGACCACTCCTGAAAAGAGAGGTCACAGGTTAGGAAAGAGTGAGACTTCAACAGCTTGTGTGTAGCTGCACATATCTATAATATGGTTCCTGTTGCTCTAATGTGAGGATTTGGTCTTTTTTTTTTACCTCATTATAAATGGGTTATGTTTGGGTTTCAGACATCACTTTTGGCTCTAGGAACTTTTAATGGACATTTGTGCTGCATGATATTAATAAAACTGACATTGCGATACGAAACATTTTCACCAGATGACGACAATGTGCCTGTTTTTGGTCAACATCGTCCTTTCTGTGGACAAAATATTTCCATACAACAGACATGTTTTTCTACCGTTTCTCACTCATTTTCAGGTTGTGACTGACAACTAGCGGGGCCTGCTTTGGTTGTTTCATAAATTGATCAAGTAGGATTGTGATTGATGGTTTACTGTGCATGCAGAGCTAGCATGTCACTCACGAGCAACTCCAACAAGAATCCCTAAATGATGTTCCATCAGACAGACTTTCTTTGTAGATTTATCATGGAAAAAGAGAACTGTGCGAATTCACCCTTTTGTATTGAGCAGCAAAAAAAGCATGATGTGTTTGAGGTAATTTGCCTCGTCACCGCACGTCCTGCTGTGTGACTATTGCGCACGTGCACATCGCAATGTTGATGCTGAATATATCGTGCAGCCCTAATGTACATGTTAATTGATTAATCAAGATTCTGTCTACCGTCTGGTACCGCCTCTGTATAAAAATACGTCAGTCTTAAACAGACTTATCATTTTGTCCTCGCCCTTCCTGGAAGTTCACGCTTCAGTCACAGAGGGCGACCTATTACTCTTTTTTAATCCCATCTCGATTTGTGTGAGCACAGGGCAAAGCCGCACGCTCGTTTACACAGATGATGGTTGAGTCCCTGGTGGGTTTGAGCCAAATTGTCAGGATGTGAATTTGGCAGGCCTTGGTTGCCGCCACCACCCTGCTGCGAGGTCAGCACCTGCTGTTCCTGAGAACTGCATCCGTGTCTGGAGCGAGCATCAAATGTGATTGATATTGGCTAAGCATTGCTGATAGTGTCACTTTGGACAATAAAAATCTATAATAGATGAAATTACATACAATTCTGGTGTTATGGTCTAAATTATGATCATAAATTGGACATGGTTTCAGACTACATACATTATATTTGGAGTTTGATCCAACAGCATTAGGCTTTGCTATCTCGTCCTTCCTCCTGCAAGAGCATCAACTGGCCCAGAGGTAAAGAGAGTGGTTTGGGGGAGGGGGGTGATGCACAAGTGTTACTGACTAAGAGCTAATCCAGTATCTCTGCTCTGACAGCATGACTAGCCAGCTGACTCTTGTCCAACAAAGCTTAGGAGGAAAGGGGGTTACGAGCTAAAGCACGGTTTAACAATGAGGGGATGTGAGAGGGAACAATATGGAGCAGGAGGGACTCCCTTCTCTCAATTTATGCTTTTAAAAATGCATAGTGAACCCCTCATTTTTCATCCCAGTCTCTTGTGTTTACATCAGTGTATGTGCGAGACAGAAGGCAATGAGGAAAAGCAGGCTGGTGAACATGCTGGGCTCCACCATGAGGGGGAGGAAAACAGGCGAGAAAGTAGCGAGAGCCAAAAATACAATAAAAGGGGCAGTTGGTAAAAAGTGCCAGATGGTGCGTTAGGTGTAGCTAGGTCTGCATCCAATACCTGGGGGGGCTGTGGAACCGAGGGGTGCTGCTTTTCGCCTCCGCTTGACATCCCCTGTACACAGAGAGCCGAGGTGCCCGCTGGTCTGTCTGTAAAACCAGCCAAGCGAGACAAAAATATGGGAGCATTAGTTTAGCTCAAATAACACTGTGGAAAGTATTCTTTGAGATTTGAAAAAAAAAAATACCCATTGTGAAACCAATGGGGAGTTCTGTCGATGAGACTGCAGCACAGACAAAAGCAGGTACTAAAAGGAAATTAGTCTGCGTTTTGGTCATAAATCACTGGTGTTGTAAGTTAAACTGTTGTTCCCACCTGCTGGCTGTTTTCACTGAACAGCTTCTCCGATGCCCTCTGTCTGACCGTGGGTCCCAATGCAACTGAAGTGGCAGTGAGGGAAAGAAGAGGAAAACTTTAACTTAATGCTCAAGCGGTTAGCAGGTAATCCTTGCAATAAAACAACGCTAGTGCATTTAGCACCATCCACATAGGTCCTTGTAATAGATCAAAATCTAAACTTTGGGAATAAAATGAAGTGAAGAAACATGGCTCACCTGCCCATGCTCTCTCCTCGAGCCCGAGCTAAACCAAGGCCTGTTGGAGATATAATAGTGTAATTAAGACCCTTAAAATTCCCATCAAGGCAGCGTTCCAGAGACAGAAACCAAACTGCTATTAATCATCATGTCTTGTTGTAAGCGAACTGCTGGCCTTTGTCCATTACAGAAACCCAAGAACCTTTTTAGACTTTTACTTGGGAGCATTACTTGCATTTGGACTGCAGGAAGTTCCCGTGTACTTTGTATCTATATTTTCTTAATACTTATTTTAGACATTTTTACTGTGCGTTTTTGTTTTATCTGCTGTCTGAAAACCAAATTTGTGCAAAAGACAATTAAATTAGATTTTTACATAAAAAACTGCGGCTCGCAGGTCGCTACTTTTCTCAGTCTCAACCAATTTATTTGTATACACCTTTCATGAAATAAATTGCAGCTCAAAGTGCCACAATCACAAGAGCAGATTTAAAAAAGAAAACATATGAACAACAAGGACAAGAACATACGCTGAAAATAATAAACAGAACAGTCAGAATTAATAGCAACGTTTTTTTTGTTGTTTCTTTGCTGGGGACTCACTCATGGGAGTCCTGGGCTTGTCTGCCCAGTCGCTCGTTGAAGCCCTGGCTGGAGCTGCCTGCCTGAGATGCCTGCTGGTTGCTGTGGAAACGACTCAGCCTGGCATGGAACCCTGAGGAACACAGTGCGGGTTCGTCAGCGCATTAAACTCATGACGTTGATTATTTAAAAGGATAGTATCAGTTTCATCATTTAAGTGCAGCAGACAGTCCTTTGGGGTATCAGTACACATTACCGTGACCACTGAGAATGGACACTGGGATATTTATATTAAAAATATCAGGTATGTACTATTTTTTTTTAATTTATATTTAGTACTTGTTGCTAAAGCCATAGGTAGGAAATATTATTCCCTATATTTACTATACAGCAACACTTCATAGCCGTACTGTTGAACCTTGATTTGCTTTTGCCTCCTACTGGTCATGAGTGAGACTGCAACAACACAAACATTGTAAAAATGTACGCGACTGTACCTCATCGAAACGTATACACTCCTACTGTATAATCTACACCTTCAAAAGACAATTTATTTTAGGGTGTCTGGGTTTCTAAAAATGTTTACTTTTCGTATGCAGCGTACCTCTCTGCCCTCCAGGACTCATGAGGGGGAAGGATCCACTGAGGATGCTGTTGAAGACGGGGTCAGCCAGGTCCAGCTCCTCTGAAGCCGTCTCCCTCTCCCACCAGGGAACCACTCCCGCTATCCCACACGCACCTCCGGGCCCTGAACCAGAGCCAGGCTCACCTTCATAGAACCAGTCGCTCTGCTCGTCATCAGCTGGAAGAGAGGAGGAACATGTGACCGTTGTTTCACTTTACAGGAGGAAAGTTGTGTTGTCCAGCACTGATAAAAAGGACGCTCTACTATGGCTACACCTGTTGGGACATAAAAAGGGTAGGACATTCTGAAACGTTGTGTTCAATCTCATCTATCTTTGGAATTAAGTCTCAAAGGTTTGATAGCAGCCATTGTTTGCTTGACATACTCTTCTTTGAGGAGTGAGTTTGACCAATCGTTTTAACATATCCAAGTATGTACCTTGTCTCCCCTCATCGTTGGTGTAGAGGCCTCCGTCACTGCTGTTGCTGACACTGCTGGTCTCACTGAAAAAGAAGTAGAAGATGGAAATTTAAGAAAATAGATTTAAATGCCTTTCATGCAAGAAAATTGTCAATAAGAAGTCCTTCTACTCAAAGGAAAATTAGCTAGCTTTTGGATAGTAGTACCAATAAACTACCTACGTTTTGGTATTAATACCAAAATGCTACTTCTTTTTGATACATTATAAATATTTTTTTCTACAACCCCTTTTTTCCCCATAATAAAACAAGCCAAGGTTTTTAAAAGTTATGTTTTCGAAACAGAAGCAGCAGTAAAAGGATATCTACCGGAAAACATTGTCTGAAATTGGCAACATTTAAAAACGGGAACTTTCTGATCAGTAAGTAAACAAGATGACGAAACAGACCAAAATGTTTAGCGACAGCTTTTGATATTTGACTGCTTTTGAAAATCGTAACAAATACATTTCTGTCAAAATAAAAGTGTAGATGTTTGATACCCAGCCCTACCACCCACCCACACAAAATATAGAAGAAGCAGAAACAGAAGAGTCGCAACTTCTGGGGCAGGATAAAAATAAAAGTCAATACACTAACCACCTGTCACTCATTTCCTCGTCCGAGCCCTTCTGCTCCTCCAACTCCATCTTGTCCTTGGACCATTCTGTTGGAGAAGAGATGGGATCCTCACTCTCCACCACCACCCCTTCATCTGCAGCCTCCATTCCCAGCCTGTGGGGAGCCAGTTTCCTCTTCTTCACCCTGTTCTTCCCTCCCCCTGGCCCCATCAGCCCTCCTCCACAGAGCTCCATGGGCCCCCTGCCCTCATTAGCACCCAGTCTATGCGGCCTGGCGCCAACACGGGCTTTGGGGACAGGCGGGGGACCTAGCATGGTGCAGGAGGGGGGCTCTGGTTCTGCAGGTGGGTCTACAGCCATACGTTTGACCTTACGTCTCCGTCTAAGGCTGCGAGTTCCCTCTGCGGACCCCAGGACACCCAAGTCGTCCGGCCAAAGCGGCCGTTTGCTTCGTCCCGTGTCAGCTGTGAGGAGGGTACGCCGTTTGGGGCCAAGTTGTTCATCTGAGTCACTGTTGTCACGGGCATGGCTGTTGGCAGCAGAGACACCCCCTGTACTGGCACGGTAGTCCTGCAACAAACGTCAATGTGGTGAATATCAGACGGCAACTCTGATGCTAAAATTAACAAACTTGAGGATGTTATTAAGGCCAAAGCAATATTTGAGTGAGGATACTTTACTTTATATTTATGCAACATTCACAAATTTAAACAGGTGGGTATCAAGGAAACTCTAAAAGGATTATGCGTTATGGTCCAAAACAGTAAGTATAAAGATAATTTGCACTTAAACTGCAGAGAATCTGTAGTAAATGGGCTTTTTCTATCTGTTGTCTCTAAATATCACACTTGAAGTTGATCAGCATATTTGATGAAGTTGATGTACTTGCAACTTTTTGTACTTTTTGGGTTGTACCCACATGGTGTAATGCACTTATTGTAAGTCACTTTGGCATCAGCTAAATAAATGTAATGTAAAAAACCACTAGAGCATTAAACTGATTCCTTCCCTCATGATCAATCTAATAATAAAATACTTTTTTTGCAAGTTTTACTCACTCCTTAAAAAGAGCAGGTTGAGCGAGACAACAACATTTCTGGACGCCTTAAGACTTAATGTCTTGAGTGTTTTTGCTCAAGGACCATTCAGTTGGTTTGTTGACAGAGCTGAAAGTTCCTGGGTGAAGAGCGGTCTGTGAAACCACCAAATCATCCATCCACTCACCTTGTGTTCTTCCACACTGGACTCTGAGCCCTCACTGAGGTGGCCTGTCTCCCACGGCGGGTGTGGGTTGTCTGAGCGTCGCTTTCTGCCCCTCCGCTTCCGAGCCTGCCTCTTCAGCAGACAGCCCACCGCCAGTGCATGGTCTCCTCCATCACCAAAACCACCACGGGCAGCTTGCTCAGAGCTCTCCTCCAGTGCTGACACCAGGTCATGGACCAGCTCGTCCATCGTCCGGCGAAAGTGCCTGAGGTGGAGGAAACAGAAGAGATGCTATTAAACAGATTTCGTCACATGCCTGGACACTTGAAAGCATTTAAGAATGTGTTTTGTTGAAGTTATCAGCAGTATCTGCAGGGCAGCCATGGATGGGGTTGGGATATTTATTGGCACAGCAGGCCGTTAAAAATAAAAAAATAAAAAGGTATCTGCTGTGTGTAATTTGATGAGGGAATGATTTTCAGATGTCATTGGAGGAGGAAGTGACAGCCAAGTATGAGACCTTTGTTGTCACGACGGACATAAATCCAAACGCCATAACGTTTATTAGCTTAGCTGTCGAGATGGCTAACCGACGGTAACAACGTTCAACATGGGCAGATGTTAAACTCACGATAGCTCATTTTTCGCATTTGACACACTATTCATCTCTTACCGTCCAGCAAAGTTAGATTCAACACCAAATTAGTTCACTGCGTAATACTTACGTTAATAAATCGTCTGATTTAAGAGCCAATGATGCCTCTTACAAACTCCTCTGGACTTAGCACGGGCATTGCTCCTCTTTAGTTAGCTGTTTTTGGTTGTTATTAGCTTCATGAGCTAACGTTTACAACAAACGTCCAACTATTACTAAAGGTGATGAGTCAACTACAGTGAAGAACCAAGATTCACATCTTTAAATCGTGGTATTTTCGTGGGAAGATAAACGACGAAGAAACCCGTCGATATATCAGTTGAGCTTTGCTGCTAGCCAGTTAGCATAGCTAGCTTTAGCTCTGTAGCGGATTCACGAGAGTTGAGTGGACGTGAACAATATGTTACGTCTCAGTGATTTCAAAGACCACCTACCAGCCGGTTCCCGCTTTGCCGATGGTTTTTAGATTAGCTGCACGGAACATTAATCCCCCCGAATGCCAGATACCTTTAGCCAGAAACTACGGACAAACAGTTACACACCACAGAAAGCATCCTGACACAAAAGCTAACGATCAGCTAGCTGGATCAATATGCGACAAGAGGAGGACAAGCAGCGAGAGGTATTCTGTTGCCTTCAAGTGTAGCAGGAAAGATGTGTTGGCATTGTGACACGAGAACACAACAGCAGAGACAAATAATAATAATAATAATAATAATAATAACTTTATTTGTATAGCACATTTCATGCAAAGATACAGCCCATCACAACACAAACAAATTGAGGAGTATGTCCATCTGGACTCAACCAGACCACAGACATACAGTAAATGTAATTTGAAGACTCTTTTCAGTCCTATTTGGTCAAATTAACCAACAAAATCTAACCTGACCTCAATCAAAACGCATAAGTGTAAACCAAAACTTAGTTTAAGTGTAAGTGTAGAGGCATTTTCTTTGTGTTAGTTGATAAAAGTAGGCTTTTTTTTCATAGGATATGTGTCTAAGAGGATGCATTTAGTTTCTGAATATATTTAGTTATCATTCACTACCAAAGACACTTGAAGTGTAACGACCTAAGAATGTCTTTGTAAATCGGAGTTTAAATGTTGCAACTGAATGCAACTTGAAGCCCTTAATTCCAAATCCACACGTGTTTACCTGCTTTGACCACTAGAGGACAGTGTAGACTTGTATTGGAAAGGCTTCACATTAGAGATGGATGCTATGGTTGCTAGCAGTCTGCTAGCCTATCAAATATATACCAAAGGTCACCAAGTCAAACACATCAGTGTCATATACATTACAGTAGTGAGTGGAAGAGTCTCTGGGTACCAGGGACACTTGGACGTCAGCCCATGCAACAGGTGTCCTGATCTTTTCTGAATGTCAGTGACGGCACTTCCGTGCCCAACATGGGGTCAACAGCAACAACAGGTGTCACAGTCGCAGTGTTAACTATTGAGAAGTTTACACATTGAAAAAACGGTCAGGCTTGCTTTGGGAGGTGGAGCTCTGTTCCAAGGGTAATTTGTTATCTGACTGGTGACTGTGTGTGTGAAGTCAACTTAGACTAACATTCTGACAATCCTAACAGGTGTCCCCCCTCCTCAAATACCTAAGAAGTCAGAGGGTCTGATGGAGGATAACCACTCCATGACAGTCTCAGGTTTCTGACCAAGGGGCCCAGGTAAATTTAGCAAGACGCTGTGCACTTGCAACGGCAGTCAGACACTTGACATGCTCACAGAGGGAAGACGTGAGTCTTGGACTGGACCAGACCCGTGGAGTTTCACACATACACGACTGTTTAGAGGTAGAAAAGATCAGAGTCCTGCAGCTGGGATCAAACACATTATGGAATCATGATATCAGCAGAGGATGATGAAGAGTTTGACGAGGCTGTTGAGCGCTATGCCACTGACACCACATGGAGCTGGGTAAAGTAGTTTGTAAATCATCTGCATGTGTGGAAGAAAAAAATCTGGATGATCACAATCAATGGATAAATGATTGTGCTTTTACATGAACGTATTTCACAGAATCAATGGAGAGTGGAAATCCAGATAAATGTATGTTTTGTATCACGACAGAGCAGGACTAAAGACATAAGTTAACGTCATTCAAAATGACTACTGTTATTAAATCTGATCATAGGTAAAATGTCATACTGATAGCCACAGCATTTTAAAGTGACGGGTCAGGTAGCTGGTTCGTAGGACAGCAGAGACCGGAGATGTGTTTTAAGTAATCCCTCCTGTAAGGCGATCAGCTGCGACTCAATTTAGGAAGAAGTAAAAGGGTGTGAATAGGTGACACGGGGGGACACGGGGGACACGAGGGGACAGGGGTGATTCGGGCTGGCTGGATAGCCTGATGGCTCAGGGGATCTTCACACCCCGTCTGTGGTTTTCTGAGTTTTGGTTATTTGGTAAGAAGGGATTTTACGTTGCATGAGAACAACATGCGTCATACAAAATGACAGCATGCAACTCATTAAGTGTGGTAACATTTAGGAGATATCTATGGCAATTATTAAATGTGTGTGTGTACTGTATACTTTGTTTGGCATATTCATTCATAAATATAATATTTTCCCCTTTTTTTTTTTTTGTGGAAGTTTGTGACATGTCACACAATCTTCAATTAAAGGGAGGTTGATTGAGAAAGTTCTTAATTAATGTGGCATTTTCTGACTGAATACTCCTAAAATATATATTAGTGGATACTTTATTTTGAAATATCCCAGTTTTAATTCTTGGGTTAATAAAAAGAAAATAAATCCATCTCATTTTCTCTTCTTTTTCACAGTCTACACGAACATAACTCAGCATTGTTTTGCCCAAGAGGGTGTCCAACACGCATAATCCCACTTCTTTTTCCTTTTAATGACTGTATCTGAGTTTGGCAGTTCCAGCTAATGTTTCTGTCAGGTCTCATGACTCTCAGACCAGAACAGCCTGAGCCAATCAGAGGCCTTGATACCAACCAAGTGCGTAAAACGATTATGCAATGAATTTGTTAAAGCACCGTAGCCTTGCTGAGTCAACTGATATGACATCTGAACAGGATGATTAATACTAGTACGTGTTTGTTTTGATGCTTAGAGGCACATTGTGAGGAGTTAGTCAACTTTGTGTAGGAATCACTCATTTTCCATTGCATTCCTTGAGGTGTGGGAAAAGTTTGGTTTGGAGTGCAAACATTTAACCTGGAAGTAGGCTATGAATGATCCCTACTTATAAATGAATAAAAAGTGGGAGGTGTAATACCTAATGTGCGAGTTATTGGCTGTTTGCACAGAATCACATGTTTTCTCTCTCCCAGATTCAAAAGAAAGTCATTAAACAATCCCTTAACTATTTTTGGCAGATATAAGAACGTAGAATAAACAAATGGTTGCCCTGCTACAGTGTTATTGGTGCCGACGAAGCAGTCAGCTCATAGCTACTAACCCGTAAATCCAAAGTTGTGATTGGCTGAACTTAGTGTGAGACCACACCAGCGAAGACACTCCTCCGAGAAGGTGAATTTCTTTTTGGTACAATGCTAAATAAGGCCAACCCACAGGTAGCCTACAAAAGTAGTCCAAATATAAGACTATGTGAGTGCGTGTAAAATAAAACTTAGGATATTTGTGGATGTTTTTGTTTTTACTCTGTTAAAATGTTGCTGAGTGGTTTAGTGACAGAGTTATATGTCAACTTGTTTGTCGTAGCCCCATACCGGTGGGCACTGACCATACATGAAATTGCTATCATATGCTGTTTTGTGTCCAGAGTACATCCAGACCTCAGCTCTTCCTGGCAAAGCAGCTCGTTCTTAGAAGCATATCCAAGGGCAGCTGTGTGGCTCATATATCCTTGTAGATTCTCAGTGACACTAACATAAAGAATGATATCTGTAGACGTAGCACTGCCAGTATTGGCTGACCACATAGTGTTGAAATACTGTATGACGATACTTGTCATGCCTACAGTAAATACAGGATTATAACCGTATCTAATTTATGGAGAAATGTAATGTCACATGTTTACGCAAATGTAAAAGAAAGGTGTTATTTTGTTATGTCAGTGAAACTTGCAGGGTTACACATTTATGAGTTGTTAAGTATAGTGTGTTAAAAATGTTCATGGTACATTCAGGGTGTAACAGAAGTGTCACTAACACAAGCAGTACTTTGATGAATGGAACTGTTGCTGCTCAGGGGAGAAGGGCTTCCTTGAAAATGAGGAAAAAATGCTCAGTCTGAAGGAGAAATGTCAAGAGCACACTTTATATTTCACGGGAAATCCCTCAATTTAGACAAGGTCGATGGACAGAAGTGTAAACCTTATTATGCGTTAAACAAAGCCACCAATCTATCCATTCATAAAAACTGCTAAAAGTCCGGGTAAAGTAAAATCAGAGATTTGTTTCAAAACACATCATACTTGTTAAAAAGTAGTTGCTGAAAACCTGTGAAAAAACTCTGAACTATATATAGTGCCGAATTGTGGAGTCAGAGCGCCGTAGCCGTCTCTGTTGCTACGGTCGCTAATGTTGCGGCTGTAAAACTGTGGATAAATAGTTTTGAGCGGGACAACCCCGGCAAAATGACGCTTTACTATCCGAATTCAATCAATTTGCTCTGATAACAAGTCTAAAAGAGCCACACGATTGAATTATTTTCTCCCCATTCAAGTTAGCATAGTGTCTATGGCGTGCTCTTGCGTTGACATGCTGTAAGTAGCGCGCAGCAGTGAGATGGAAGAGCGCCATTAGTGGACACGCTGGTTTCAGAGCAGAGAATACTTTTTTCTCACAATTTTGAAACCTAATTTTACATACTTTTTTTGTTCATTCAAATTTGACAGGGTTGTCAATAACACATTTCTTTATGACAAACTCAGAACACATACTTATTTTTGCTTCACCCAGACTTTAATGTTGAGGCTGCAGGTTGATGCAGGGTCAGCGGGTTAACAAAACAAAGTTCTCAGGCAACAAACTGGTACTGAAACTAAACATGCTGAACCTGCAAGGTTGTAAATCACAAAACACACACACACGCGCACACACACACACACACACACACACGCACACACACAGCTGAAGCAGGAAGATGAGCTGCAGCTCTGACATTATACAGTGTGACATGCATTGCTTGCTGCTCAACAAAATGTCAACTAGTCCAAATTTATGAACTAATCATATCATTGTTTTTATCTGATTGGTTTAATCTTTAATTGTGTTTTCTTTGTTTCACAACAGTCATCTGACAATGTGAACATTTCAAAAGATAACTACGCACTTCACTGTGGTGGAAAACCCTCACAAAGACACGCATTCTTGCTTTTCTGGTTTAGCCCAGAAAGTCTGCTTCACAGACTCTGGAAAAAACAATTAGTTCCACGCGCACGCGCACACACACACACACACACACACAGAAAAAAGAGAGAGTAACTTTGGAAATAATGTAGCTTTCATGCCAATAAAGATTATTTGAATGTGTTATGAATCTGAGTGCTTAAGTATAAGTAGTTGAAGTCTTGGTCTAACGTGTTTAAATGTACGTCTATGTAAATCTGTCTGTGCATGAACAGATTCATGAACAATTTAAGCTGGTGTTGACTTCCTCATAATGACTGTGCCAGTCAACCACATCCTCCAGTTCCACTACAGGGTCCCAGGCTATACCGCTAACATCGCATGTGCTATAATAGAGGCCTGTGATTGGCTGGAGGGATCACCTCACTGCATCAGACTGGGAGACTTCAAACGCTGACGTCGCTCCACGTTTTCCCGCCGTCATAGTTTACAGCAGCTGCTGCAGCTGCATACAGCTTCCTTCAGAGCTCTTTAACTGAGACATTGTAGCGTGATAAGGTTGTGCTAAAATGTATCATTAAACATGTCGTATATAGTTTTTACATGTCTTTTTTTTTTTTACCATTTATCTCCATATTTTACGAACTTTTAGATATGAAGTGACCCTAATGAAGCATCATTTGTGGCTCTTGTTGTCGTGTAAAAAAAAAAACCGATGAACCCGCCACAAAACACGCCGATTCAACCATCCAACCGTCTGCAACAATGTAAGCAAGTAATTGCAATTTAGTTGCCACTGTGGCAGCTGAGCTGAAACGATGCGTTTGGCAACTCAACATCTCGACGCTGATTGGTCAGCGGGCGGGTTCTGATGCAGATGATGTCATCCACTGACGAGCCTCGCTGCTGAGAGAGAGAGAGAGAGAGAGACAGAGAGAGAGAGACAGAGAGAGAGAGACAGACAGAGAGAGAGAGACAGAGAGAGAGAGACAGACAGAGAGGGAGCGAGAAAGAGAAACCGAGACGGTCAGAGGGAGAAATTAGTATCGCGTTGACTTAAATAGTCCGTTTTTTTGTCGCTGTAAGTCGGTGACAGCGAGTCAAGGCTTTATCAGACACTCGTCCCCTCCTTAGAGACATGACGCTTCTATGATGAGTTGTTGAGCTGTCATTCACCGCTGTGGAAACCAGTGTCCCTGTTGTTAAAGGCTGTCAGCACACTCAGCTATAGAAGGTATGAGCCTGTTTTTATCATGCATTTGACTGCACCTGCCTGCCAGTGGGATTTTCACACAGTTGGACGTATGTGTTATGATCAATACTATTTTCTTATACACATTATACACTCATAATGTATAGAGTGTAACATCTGCACTGTCAGGATGTTATGAGTCAGCTTTTTACCTACATCTGTTGGATGTTAAAGTCTGTTTTATATGTGTGGTTGGGTTGTAACTGTAGCAGATTAGTGTGAGGGACATGTATTGTCGTGTGTATGCGTCTTTTTTTTAAATTAAACTAATAATCTCTTACATCTTCCACTTGCTTTTATTTTCTTAAATGATCAAGAGGAGTGTAGATAATAATTTGTGAGGCATATGGGTTACCATGTAGTTGCCTAATATGGGACTAATGAGACTCTCTGTCTATACTTGCAACACATTATCCACTGAGTGGCCCAGTCAGATTCCAGCCTGCAAAGAAATCTTCCTAACTGCAGCTGGTAAATCCATTAAACTAATCACCACACCACCGTTAAACACAAGTCTCTGGCTTTTTGAAAATAGTTCTTTTGAAACCAAGCAGTTCTGTCAGTGTTTTGAAACGTTGTTCCTCCTTTTGTCTCTTCTGTAACTCAAGAAAATCTATTTTTGGATGAAGCTGCTCTCAGCATGTAGCAGTGTTCACACAGAAAGTAATCTGCTTTGAAAATCAGCTTGGTTTGCGAGCAGCTCTGTAACTAAATGCCTCAGTGAAAGGTGAAATGAATAATTAAAGATGGTTAAGCGTCATCTATAGGTGGCATCTAAAGACTCAGACATTGTTATGGCTCACTAGCTGCTCTAAAAATAGTGCTCCTGTTCTTCTGTGAGGAGCCTGTTCTCATGTCCACATGCCCAAAAAGAGGGGGGGGGGGGGGGTGTTGGCATTGTTGTTCCCTGTTGCTGCAACATTTTGGGGGCCCCCTGCCAACTGAGTCAAGGTCAGACCCCCTTCGCTGTTATTAGACAGCTGCAAACCCCAGGGAGTCTTGATAGCTATGCAAATGATAATTATCAAATGATAATTATCATGTGTGGCCAGTGATGTTAGCATCATAGAAATGTAATAATTTTGTCATTGGCACCAGCAGGGCTGAGGTTGAATACTCTTGAAATGGTTTTAGTTCATTTCCTTACCTTCTTTACCTTACCCTTATGCTCCTAGTAGTTTGTTTTAGAGTTTCACAACTAGTGGGGAAAATGTGATTAATTGAGAGGATGCAGACAGAAAAAAAGGGACAGAAACATAGGATCAATACCAGAATGGAGAAGTTAGGAATTCATGTGTCGTCACGAATGATGTCAGACACAACAAGGTATTATTCTTTTCCTGCTGGTTTTGAGTGTTCACCTTGAAAGCATTTGGTTAGTAAATTTAGCTTGTTTCAGAAATGAACAGAAATCTGTGTATAAGGCATAATTACGTAACGAGAAACAAGACGAAATGTTACAACTTAGTGGAAGTGTTTGCATGGTTTAAAGCCGCCTAAAAAAAACCTGGCTTCAAATCTGAAATATTTCTCAATGACTACTTTCAAAAACTCAGATAATCTGCTTCGTCAGGACTGTTTGGGTATGGTTTCATCAGATTGGACATTTACAGAAATGTAAAACAAGCAAAGCTGCTATGAATTTGGCAGAAAACTGCGTGTTCAAGTGGGATTCCCAAAAAAAGAAGCTGATTAAGAAAATACCTTCTTTGAGAAAACAAAGATGTGATCACCGCTCGCCTTTTCTTATGCTACTGCGTTAATAATAATTCAAGCGTACATTGTCTCTGTTTGGGAACAATGCAAAGATGAACAATCAACACACTCAGACTAATGTGTTCTGTCTAGTTCTTGCGAAACATTGTTGACATTCACAGTGCGTCTCGTATGTCTCAGAAAGCCGAGGTATTCTAGTCTCAGCTCAGACAATAAAGTCAGGGAAGGTTATGACATCACCTTCGCTACATGAGTACAGACACGTCTAACTTGGTTTGCCCTCTGACCTCTGTTGTCGGAGTCTGCTGTAGGAAAAACAGACAGATAGGATTTCCAGACAGAGGAAGGAGAGCCGAGGATGGGAACAGGTTCTGTCTACAGTATGTAGGCCGTAGTCTGTCCTGGGAAAAACTACAAGAGTACTGAACAGGAACCAGCCTCCTACGTCATCAGTGGTTTGATTGACGGACTGAATAATGGCACAGCACATGCCGGACCATAAACACCTCCTCCTCTGACGGTTGACTTAGTCCGAGACATTTTTGTGGAGCTTAGTGATCGCGACTATTAAAGGAATACTTCGCCCTCAAAGGGACCATGTTTATATCAATTACTCACCCCATGTTACCTTGAAGAAAACTTTGCTTTTCTCGCACGGTGAACGGAGAATCCAAAAACATTTGAGTAGTACTCGAGTAGTTTTAAATAGTAAGGTTTTTGCGAGAAATGCACATGTTTGGGAAGTAGTGAGCGACTGGATAAATGAGACTTGGATTACACTGCACATCTTGCGTGAGAGTTTGTCAACGGATGTCTTGGATAAGATTGTCGTTAAACGCGGCCCCCATTTACTTCTATTCAAAAAATACTTTTCTCCTTTTTCGTATTTTTGGTTTACCGTGGAGGAAGAATTCAAAGTAACACGGGGTGACTAGTTGATCTACAAATGATCATTTTAGGGGCTGATGTATTCCTTTAAGTAGCAAATGTAGAACTTTTGCTATGGATGTAGTTTTTAGTTTTAATGCTAAATAACTTCACTGTTCCCTCCACCAGACCCGTCAGACGATGAACTACGTGGGCCAGTTGGCCGGCCAGGTGTTCGTCCAGGTCAAAGAGCTGTACCGAGGCCTCAATCCAGCCACCCTTTCCGGCTGCATTGACGTCATCGTAGTGAGACAGCCCGATGGATCCCTGCAGTGCTCACCTTTCCATGTTCGCTTCGGCAAGATGGGGGTCCTCCGATCCCGGGAGAAAGTGGTGAGGGCGACCGCCTTTGTTGTTATTGAGAGAGCTGTAACCTTTAAAGTGCTTGTGGATTAAAGGCTCGTTTAGCTGTTATGGCGCAAGCAACTGGAACAAACTGTCACAAGATTGGAGATGTGCCCCAAATGAAGCAATCTTTTTAATCCAGGTTAAAAACATTCCTCGTTGCGTGTGCCTATGATTGAGCTTGACCGTTTTTACAATGTTTTTATTCAATTTGATCTATTTTGTATTATATTTTTATATTACTTATCTTTCAATTATATTCCCCTCTGTTTATTACTATTGTATGTACTTTGTTCCTATTATTTTTTTGGGTTTGCCCTTGTGAATGAAATGTGCTTTATAAATACACTTACTATCGCTGTTGTTATCCTCCTTTCTCCTCCAGGTGGACATGGAGATCAATGGAGAACCAGTGGATCTACATATGAAGCTTGGGGATAACGGAGAAGCGTTCTTCGTGCAAGAAACAGAAAATGATCAGGTAAGCGTGGCCATAATCGTGACTGAGCAGTGAACGGCTTTCTAAGAACTCGCCAGTTGAAAGTGTAATACAACATCCGCTAAATGGCGGACGTCGATTGAAATAAAAACATCAGTCTCTCGACTCCCCTGACGTCCCTGCAGCCCAGACACACCCATGTTTACAACCGGGAAGCATTATCTTCCTCCTTACATGCAGTCATACCATAGTAGCTTGAATAAGGCCGTGCTGTGTGCAGAGTTTGCACAGCAGCCTGGAATCTTTTCCTTTCCTTTTTGGCTGAACAGCATTCCTCTGTTCATCAGTGAGTAAATGAGTCCTGAATGCACTAACTCAGGCTTCCTGGTCTAAATGAAATGCTGTGGCCTAATGAATGAGGATCAACCTGGACTTGACTTTCCTGTCAAAGAAATATGCTTTTAAGTACGCCTTGTGTATTTGTGTATTTGGTTTTACTATGAGATACATGTTTAAAGGGTTGACAAGAATAGATGTAGTAAGAAATACACTCCCTTATTCTAAAAATGGTTATAGTCGTGTTTCTGTGTTTATGAGGCCAATAAAAAACATTCAAAACTCAGTCTGAACTTCATGGAAAAGTCAGCAGCTGTTTTTTTTTCTCAGTTCTTGGAAAGCAGACTTTTTCCAACATCAAGTGTTTTCACTGCAGGTTGAAAGTCGCGTGTACTGTCGTTATAAAACATGTTTCTTCACAATTGTATGTTCATGAGCATGTGTGCAGATAAAGGGCCGAAAGAAGTGGGGAACTACTGAGGCTGGGGGAGCCGACACCAACAAGGGAAGTGGGTGATTTATTCTCCCCAGAGTGGTGTCAGATTCCCAGGCCTGGAGGAGAAAGGAGGAGGGGGGGGGGAGTTCTTGGCACATGGAGTATTGTCAGACCACAAATGATATGGCTATACTTCACTTTTCTCCTCCCTCCCTCTCTCTCTTTCCATATGTACACATACACATTTACACTCCCCCCGTGCTGACGGCAGGAGACCCTCCTGGAAAGCCTTTTTCGTTTTCCTAGAAGAAGGTTTTTCTAAAACCGCCTCCTTTCACAGAATTGAGGAACAGTCTGTTTTGGATTGCTAAAGGGTCTCTTCACAGCAGAAGTGGCTGCAAACAGTTTGGCAGTGATTTCACACATTTGCCTCAGACTAAAATTGTGTAAAACACTAACAATAGAGTCATGTTATAGTGGGAGTCTAAATCTAGTATTAACCTGCTTACAGAGATTGTCAGAGTGGATGCCAGAGAAGATGTTTTGGAGTATTTTGGAGTCACTTTTTGTTTGGTCTGGATGTGTTCCAGATAACAAACTGCACACAACAGCACACATTGTTCTTTGTGTTGCTCGCAAATGCACTCAACAATTAATTTGAACACAAATATTTCACGATTTATAAATCAGAGCAGAAGCCCAGAACTCTTCCGCGCACCTATTTCAGCAGAGTAGGAGAGGGGCGAGGGGATCAAAAGCTGCAAATAAATAAATACATGCAGAAATAATCACATTAATTTGCAGAACGTAGCAAATTAATATCATTCATTTTGCAAGCATTTATTTATTTATTTGCAACTTTTGATACATGATTTGGAATGTTTCAAAAATACATTTATTGCAAACCGTCAGAAGTAAATATGATTCTTTTGCGCAAGTTAGACTGTGTGCGGAAGTTAATTTGCAACTACATTAAGAAATGCAGTTACTTAAAGACTGTTTTTAATGGCAAGACTCTAGTCTATCTTGTTGACGTTGAGTGTTTTAAATCTCCTTTAATTCTCAAAGGCATTTTATTGACGCATCCTTGCCGTGATTTGATCTTATTTCTCGCAGGAAGTGGTTCCCTCCTACCTGGCCACCTCTCCCATCTTGTCGGACGGGGCCATTCTGATGAGCTCCTCCCTAAAGGGGAAGGGCTCCGGGCCGCCCATACAGACCCTGGGCTCCACCACGGCGAGCGCTGGAGAGACTGGCGGTGGGATGATGAAAAAGAGGAGGAAGAGGAGGAGGAAGGTTCGGCCGGACAGCGTGAGGAGGGAGGAGAGCGGGGAATACTCCGAGGACGAAGACATGTTCACCATAGACATCAGCTCAGATGAAATGACGGGAATGGGGAGCAACAGGTGAGAACATGTGGAGAGAGTCAGAGGAAAAAAGAGGAATTAAGAAAAACAAAAATAAATACATGTGAGAAAAGAGGTGACAGAATAAGGGGTGGTCAGTGAGGCAGGGAGATAAAAAAGTATACTGCATCACTGAAATAAGCTTTGAGAGCAGCTGTGACAAAATCCTCAATCTAAATCTAAATCAGACCAGCGTGTGCATCATGCTATAGGAGCCATGTCCCTCCCTCCCATACTGTAAGTGTTTAAGTCCATTCATCATAAATGAATACAGCCGAAGTTTTAAATAGCTGCTACAGGACAGATTTATTTTCATGTTTGCACGCCTGTGGGTGATACATTACATCAACGTTCTGGCTCATCTCTACTGTCCACTAATGTAAAACAAAACCACGCTAACAGTGAGTAAAAGTTATTTAGAAATAAGTTGTATATGTAGTGTAAATACATTGATATAATGCTTTGTTGTTGAAGGGAACAATCTACCTTTAACACCAAACCACGAGGTTAGTAATCTCATATGTTGGTGTCCTTTCCTTCACAACCATAATGCAGCAGTGCAGCTACAGGACTTGTTATGTTTTGAGTGTGCAACGAGTTCAGGGTCTCATGATCTCTGTGGGTCTCAAATGTGTGAGAAATTAAATGGAATATGCGCTACATTATTAACAAAAAACGAAAAGGCAGATTTTTGATATTCCACGATACATTTGCAGTATTTTCTGGTGTGTTTCAGGGCTTCATCTCGGGACGTTTTAAGAGATGAGACGACAGTCGCTTCGACCGGCGCCTCTTTCAAACAGACTGGCATCTACACTCGTTCAGATGGAGACTGGAGCCCTATTCAGAGGTGCTTCTCTCACTCAGATGACGAATATCTATATTATCCAGAAGAAACGGCTCAGTAATTCTTGATTCATCCTCCTTTTTCTCTCTCAGCCCTGGAAACTCTCGTCCCACCTCTCCCAAGAGCGACTCTGAGCTATTGACCAAGTCGTCAGACGCAGACAATCAGAATCCAGCCATGCACTGGGCGTGGGGAGAGCTGCCGCAAGCCGCCACGGTAACCAAAAGTGTCCACTGTGCATACATACGCAGACAGAACAACTTTCGGTGTATTTCTATTCATTTTGTGTCATCCTCTCCCCTGCTTTTCTAGCCGTCTTTCCTCTCCGTGAAACCCGTCCCTCCACCAGTTTGCCCAGTTTCCATCCCCGTGTCAGAAAGCACACATTTCCGTGTGATAACTCACGAGACGTCGTCGGAACAGTGCGGATCCTGCTCTGAAATATCAGCACTCACCCTGCTGATGCCCGAGGAGACCAGCGAGGAAACAGTTGAGCTGGAGTCAGAGTCCCAGACAGCCGGAGGCGTGGCGGCTCACATGATGTCTGACACGGAGGAGACGATGGCTCGTCCGCCGGGCAAGACGGACTCTCCATCCAAGAGAAAAGGTAACAGTCGAAGAGAAACCACACAAGCAAATGTATCATTCCTTTTGGGAGTCTTGTTTATCTAACCAGCCAACATTTAAGTTGCTGAGGTTTTAAGCTGTCAGCTGTAGTTTTCTACAGCTCAATGGCATTCGGTTTGTGGTGTTAAAATCACCAAAAAAAACTCACTTGCAAGGTATATATATATATAAAATGATAGTTAGACAAACCAAACATCATTTTATGATACTAGAATCTGGATGCCTGCTTCATTGTGTTTTTAGGGTAAAATAATGTATTTTGCAGACATGCACTTTGCAATTAAATCCACTATACTGCCTATTTTTCTAAAAGAGGAATTGTAAGCCAAATATTATATTATGAAGAAAGAACCACATCGGTAAAGAAATCTTTTTCACAGTTTTAAGTACATTTTCTCTTGTATAAACCCAAAGCAAATACATAGAAGCGGACTATTTCTTTTTTCAATGGCGTCGTCTCTCTGTCGCAGACAAGAGAAGCCGCCATCTTGGTTCTGATGGAATTTACCTGGATGACATCACAGAGCTCGAGCCTGAAGTGGCGGCCCTTTATTTCCCTAAGAGGTACGCGGAAGCACACGAACGCACTCGCTCATAACTTATATGCAATTGAATGCATAGATATAGCCGAGCTTAATAACTCGTGGTGGTCCGTTTCCCCTCTGTAGTGACGGTGGTGCGGCGGTGCGGAGCATCTCAGACCCGGGCCTCCACAGCAGCAGTCTGTCCCCACAGTCGGTCAGCTCTGGAGGAGACAGCGGAGTGGACAGCTACTGCGACCCCTTGTCCGACATGCCGACCATCGGCATCTCTTTGTGTGGAGGACTCAACGACAACAGGGAGATCACTAAAGGTAAGACACACCGACACAGCTCGCTTCACACACTGTTTTGTAAGCTGTGGAAAAGGGAAACTAAGCGTGAAGTGTGTGTGTGTGTGTGTGTGTGTGTGTGTGTGTGTGTGTCCTTACAGAGCAGTTCCACGAGAAGATCATCTCTTACCAGCAGTTTTCGGAAAACCCCTCCATCATCGACGACCCCAACTTAGTCGTGAAAATCGGCTCCAAGTAAGAAATTCACACTTGCTTGAGTGACAGTATGTTTGCGTGTAAATATAATAAAACAACAGGCTATAAGCAGTTTACAGTCAAGGCTGGGTGGATTTAACTGCCACGCATTTCAGCAAAAACTGCATTGTGTGCAGGATTGTTTGGGCTCTTAAAGAGCAAAGACATTTGGTTGTCAAAGTGTTTTTGCTGCGGTGATGAAATTGATAAAAACATGTTTTGTTTTCTCCGTCAGATACTATAATTGGAGCTCTGCGGCTCCACTTATGCTGGCTTTGCAAGCCTTTCAAAAACCGCTGCCAAAGGTAGGAAACTGATACACAGCACAGATACTAATGACTCAATGTTGGTTGTGTTACATGAATACAACTCCCCCTTTTGACTGAAACCTGTACTGCATCCTGTGTAAGCGTATCCCTATACACCAGTCATTCTCAAAGAGTGGTCCGCGGACCACTGGTGGTCCGTGAGCGACCCCTGGTGGTCCGTGAGTATATTGGTAAAATGTCACATTTTAAATTAATATATTATAAGTTTGAAAGTGTTTCTCAAACTGTTTAAAAATGATTAGTATAGAGTGTAGCATAGATGTAGAAAAACCTTAATTTTCATGAAAAAAGCTTGAATGTCAAAAAATACTAAATATTTTCGTGAAAAAAGTTTGGATGTGAAAAAAAACGTAATTTTCAAAGTAAGTTGCGGCTCCTTTCGCTCGGACATAAACTCAGTAATAAATGTAGTCTACGTTTCATACGATGTGTAAAATCTATCAGCATTTACAGTTTAGATCCATATGAATGAAATGCTTGTAGAATCCGTAGTTGTATTTGTATTGTTGATTTAACATGTGAACGAGCGATGTAGAGAAAGTCACATAAAGCTCAATATTAGTCTGTGATTTGTAATATGCTGTTGGAGTGGTAAGCAGGCCTGTTGTTTTTGGATATTTGGGGAGTTAGGTGGTCTGTGAGTGTTTTTTTATTGGTTAAGTGGTGCTTGGTCTGAAAAGGTTTGAGAAGCCCTGCTATACACCTTTACTATTCATGTTCTACAACCTAAATGTTCTGTTATCGCAGTGTTTTGTGGTTAACATCCACTGAATCTCCTTAAACGTTGTCTCCCCCTCTGTTCCCCTCCCTCCTCTCCCATTGGTGCATCCATCCATTAGTCCTCTTGCCTCAGTTATATTCACTCAGCCGTAGAGTTTTTTCTCTGTTGTCTGACTGATGTGGTGGGCTACAGCTCTGTACGTCAGAAACGACACTTTTGTCCCTTTTCTTCTGTTTTAAAATTAGCTTCATTTTCCCCATTCCAACCACAGACACATTGTTGCTTCTGTGTTACTGTTTGTTGATTTCTGCTTTGGCTTACGTTTTTTTTTTAAGTGTGTTTTTTTTTACGGTGTTGTGTTGTGGTTGTTTTGGGGTTGTGTGTGCTCCTCTCCAGGCTGCAGTGGAGAACATCATAAAGGAGAAGATGCCCAAGAAAGGAGGGAGGTGGTGGTTCTCCTGGCGAGGCAAAAACAGCAGCACCAAATCTGTAATTTCTTCTCAAATTTCTTTTTTTCCAACATAATGTTTATTGATTTTTCAACATAAAAAAAGACACATTTTGTATGCATACGTACAGATATCCAGTATTATTATTATTATTATTATTATTATTATTATTATATGAAAATATATATTAATTACAACCTGTTACATTAATGGTAAAATAATAATAAATAAAAAAAATTATGTTGATATAAAAATATACATTAAAAAACAAAACACCAGAGAGGTTATGTTCCGTAGGCACATTTAAAATATCTAAATAATCAACACTTATATTGCTCGTCTACAACAGTTGCATAAATGACCTCTATTATTACAGATGCTTCTATTATCCTTTACCAGACTCGATCAATTTATGGGATAAATCCTTGTCCCTAAGATCATTTATAAATGGGCCCCAGATATTTTGAAATCTTGTCTGTCTTTGAGTGTGTATGTGATTTTTTTTTTTCTCCAGAAGTAAACCACATCTCAACACTTCCATATTACTGCTATAGATTATATTGCTTGTAAAAGGCACAGGTTCTCTGCCTTTCATTTAATTTTTTTTATAAAACATATTGATACTGGTTTGTTTTAGTTTCCACTAAATCTGTGAGTAAAGCAAATTGACACTGGTTCTCCTCTTGCAGGATTCTGTCTCTGAGCGTGGGGCCTGCGATTACGCTGAGCAGGCTGGGAAAATGTCAAGCAGGTGAGGAACCCGCTAAAACATTCATGTCCAGATTATATCCTCTAAATTAGTGAAGGATTTTAACACACTGTTAACCCGTCTGGTGCCAGACACAAAGAAGATTCGTCCTCGAGTGACGAAGACCACAGGGCAGCAATACAGAGCTCTGCCATCCAATCAGAGCCTGGCCTCACACCAGGAGGCGTGTCTTATAAGAAAACCCTCCGACTCACATCAGAGCAGCTGGTGAGTGCAGACTTTGACAATTTTTAGGCTATTAATAGTCATTCTTTCTACCTCCATTTATTGTATCTCGTTTTCTCTCTCTCTCTCTCTCACACACACACACACACAGCTGTCTCTCCAGCTGCAGGACGGTCCTAACGATGTTGTGTTCAGTGTGACTACTCAGTACCAGGGAACGTGTCGCTGTCAGGGCACCATCTACCTCTGGAACTGGGACGACAAGATAATTATCTCTGACATAGATGGAACCATCACCAGGTGTGTGATCCATGTGAATATAAACATACTTTAACAGCTGCCTTTACTGCACAACTGAACTCAGTTTGGAGTAAAAACGGATATAGATTTGGGGTCATCTGTATGTCCAGGCCATTTGTTTGTTTTTTTTTAACAAATTTGTTTTATCGGGACATCACAAGATAGTTACACTTATAATCTGAAAGTACAAACATGTCCAATTTTATATTAGTTCAAACAGAAACGCGGATACATACAGATGAACAAAGGAAGACCGAAAGAATATACAATTTTACAAAAGTCCACTTTTGCAAGAAAAATGTGTGTCTTGTAGCATATATGTAGTGTATAGCTAGGCATACATAATTAGACATGTTCAGCATCTTAAAGAATTCAAGTACATGACGACGCTACAGAAGTCCAGTTGCATACAAAATGATTGGGAAAGTGCATTTCTAAGCATGCATGGGAGCTGTGTATGAGAGGGGAGGTTGCCATGTAATGTAAAAGTTCTTAGTCCACCCTCGAAGAGAGAATTAGATTTTTTTCCAGTTTAAGGAATGACATTAAATCCCTCTGCAAAGAGCTCTTACTGGGGGCTTCACCGATTTCCAGTGTAGAAAGATGCATCCACAGGCCATGAAAGATGCAACGGACAGGACATTTAATTTATTTTTTATTAAACTTAAAGTTAAGGGGCATTCCAAAAATGCCAATGAGGGGGCAGGGTGCAATATCTGTACACATTTGAAAACGTTTTTGCAAAAACCCTGTTCATTTTGAACATGACCATATATGTATGTATTTCTCCTCATAAGGAAAAGCCTGTGCTCGCTTGTCCCAATGTCATGTATGTGTGTTTGTCTCCAGGTCGGACACACTGGGTCATATCCTGCCCACACTGGGGAAAGACTGGACCCACCAGGGCATCGCGCACCTCTACCACAAAGTCAGCCAGTAAGCACTCATTTACCAACACATCTTCGAGAAGACAGGCCAAAAAACCAGCCCTGAATAGAACCAGATGTGACGTTATCGCCATCAAGCGATCGTGATTAATACACATGCTTGTTCTCTCTTCTTTCCCTCTCGCTCGGTCAGAAATGGCTACAAGTTCCTGTACTGTTCGGCTCGAGCTATCGGCATGGCCGACATGACCAGAGGTTACCTCCACTGGGTCAACGAGAGAGGCACCATGCTTCCCATAGGCCCCGTCCTTCTCAGCCCCAGCAGCCTCTTTTCAGCTCTGCACAGGTCTCTCATACACACCAACACATGCATATAGGCTTCTAAAGTATCACTCTATAGTTATGTTGTACTGTGCTGATTGTTGGTTACATCTCTGTGGTGTGTGTGTGTGTGTGTGTGTTTGTGATAGGGAGGTGATCGAGAAGAAACCGGAGAAATTCAAGGTGGAGTGTCTCAACGACATCAGGAACCTCTTCTACCCCAACACACAGCCGTTCTATGCAGCGTTTGGCAACAGACCGACGGTAGACACGCGTTATATAAAGTGCAATTGAAAAATAAAGCCATTTGTGCTGTAGATTCTTGCATAAATTCATGTTATTTTTTTGCAAAGTTTAATTTACATGTACATCATTTCTAACATCCGAATTGTCATTCATATTTGCAGGACGTATATTCCTATAAAGAAGTAGGAGTGCCACTGAACAGGATTTTTACTGTAAACCCTAAAGGCGAGCTAGTGCAGGAGCACGCCAAGACCAACATCTCATCGTAAGTCCCGCATTACACGACTCACTCTAACATCGTAATGACTTCAGAGAACATCTTTCATCTACCGCTGTCCTCTCCTTCAGTTACGTCCGTCTGGGTGAGGTGGTGGACCACGTGTTCCCCCTGAAGATGCGCGCCTCCTCCTCAGACTTCCCCTGCTCGGACACCTACAGCCACTTCACCTACTGGAGGCAGCAGCTCCCCCGGGTGGAACATCAGGGCACTACACCTCCACTGACTCCCCGCCCCGGCAGCTGACTGCCTGTGGCCTGCTGAGCACTGACTGACCGCTGGTGTAATGGTTACATGTGTGTGATGTGAATTTGTAGATTTTTGTAGGAGATGGAGCACTTTGATCGCACAGCAGAGAGCTACTTGAGTAGTTTAAGTAGTTCTGCTGTGAATACTATTATAACGCACAAGATGGATGTAAGCGCACTTTTATGAGAAGATGGCATCTGTAGCCTTCTGACTAGACGTATGTATATGAGAAATTATTGTAATTTATTCAGGCAGCTTAGCACATAGTATATATTATTTTTGAGTGAGTGTTGACATTATTTTAGTAGCTAGACTTTCTAGGCTATTTATGCAGACAGTTGCGTACTGTATCTATGGCATCTGTGCATCACACAGAACAAAGCCACACTGTGCACACATCAGAGAGCAAGTTACTTCGACTTGTGCCAAATACTCGATGCAGAATTTATTTTCTTACTCTGAACTTTTTCAATCGAGACTGTTACAGATCCTCAATCAGCATAGGAAATGCATATATATATATGTATATATATATACATATATATATATATACATGCAGGTTAATTTTACTTCTAGCAACATGTGTGTGTGTGTAATGTAATGTATTATTCTGTTTGAAAGAAATCAGTCAGGTCAGTATTAGTTACATAGTATGCTAAAGGAAGACACTGCAGGTGAATAGGATGAAATATTTAAACTAATAGAAAATCACCATGAAACTTCCCCAGTTGATTACTGACATTAAGACAGTTGTTTTTTTGCCTTTATAAGTTTTCTGATATGTTATGTTTAAATATGCAAATGAGGCATTAAGTAATGGTAGCTTTTGGTGAATTTAGGAGAAATCTACGGACACAAATAGACAAAGTGTAGATGAACATCTAAATGTGTATTTTGGATGTTTTCTTTACACTAGTCTGAAAGAAGACGTGTTATAAATGCAAAATAGTCCAAACTCTCAAAATTGACCAGTGCTTAAAAAATTTATATTTTTGCCTGTAGTGTATCGCCCTAAATGAATTACAGAGCACAATAAATGAATGAACGTCTGTGTAGCCTGGCATAATCCTGAGGGAACTTTATAAAGATGCTTCAGAATGACCAAAGTAATCCTGACAGGAGAACAGAAAGCACAACTTTTTTAATGGTCAAAAATAACCAACAGTTTTCCCAAAAAAAACCCGACAAATTGCCAAATAATTTTAATTTTTCTATTGAAATCCCACAGTATGTGTTGTGATCAAAATGTCCTTTCTGTGCTGGCCTGCGTGAAACGCCTTTTCATTTATCCAGCTATGTCTATGTGACTGTTGTATGCTTGTTTCCATAAATGCCATCAAGTATATTTTATTTATTCATCTGATTAAATACTGACTGATATAAAATGTAGCTTTATACTATACATTACCCATTGGTTCTTTCACTGCAAAACCCCAAGTCTGAAACCCTTACACACTTGAAAAGTGATCTTTATTTCTTACAATACCACAGATAACCTGAGTTCATACACGGTTCATGAGCAGGAGCTGCTATTATGGTGACCTGCCTAATGTATCAGCAGTTTGACTGTGAACACCTGAACAGTATCAGTGTATTGAGTGAGCGTGTTTGTGAAAGAGGATGTGTATATAATGATTTATTATTCTTTCCATGAAAGAGCTCAAATAGCCTGAAAGCGTATTATATTTGCCTTAACTGTGATAATATGATCAATAATTTGTTCATTTACTCCCTCCGTCCCTTCTCTTGACCTGTACACTGTTGAATTGATGTAATCAAACTCAATAAAAAAAAGCCTTGGTACAGCAGTGAGTGTGTCAATATCCACCGACCCCTGGATTAACTTTCAGCATGACAAGTCTTCATTCACCTGAATACAGAGGTGGAAGAAGTATTCAGATCCTTTACTTCAGTAAAAGTACTAATACCACACTGTGAAAATACTATACTACAAGTAAAAGTCCTGCATTCAAAACCTTACTTAAGTAATGTTACTCAAAGTATCATAAGAAACTTCATTTTGCAGAAAAATGTTCTCAGTCAGTGTTTTACTTTACTTTATATATATATATATATATATTAATATTACTGCTGCATCAATGTGTATGTTGCATTTGCATTTAATCTACAGCAATGCATCCTATTCTATAAGATCATCATATGTTTGTAGCGTCACTGTCCTGTGATAACCAAGCATCTATAAAAAGTCAACTTTTAATCATCTCTGAGCTCTTTGTGAAGATGCATTTTCCAGCTGATCCAAGATGATTTTAAATAGTTTATTTAGTAGAAGTAGGAGAATTTTCTCAACACATAAAAGTTTTTCAGAACAATTGAAATTCAAAACACAATACCCTACCTGTTGTTTCTGGTTTTTATTCTCTCCCTCCTTTTTTTTTTCTAGTATTCTTTCTGTGTGTGTTTGAATATCATCTGTAAAATGACTCTTTCGATGTATGTGAAGAAAACTTTATTTATAATGGAAGAGGAAAAAAAACTAAACCAAATGTGGAGATACATGGTGTTGACTAGACAGGAAGGACATGATTATAATCTGAAAAGTAACTAAAGTGGTCATAAAAAAAATGTTTGTAAATGAGTACAAATAAAATAAGTACAATAGTTGCCTCTGAGATGTAGTGGAGAAGGAAAAAGTTGCATAAAATGGAAATACTGAAGTAAAATACAAGTAGGCTTCCTCCCATTTTTAATGAAGCACAGTGCTTTACATCTCACTACACCACTGCCTGGATAGCAGAGCACCATGTCATTTTGACCAAGAGAGAAGTTCAGGTCCATTTAGCAGCTGTAGGAGCTTTCATTGAGCTCCAGCCATCTTGAATCTCTCCATCTGTCTGTCACCAGTGTTCTGCACCAGGCTGACAGGACGCAGGTCAGACACACAGACAGTGTTCTGTTACACATCTAAGCCTCGGACATGTATCCGTCTTTCTGCAACTAGCAAAACTCAGTTGTTTCGACTATGCCGCACAATAGTGAGGCGTGTGGGGGTTGTTCAAGAGCAAAGGGCTGCACATTACAATGCGCGGGAGGAGTTTCCAGAACCCAGCGACACCATTGGCCTGGCCCCGTGGGGGTGCTGCTGGGCTCCACGCAGGGTGCATCGCACCAACGAAAGTCGGTGAGGACAGCCACCTGCGAGGGTCGCGTTCGGTCCCTGTGAAGCATGACGAACACGGTAAGACAGCCGCCTCCACCTGCACCTGTCGAAGTGAGCGTGTCGCTGAACGCACGCGAGCCGACCTTGTTGCATCATTTGAGACCGCTCGTGCGGCTCGTGCACAGTACGAGCTCGTGTTAACGTTGCGCTTTAAAAGTTAACATTGTAAAGTATATTCCGAGTGTCAGCCTCGCGACTGAACGAGCAGAAGAAGAAAACACTTTCATTGTAGATTTAATGTTTGTTGTCAGTCCTCGAGACGAGTCCACAATGTGTCTGTAGAATAGAGCTGAAGCTATAAACTGCTGAGACTTAAAAACATATTCTGTAATGTTGCTACTCACCGATATTAGCGGGTCAGGTCATGTTCATAGTTCATGGACTGCAGATAAGGAGTCAGTGTGTCCCTGTTCTTAACTAAGTAAAGACCTTCATGTACTCCTGGCTGTTTAAAGACATGTTGTTGTGCTTCGGGCATATAGAAATAGTCTGTTTGGAATAATAATCATTTGTGTTTAATATGTTTGTTTGTTTTTCAAAAGGAAAAAGAGTTCAAATTAGATATAGCCCATCTCTTTCCTCAATCCAGAAGAATCTATGAATATGCACATAGTTTTTACAGCTGGACACAAAGGTGAAGAGTTATGATAAAACATCCAAATTATGTAATATTAAGCAAAACACATTTTTTTGAGTGGAAGGGGATTTTTAAATTGAAAACAGCCACCAACTTCAACTATGAAGTTAGGGTTAGTTTTCACAACCTGTAAAACCTTCATGTCCAATTTATTTTTTGACTCATAACTTTAGACTCTACGTGTCAAAATCAAAAAAGACTTGCGACTCGACTTAGACTTTAACACCAACGACCCGTTACTTCACTTGGACTTGAGCCTCTTGACTTGAAAATACTTGATACCTTCCACCAAGTCCAAAGATTAAAACATATATTATTAAAAATTGTGCCTTGAATCAATGAATTTCCCTTAAGTTTCTTAAATGAATTCCCAGCAGGGCGACACTTAATTCCCAGGTCCACCTTGTTTAAACCAACAGCATCCAATCAGAAGAGAACCACGAAGAACTAGCGTTACATTACTGTGCGCCAGTTGGAAAGAAATTATACCAAAGATAATTTTCTAATTTAAATGCGATGGTAAACAAAAAAACTAATTGCAGTATGTAAAACGTGCGGCTCGAAAATTGCAATACATTTGGTGAAGAGCGCATTATGACTTGTGTAGGACTCAAAACTCAAAGTTGGGACTTGTCAGTCTTGACTAGAGTCCAAAGGCTGGAGACTTACTTCGACTTGGTCCCACCTCTGGCTGCTTATTTGTTCCCTCAGCTAGTCCAAAAATACATTTTATTTTCTCTTTCTTTCTTCTCACATTACAGAGTCACACCCAGAACAGCCTATATCAGATCAGCCATGTTTCAATTCCGTCGAGCTGTGTTTCTACTCTATTAAAGGTGTCAAACATCAAACTTAACTTGTATGGCTTCAACATAAGCATGCCTTCCTCCTCCAGTACAGGGATTCAGGCAGAGCAGGGCTGGAGAATGTGGAGGAGTTTGTGGATATATTGGAGGAGAGGAGGTGCAGCAGTGATCTCGGCCATGCCTTCCGGACCTTCAGCCCAAACCCTTACAAAGGGGCCCCGTCCTGCTCCGCAGCTGACCTCAACAAAGCCGTGCTGGAGTCCCAGTATCTACGCTACGTGGCCAAGGAGGTGGGATGGTGTGATTTGAAAAGAAGAAACAAAGACATTTTACACAATTTCTTCATCAACATGGTCTTTTTCCTGGGTTACTCCTCAGGTTGCCACGGAGATGGGGTTATCGGTGGAGGAGGTGAGAGAGGAGGCTTCTGGGATTTTGGAGGAAATGTCTCAAAACCTGCAGCTGGGGTTCATCAGGCTAATGGGCTACACGTTTAGCAAGGTGTTCAAGAGAGTCTTCAGCGGCATCTTTGTCAACATGGAAGGACTCAACGCGGTAAGTAATTAATACTGTGTTCAGTACAACTGCACATTACAAAATATACACTGCCCACTACAACGTACTGCTTCTAAGTAATTAACTGACGAGGAGGCAACTTTGCATTCGCTAAATAAATGAATGTCTCTAATATAACCACCGCTTGCACCAGCGTTGCCAGATGTACGATATTTATCGTATTTGTGCGATCATTTTTCCCACTGTACGATGCATGATCAATAATGCCAACAGTGCTGTAATGTACAATAATTAGACCATTTTGTGATGCTTACAATAAGTAGATGGTTTTAGTTTGCGCTGTCTCATATGAATTATTTTCCTTGTTTTTGTTGACGCAAAAATAACCGAATGTGGGTCGATTTCTAGGCGTGTTAAAGAAGTTGTAGAAATGTATGTTTTTATTAAATTGCACATTTATGCTTATTTGTTCTCTTGGTTATGACTCTTCTGTGATTATCTTCCTCAAAATACGATAATTTTAAGCCTTTAGGTCCGTTAGTTTGACCTGCACGCACCTCCCAGATGTAAAGCCATTTTAAAGGTGTATTTTCCCTCCTAACTGCAATTAATGGAATTTTCCATATAGAGCTGAAATAATATTTACCAAATTATTAAGATTGTAACCACTCTCATGTCGGAGATCATCATTTCTCTCATCGAACTCTTAGCAACAAAGTGAGTGACACAACAGTGAGAAGCTATTTTAAACAACGTTTTTCACCAAAATGAATGAAACAGTGGCTTGCTTTTCATTGCAACAGACCAATAATATGATCAACATATTATATGACATTTCTTTAGGAGACTAGCACTTTTCTAACAAGTGTTTTTTTCTGAGACTACTATACCAAGAGACCGCTACTGATCCCGCTTTTTCAATTTCTCTGTAATTAATCTCAATTTTTCTCCTGAAACTTTTTTTCATTCGTCTGTCACCTTGCAGCTCCAACAAGCCATCCAGGAGAATCCTGTGATCCTGATGCCCAGTCACAGGAGCTATGTGGACTTCCTGGTTATCTCCTACATCCTGTTCACCTACGACATCCCGCTGCCTGTTATTGCTGCAGGAATTCGCAAGTATCTATTTGAATTAAAACAACAGAATATTAGATAATGCAGTTACGTTACAACACCTCTGCTGGATGTAAACTTTACACAACTTGTTTCTTTGCTTCCAGACGCTCACTTCTCTCTCTCTCTCTCCCTCTATTTATTCCTTAATTTCTCTCCACTGTAAAGCTCTAGCAGGGATGAAGATGGTCGGAGAGATACTGCGTCGCTCGGGAGCTTTCTTTATCCGACGTGCCATTGGCTCTGACAAACTGTACTGGGCATTGCTGTCAGAATATGTCAGAACCATTGTCAAGGTAAGACATAATAATCTGCCAAACTCAAACGGTCATACCCCTTTTGGAAATGGCCTCAGCTCAGGAAGTCTTCCTCTATCCATATTTGACTATCAGCTTCTGCATTTGATCATCTGTAAAGAGTGTTTCTGACTGTTGAATGTTTTTTTTTAATCTAGAAAGGATTTGCTCCTTTGGAGTTCTATGTGGAAGGCCTGCGGAGTCGCACACTGAAGTCCGTGATGCCCAAGTTGGGTAAGGTGTGTGTGTGTCTGTGTGTCTGTGTGTCTGTGTGTCTGTGTGTCTGTGTGTCTGTGTGTCTGTGTCTGTGTGTCAGGGTAGGAAAGTACAATGGCGTATTAGGGCCATTATAGCTAGAGAAATACAATAAAAATGTCTGAACTGGACTAATGATCTGAGAAGAAACTCAGAATTTCAGAGATTAAAGTCGTGAATTAATGAGGGAAAACATATCACAATTTTATGAGAAAAACTTAAATATTTTCTGAGATTTTAAAGTTATACATTTGCAAAATAAAAATCTGAAATTCACTTTGTAAGTTTGGATCAACCTCATCTCATCACAGTCATACCACCAGTAAACAGGAAATGCCCCACGGACAGTTAGTGAGGAGGTGCAACAATATGGAACATGGCGATATCTCTCATCTGTCCATTACGTTGTACTTCCTGCTGCCCAAAAGCGATTACCTTATCCAAATCAGTATGTAGTTTTCTTCTAGCTCAATTCATGGAAATGTCTAGATGCCAATGATAATATGGTGATTCTGGGCTAAAATTATGAGTATTATTGCTTGATCAGTTTGCAAAAATATAATTTGATTAGTTTGTCCACTGCATGCATAATACACAGCAAGTCTGTGGTGTGATGCATTTGATCACATTTCATAAATTTTTTTCTAGCAAATTGGCCCCTTAAATCTCATCCAAGCTCTTTTTTTGTAAAATGAAAGACTTTAATTGGAAATTCTTAGTCTTTTCAGATTATTATCCCCCTACAGTGTCTTTTAAGTTGTTGAAAAGTCTGTATTTTTCCCATCCAGGTTCGCCATAGGGACCAACAAGGGAAAACGGTTGCATTCATGCATTGAAATTTGAAAACGTGACAAAATTCTACCATATCTACATGTGTCTGCAGGCATGATGCACATGGTGATGGAGCCCTACTTTAAAGGCGAGGTGTATGACATCACATTGGTCCCCATCAGTATCAGCTACGACCGAGTGTTGGAGGAGTCGCTGCTCGCCCACGAGTTACTGGGTATCCCCAAGCCCAAAGAAAGCACCATGGTACGTCCTGGTCACATTACTGGCTCCACCAAACTATTCATTATCAACTCATTCCAAGAAGGCTCAACACCTCCCAGCATTCACTGCCATGTAAAGTGTGAATAATGAGGGTTATTTGGGTTCATATTAACCTTGCTGCACCATTACCCCTGCCTCTCTCTGCATCCATACCAATATGTGATTCTGTTTGTTAAAGTATGTAAAAAAAAAAAAAAAAATACAAACCTCACTAACTCATTAGTGCAGGTCAGAAGGGCTCATGCATGAATAAAGCTGATTACTTTGTGCTCGTGATTCACTGCCAGCCTTGCTCTTTCCCCGCAGGGTCTGCTGAAAGCTAGCAAAGTTCTCCAGGAAAATTACGGCAGCATGCATGTGACCTTTGGCCGTCCCATGTCGACCCGGCATTTGTGTGAGGGCAAGATAAACCGCTGCCAGTACAACCTCATACCCAGGTAGAAAAACTAAAGTCCTTCAATAATGTGTTTTGGCTAAACACAATGAAATTTCGACTGCACAAGATTGGAATTAACCTAAAAAAAAAAAAAAACAACACCAAGTGTAATAATTGTATAATGTAAACTCCTCTTTAAAGGTTCAATGTGTAAGATAAGCCACCATTAGAACGTAACACATTAAACAATGAACTAACAGAGTGTGAAGAGGTAACAGCCTTGACGTCAAGTCAAAGACGTCTATGTGTTGTGTTGCAGAGAAATCTACTGAAATCAGCATCTAACTGACTAGTTCCGCTTCATCCAGTCTTGTAATACCAGATATCCAAGCCCCACGTAAGGATTATAAGATAGCGGTGATATTTAGACTGACTCTCAGAGTTTCAGCAGTCTGGTCTAATGAACTGACACAGGAGTAAAAAACACAGTAAATATATCAACACTAGAAGAAAGAGATATATAGCTGAGGAATAAAAACTTAGTAAATACAATAAATATGACATACTATAGTTGGCCTTTTTAATAACTGATGGTTTTGATGTTTGATGAATTTAGATTGTATGGCCCCAGTGGTAGAGGTGACATACTGCCCCCTATTTCTTTGGAGCAGTTGGCTCAGAATTACACATTGAACCTTTTTTTTTAAAGTCATTATAAACCCTCCAAATTTCCAGGAATATTACCAAATGACATGACCTCATTGTCGCTACAGCCTTGTAGTGAGTCATGGATCTCACTCCTCTTCTCTCCCTTTCCCATCTATACCCAGAGATCTTCCTCAGAAGCCCAGTGCAGAGGCGCAGGCCTGTGTGAGCTGGCTGGCTCATCTGATGGTGCGGCTCCAGGAAGAGGGCTCTGTGATCAGCCCGTGGTCTCTGATGGCCTGCCTGTTGCTCCAGGGTCCTGCCACAGTGTTGACAGCGGAGGGTCTGCTGTGGCATCAGCTCACAGAAAGAACCCTCTGGCTCAGGAAGCTGGCGCTGGACTTTGGGGCTCGCCTGAACTGGCCCAGTGGGAAAGGTTATATTCAATTAGGTTTTGTTTTATTCTGGTTTTATATTTTTGATTTAAACACAATTATAACATGTTTTGCCGTTGTATGTGACCACATTCCTGTTTATACCACAGCCCTTGCAGCCAGGCATTTACCAGGCTTTAGGGTGGAGGTTGGGGCAGGAGAGTTGACGGAAATATATTATAGCTAAAAAAAAAATTGAAAAACTAAAGTTGAAATGAATTCAATGTATTCGTTTTTTAACCAGGAAGTATCGTCTGAGTTTAGTTTCTTCACAAAGGATATTGATCTTATTTAGTTTCAGTTTCATTTCTTTTTTTCTTTTATTTTCAAGTGGGTAGAAAAGGTAGATACATTTTTATATATTGTATCTTTAAAAAAATATATATATATTAATAATAATTTAGCCCAAATGCAGCTGCATATAGCTGAATGTGATAAAGTGATTTAATGGGTCTTTTGAGGAGGTTTATTTTGACCTCCCTTGAGTGACCAGTAGGTGGCATTTGCATACTGCATTACAAGTGAACCAGACAAAGTAAATGCAGGAAAGTAACTGAGTTGTGTCTGTCGGCGTCTCACGTCTCACCTCAGTGCACTAAAGGCTCCTTGGACCCGCTCTGCTGCAGATCAGACAGATTAGATAAATGTGAGTTGGCACAAGCGTTCAGTTTCACTTAGGAGATGTTCAGTGGATTATTGCACTTTAAGTAACTTATCCTAAGAGGACCAACACTGAACTGTCTCACTTTACAGTTCTCGTGTGTGTGCAAATACACGTAAGGCACGTAAACACACACCCACACAAATGCATAACAAACTATTCAGGAAACCGTTTTCTCCAGGACAAGTCCCTGACCCGGATGTGATGTCATCCTCCTTGGCCCTTCATCGCTCCGTAGTTCTACGTAAAGCGGGGCGTGTCTACCTGGTTCAGGAGGACGAGCCCGCGAGGAAACAGCCAATCAGCCCAGAGGAGGATGTGATCAGGACGGCGGCGGCGGTGCTGATGCTGGCTTCCTATAGGAATCAGTCACTGCACCTTTTTGTGCGTCCCGCCATGCTCGCAGTGGCCATACACGTCACAAAGACCGCGCAGAGAGGTGAGGGTTAAACAAGATCGATTTTCTAATATATTGTCCTCTGGCTTCGTCGTGATCCACCGTTCTGTTCACAGACGAGCTCTTCGCCTTCTTCTGCTTCCTACGGGACGTCTTCTCCAACGAGTTCATCGTCATCCCTGGAAAGTCGTCTCAGGTAAACAACCTCATCAGCTTCCTTCGGGACACCTCAGGACAAAGATCCCAAAGAGGATTATTGTCCCGTCACACCGTGGTAATATAATGTGTAGTGCGAACATGACTACACTTCTGTTTCTGACAAACATGATCAAGCTTAATGTTGGAACACGGAGCAGAGTCCCAGGTCAGGTAGATGAGAGTGCAACATCTGTGATTTAATAGCCTTTGTAGTCTACAGTGTGTGAAAGAGCCGCCCAGGAGAACCAGAGTACTCTTCACTATTGTGGTTAGCTACTTATTAGCATATTGTTCCCCGGTCATAGGCCTTTATACACAAAAAATCATTAATCTTGTAAGCTTTAAGAGACAAAAAATATTGTTTGTTTGTTCTTGATATTGTGTGCCTCTATCTGTCTTACCTTTAATCAGGACTTTGAGGAGGCATGCTTCCTCCTGCAGAAATGTGGAGCAGTCCACGTCAGTGAGCAGGAGGTGACGGTGTCGGAGGCGGGGCTGGAGGTGTTGTCCTTCCTGCAGGCACTGCTACGACCCTTCATAGACTCTTATCAGGTCCTTTTTGACTTTTGCCTCCTGATCGAGATAACGCACATGACCTCGGTATTTGTGTCCTCAGCGGTAGACGAGGACATGTGCGTGTTCTGGGAATTTGGGGGGTTAAGCAACTCGAGTGTAGTTTACATTACACAGTCAAACTTATTTTTATGCTTATTCCAGTATTTTTGGTTTTATTTTTGTGTACTTTTTGGTCAACAAAAATATATGAATTGACGCACAGTAAATAATTCAGAAAAACACAATGTTGTTCTTGTTAGTGTGGAGTAGGCATTGAAACCGTATTGAGACCTTCATGTTGGAAAATAAATCGGGAGTGCTTTATATTACAGGGCTGTAATTTCCCAATCACTGGAAATAAATATTTAAATGTACTAATTGTAGAGAAAACAGAGACTAAGTTGTGAGAGTTATTTTAATTAGTTTGGTCAACAACTGCTTATAAAGTAATCTTTTTTTTTAATTTTTTTTTTTTATAATATTTGCAGAAAATGTAATTGATCTGCTTTAAACCAATAAATGAAAGATAGAAATTCCAAATGATTATTAAAATAGATGTTTTCCTGCCAGTTCGCTTTAAATCTGCTATTTCTAATGTTAAATTTTCAATAAATGTTAAAGTAATATATCTGCTTAGTACATTTTCTTTGCTCAATATGTTTTTGTTTACGATGTGTGCTTATATATTTGCAAAAACATATGAGGGTGAACAGTCTATGGTGTAAAAACAGAATGACAAGTGACCACAGACGGGGAGTGTCTGTGGTCACTTGTCATTCTGTTACTGAGTTGTTAGGTCACACTTTTTTCTGGCTGACCTTTCCTGAAAGTGAAAGTCTCGCAGGTTTCCACACAACCCTGTCAATCTTAGCTCTAGTAGACGGTGCATGAATAGTTACTATTACTACTATAGAGTTCTAACAAATACACTGTTGGATTCTAAAAAGTAAAAAATGTGCTGTGTATGTCCTTCTGTTTGATCAGGTGTGTTTTTATGTCCAGGTGATGTTCAGGCACCTCTGCGAAGACGGAGTTCACGTGGTCACAGAGAAACAGTTCCTACCTGCTGTGCGAAACCTGGCTACAAAGCTCATCCTCTCAGGTGGAACAGAAAGTGACCTTTGACCTCGAGAAACCATCTAGCTGTTATACTCGTAACCAGAGTCTTTACCCGTCATTGCGTCTGTGTGTTTCAGGCGAGCTTCACACCTACGAAGCCCTTTCGTCGGACACGCAGAAGAACGTCTTGTCGGCCTTGCGGAGAATGGAGACTGTGACAATGTTGAGGGCGTGAGTAACGAGATTAGCACCTGGAAATCTGTTTGGTTTTAAGCTCATTTTCTGTGGCAGTGAAGAAGCTGTCTGTATTTCTGATGCCAAAGTTAAGTTTCTCTTGTCTGGTTTTTCTCATCACAGGTCTGAGCAGAATGAATTCAAAGTGAACAAAGCGGCCGTCAGACGAATCGATGACATACTTTGTGAGTCAGTTTACTTCAAATACAACCGAGTTTGGGATAAAGATGAACGTTTGTGATCATGACTTAAACGTCCTCACTATGTCTTTGAGATTCGTTGAGTTTTTTTGCCCATGCTTGTGTTTACCACACGAACAAACAGAAGCCTGAGGGATTTCTTTTCTTTTTCCTCTCTGACTGTAGCCGGGAAAATCCCTCCCCAGATGCTCCAGACTACACCTGACGCAAAACTTTAGCCTCCATTGGAGCAGATCCATCTTCAGTATCCGCTCACAGTCCTGATAACCCCGACGTGACCCTTTTTCACTTCTTCCTCATCTTCTACCCTCCGTGCCTTATTATGCAGCCGTCTGTAGAATGGCTGCACTCTGGGCGTTTAGACAAAATGCTTCATGTCTTGGATGCCAGTGGCCAGACTTGACCGTTTGTCTCCTCCGCCTTCTCTGTTTCCTTGTTCTCATCCCTTACGTGTTATAGTGACCCGAGGGTGACAGTGTGGCTGATTTTGTTTGATGGCTATAATCACAATTAGTCGATGAAGAAAGGCGTAATTATGACTGACGCGCTAGTGACGCCTGTGAATCAAGATACTGGCCTATAACTGTATTTTAATCAGTTGCATTGTGTTAGTATGTTTTTGTCCTGTAGATATATTGTTGATTGACAAGGCTTCCATGTTTAATTGAGGCAAATGACCGATAGAGCACTTTAAAATAAACTTGATTAGAAAGTAAACACTGAATTATGACACTTGATTGTATAAACATGAATGTACCAATAAACGTCTAAATACCATAACCCAACAAAGATTAGTTTGAGACATTTATTTTAACTTCTTTACATGTCAATAAATGTAAAGCAAATGTAAGAAAATGCACTCTTGATTTTAACACATATCATTCCTTTTTGTACTAAACCCTCCAGGATGAGTGAAAACAGGTCAAAAGTTCAACCTCCTGTCATCTCAATCAACACACTGCCTGCACCTGTAACCCCTCAGCAGTTAGAAGAAGGCCCCTTATGTGCCACTTAACCAGGATATTGTTGTACATTAATTATCTATACACAGGTGGTACGTCAACTTTGATGCGTAAAGCGCTGACAGGGTCTTGGCAAAACACCGAGATGTATTCCAGCACTCTAGAATTTAGCTTTTTCTCGCCCTCTTTGGCCCTGTGCCGCTCTTTGTCCCATCTATCCTTCTCGCCGTTCATTTGGGAGAACAGGTTGACCTGGATGGTGCGCAGCGTGGCCGCCAGCACGTAGAAACCCCCCTGCAGCATGTGGCAGAAGGCGGCGCCCACGCTGAGCGCTGCGCCCATCAGGTTGGGCACCGTCTCGCATACCACGCACATGCCCTCCAGGAAGTGCAGCGTGCCTTTCTTGGCCAGGGGCTGGCCTTGGTAGAAGACGCCGCCCTGGGGAGTGGGGGTTTGCTGGGCATGGTTGACCAGGTACCTCGCGCAGTCGGCGAAGTGGGTGGCGGCGCGGCGCAGCGGGAGAAGGGCCAGGTACAGGTGACATGCAGCTTTAGTGAGAGCATGGAAGAGCAGCCGCAGCTCAAGCACGGCGTTGCCTGGAGATAAGAGGGTAACGGGGTCAGCTGGAGTCTAATTTAACACCCTGGATAATGTCAGCAACCATTACAAACAGCGTCTGCCACTGGATTAAAGTGTTCACAAGCCATGTGGGCGACGGCTCTCACCTGAGCACGCGAGGCCGGGGGTTTGGGGCGTCATTACGCGCGCCCCTCAACACGGGACCCATCCTCTGACAAAGGAGCCTTTTAAATTACATTTCCTTCTATTGCAGTTTCACTTTTGAGAACATGATAACAGTAGAATTATTAGTCTAAAAATTGCCCAAACTTCTTTAAAATGTTTCAAATGTCAACTCAATAATTTCATTAAAGAAATTGAGGCAGTCTTACTTTAAGATGTAGCCTACTCTACACAACATGGCCTAACTATTACAAGTTTCTTCTGTTTAAGCTCCATTTAGGAAACGTGCAGAAATGAAAACAATATCATGATTTCCTGGTCTAAGAGGTCCCAGTGCGCCATCCCTTGAAAGGTTTTGGGCATCTGATGATCGATTCTTAGAAAAACTGCAAGGCGAGATGATTAATATATGTACCTACAATGTACAGTATGCAGCCTAGTTTACATTTTATGTAGAGATTACTCGTTTGACTTCTTATGCTAGGAATTTATGACAGATGTTTCCGCCGTAAGGTAATAGACCTGTGCCACAGCATTCCGGAAAAGCTTCCAAATCTCCGCTAAGTAAATGTTCCCTTACCGTCTATAAAGCAGAAAATCCACAGCAGGGCAGTAATCGCTGCCAACGAAGTACACCAATCCATGTGGTCTCCCCCCTGTCCTGGACTCGTCAACGAAAAGAAAGAAAGCAGCGAAAATCCCAAGTTAGGATCTGGCCAAGCCCTGCCCTGCCTTTTACGCAGCTAATACCTAAACAGTAAGTAGTCGCATTCTCCGCAGGTGTCGGAGAGTTGCAGCCTTTGCGCAACACCTTGAAGGTGCACATGATGTGTCAACAGGCGCATTAGGACCGATTGCATAGAACTCTTTAATTTACTGCACCTTGTAGTGTCTCACAGAAACCGACACGTTTTTGCTTAATAACTAAATTGTTGAAATCAGGGATTTAACGGTTTACTTAAAACATTTAGACTATAATATATTTTTTTATTATTATTTTTTTTTAAAAGCATGTGTTATGTGAGATAGTAATTGGGGCCCTGACTGACATCCAATCAATTATATTGAGAGAAAAAAAAAAAAT
>CALSCE010010644.1:12062520-12100074 GCA_943593645.1 Bovichtus variegatus | reverse complement strand
TATATATATATATATATATATATATACATATTTTTTTTAGAAACGTTAATATTTCCCTCCTGCACATTTCCATAGCAAAGACTATTTTTTTTCTCTCAATATATTTGATTGGATGTCAATCAGGACCCCAATTACTATCTCACATAACACATGCTTTAAAAAAATTAATAAATAAATAAAGAATGTCTCTTATGCCTATGAGAGGATGCCTTATTTTCCAGACGGTGTGTAGGCTACAAATATAGACATCATGGGGCTACTACCCAGGCTGGATAAAGTCAGTCTGTCTCCAAGTTTGTCTAGACACCCGTGAGTGCCAGGCAAGATGGGAGAAATCCCCTGGCTTAAAATAGATACGGTAAGTGTGACTATTTTAATTAAAAAAATCAATCTAAATCGATATGGGAGTTATATAAAGGGGTGAATGGGTTAATTGGAAATGGCATGACATGTTTTTATGCACTTTTTAAGAAAATTAAACAGAATTCAAATACCGATTAGAAGAAAAATTATAAGGAGAAATAATTCTAGAATATAATAGAAAGATACTGATGAATAATAATTACAACAAAAAAAATAGTAATGATAACTAAACATAAAATATAAATAAATAAGACCGTAATTTTTTTTTTTTTTTACGTTTATTATACATTAGGCCTGCTGATACATGTGGTTCATATTAAATTGAGGAAGTTAATGGTGTCGCATAACAGCCTCCATACACACTTCATCGGAGCTGCAGCTTGTCTCGCGGTGAACGCCGCGTGCGACTTTGCTCGCTGGTGAGACGGTGTCATGGCAACGGGAAAGCTTCAGACGGCGGCAGGACACCTGAAGAGGCCTCTCTTCTTCGTCTCTGCGAGGCTGAGGGGAAACCAAAGGATAGCAGTCGCCATACTTTTAAAATGTTACAACGTGTGTTTTATCTGACGAGCTGACCCGAAACCGAAAGAGTTTTGGCTCCTTTTTGTCGTCTTCTGATCCAAACGTCCTCAAGTCAACAAAGGTAAGACACCCTAACATTGCTATGTTGACATGGGCTGCTCAATTATAAACTAAAGACAACATGCAATGTAAATAGATTCAGTTGAGCTTAATTACATGCAATAATGCTTGAGTATTTATGTATGTCAATGTGTTTAGCATGAGGATCCAGGTCAGCAGGTTGTCACCGATGGCTCAAACCATTTTTCTCATGATTTAGGGATGAGCCCCAAGAAGAACAACACACCCAGTGGTGTGATCACCTTCCACACACCTTTCCCTGTTAGCCTGTTGAAATCAAAGGTAAAAAAAAAAAAACACACTTGCCAACTAATAATTTATCAGTGGTCTTTAAATGTCAGGGAGGCTACGTAGGTACAGTATGTGCACCCTGGCCGACCCAGACAGGGAGTACAATGCTCGTCTCTGAATGCCTGGCTGCCTCTCTTTCTCCTCTGTCTGTGCAGTGTCATGTCTGAATGTACAATGCTTGAATCTCAGTGTCCTCGGAAAGATGTGGAAAGGGTTCAGGTTATTGACAGACTGATACGGTAGCCACTGTTATCCTCTCTTGACTCAGGACAATAGAAACCTGGCGAGGGATCAGATGACATGCAGGTGAACAAACCAGCCGAGCATCCGAAGACAATGGCGGTATTTCAGACAAACATCAAAAAGCACAACAAGGAAGGAAGCTGCCATCGATGCTCAAGTTGCTACATCATGTAGAAAAAATCCCCGTAGTGCACAGACATACATGTCCCACCCCCTTTATATATACAGTGTTTGTGTAACAGTGAGATGCAGCTCAGGTGTCCAGGTAGTGATGTGATCCGTCAGCGCCTGTTGTGCTGGACTCTGATGTCTTCTGTTCACCGACATGAGTGTGTCTGGTCTGTCTGTGAACTCGAGCTGGGATTTCTAGGAGTTTATAGTCCCTGTTAAGCAACTACATTTCCCTGCAGTTCCAGAGTTATGTATATTTATGTTATTGGAATTAATTAATCAATCTGTTGGATGGAGGCCTGTATGTGTATACTTGGCACCTAGAATGTTAAGGAAGACTGTACTGTCTGATCTAGTTGACTTGTAAACAATTGGCTAAATATATATATATCTATATATATATTTATTTTTTGCTTAAGTTGAAAATCCCATAAGCAAAGTTAAGAAATGTTTTTCTTTCTTTTAATTCAGGTGCAATTTGCTGTTATGTGACATGTGACCCTACTGTATATTTGCTGTTATTTGTGGCGTGATTTAAAATGAAACGATACAGTTCAAACTGTAACTACAGCACATTGTTTATTAATGACACAGTTACCGAAGACCACAGACTGACCCTGCTGGTGTTTCAGGAGTGCATGGCAGGTGTGAAGGGCGCCACAGAGAGCAGAAAGACCCCCACTCAGCCGAGGGTGAGGACGCGGAGCACTGGTAAATGTATGAGAGCAGAGAAAAGGGATGAGGCCTCACAGCCTGGAGCCAAACAGGACTGGCTCTCTCCCACCTCCCTCAGACGACTGCAGGTATTGCACTCAACAAAACTCAACCCTGCACAAAAAGAGGGTAACGTTTCTCACTGCATGCTTTACTATTTAGGCAAAGATGGAGGCTGAAAATCAACAGGCGAAAGAAATAATCCAACCTTTACTGGATACAGAAAACGGTTTTGTGAAGGTAAGATGCCGGAGCACAATCTTTGTTGTTTTGTATTGAGCTTCTCTAACTTCTGTTGCTTTCCCGTTTCTTTAATTTATGTAGAGAAAAGATGCCGCTTTTTTAAAAACAATTTTTACTCATCATTATTTTACAAAAAAAGGGTTTGAATCTTTAACTTTGTGTCTTTAACTCCCACGTTGGTTGAAATGTGTCTCCATTGAGGACTTGGAGAGGTTTCTGAGCCAAAGGGATGTGACGGAGCTGAGGAGGAGGGAGCTGCTGCACAAGCGCTGGACTGAGCGTGTCTGGTTTCCCCTCCAGAGGAAAGTGGAGGAACATGCGTCCAGCTGCAGCACTGTGGCGGTCAAAAGGCGCCAGAGCTCATACAGTCACTACCTCCATCACTGCAACACCAAGGTGATACCAAACTCACCATTCAGTCTGGAGTGGAAACAGCTTTTTTGCCTTGTTGTGGACTGTGATGCTTTATAATTCTGCATCAGCCTCCACACAAATATTCTGCTTTTGTGATTTGCTTAGCGCTGCAAAACCGAGAAAACTCACACAAGAGATGTGTAATTATCTAACTGCTGTAACGTCTTTCATCTTCAGGGCTTTGTGTTTCTAGAAACCTATGATCTAAAGGAATACAATCCGTTTCTTCTTCACATCAGAAAGCCACACTACTTCAAGGTGAAGGAGATTTTTTTTGTGACTTAAATATTTCTCTTAATGTATGTTTAAAAAAAACAAAAAAAAAAAACAGCTTTGGACATATTGAGGTATTCCGAATGTGTCTGTTACTGACAAATGATTCACTGCTTTATCCGTAGCTCAGTACAGCTGACTTAAAGGACCCATTGTACCTTCAGTTACATGGAAGACTGAAGGAAAAGAGAACAGCCCGTTCTTGTGAAGCAGGTATTTTCCGTTTTTGAATCAAAATGAAATTCAAGAATTATATGAATGCTTTGAGTTTGAGCCGATATATCCAGTGGCATTTTCTCTTGAATTTAGGGGAATTAAGTGAGACTATATAACTTTTGAAAGAAGAAATAACACATTCCACCTGTTACAAATGAAGATGAAAGCTTGCTCAACTCATAACACTCAGGGCTTTTGCTGCTACAGCCTCACTTGGTCTGATATGACCAGCAGTTTACGGTGGCTATTGTTATGGCAATGGAAATTTCCCTATTTTAGGATGTAAAAACACAAGGAGACAAGTAGAGGCGCTACCTCAGAGTGACATACTGCTGCATGCCTCATCTAATCATCCAGTCACCGCATCCAGAAAATCCATACCGTACCACATCAGTGCAACTGCCACACCAGATGGAAGGTGCCATCAGGCCGGCTGCTCGCTCTCCACATGTGGATGTCGGCAACAACCAGCAAGTGTACAACAACTCCAGTCCTCGCCTACATCCAAATAAATCCCTTATTAACCATAAATCCTTACTTCTATTCCCTTCTAACTACCTCACATTTCCCCCAGTCACTATACCCGGGAGGGTTCTTGTGCGGGACTACAGGAAACCAGGAATGTGTTAAAGTAGCGAAACATTCACCCACAACAAAGAAAAAACGTTTACTGTATGCACATTTTATTCATGCCATTTTTTAGGATTTAATGGCAAATTTAGGATTAACGTTTGACATTACATTGTACAGTAGCGTGCAACATTTGAAATGACAGCACAGCAAGGACATGTGTGGCAGTGTGCGGGCGAATGTACAGTATAACAGGGCGTATGTTTTCATATAAACAAATAAGGAACATGTCGGACGGGCTGTAATCCCGTCCGACATGTTCGACAAAAGAGTATTGTGTACACATTTGTAAATAAATAACCATTTAGGAAATCTAACTGTGGCCAACTGTATTTACAATATAGCTGGTTTTGTTGGTAACAAGAATACAATTTTTTTTGTCATCCTCTATTTTTGGCGAGGTCTCCTTCCCTTTCTGTTGAAGGTCACTTAAATGTGCTTGGGTGGCTCAAGGCAGAATAAGGCAGTGATGGTAAAATTAAGAGTTTTTCAAGGCAACCCTTGCATTTCTACAAATAGGCACTTTTAAGTGAGTGGGGCTGTTCATTACTATAAAATGAAGTGGTGTGTGTTTTGGCTGTGTGTTGTCCTCATTTGGTGGGTTCATAAAGCTGTAGGTCTAGTTTGACCCAAACTTCTCCAGTAGGGACCTCATGCAGTAGTAAGCGACGGTTTGCAGAACCTTTGCTCTCCATCTCTTTCTTTATAGTTGCCACGGGAACTTCAGTACGACCAAGGAAATCTAAAGAGGCAGAAAACATTTAGTGACACTGATGAAATGAATGGCTGTTTTTTCTGAGATAAAGAATGCACTTCTTCAAAAGGCAATGAGCCTTTTGAAGAAGTGCATTGATACTGGACTTTTGAGGCTAATAATGTCAAGACTTCTTAAAGACTGGATAACCGTACGTCAGCAGATAAAAATTGTTCGCAGATAGAGACATATACTGTATGCGATAAGCTGAGAACAAATAGACCGAACAAAGAAAATGTACAGAAGTGCACAAGAAGTGATGCACTTCAGCCTCTTATCTTATGTACTACAACCACAAACACTTGAAAAAAATTTGCCAAAAAGTTGTTTTTTTGATTGAAAAAAATTTAATTAACTTAGAAAAAATTATCCTGACTAAACTCCCCCCTTCATTCTGTACAGGCAGGACAAATTGGACAAAACGCCCAACAATTCATTCTGTGTTCAGCCAGTCTTTTTGCCTACCAAATGACTTGTGGCCGAGCGAACACTGATTTACATGGCAGGAAACCGACTGAGTTGAACATCCACCTCACCAGGCCAAGATTAGAGTGAGAGAGGTGTGTGTGTGTGTGTGTGTGTGTGTGTGTGTGTGTGTGTGTGTGTGTGTGTGTGTGTGTGTGTGTGTGTGTGTGTGTGTGTGTGTGTGTGTGTGTGTCGTGTCCACTGACCGTCTGGTGAGAACTGGTCCTTCTCAAACACGGTGATACACAGGATGTCCTGGTAGAGGTCTTTGATGAAGAACTGGCAGTTGAAGTTCCACTTTGGGTTCAGAGTGTCGCTGACCGGGCGGGAGGTGTAGCACTGAGCCCCCATCGTCAGCTCACAGTACGGATTGCTCTTACCTTTGAGGGGAAATGATATGGCTTTTTTATTTAACTAGACATAACTTATGCATTATGTATACTGTGCTGAACTGTGAAACGATATGGATAGACACCGGGCACAGACACAGGAAATGTATTCCTTACCGTTGGGTTTACAGGCTTTGAGCTCCTGGGCTTCAGTGACAGTTACCAGCAGTCGGCCGATGCCGCTGGTCTTCAGGGAACGTGCTAAAAAAACACACAGGGATATTAAATGTGGGCTTATAACACTCAGTCACATATAATGTGTTGACAATATGTGCAGACATAAATTATTCTGGGAAAAGGATGAAGGATTTCTTTTTTGCCGAAAGGAGGGTAGGGACAGCAGGGGTGGGGTTTTACTTTTTAACACATTTATATCATCACATATCATCACAGTCAACTATGTGGCATTGTATTGATAGTAGTAAATACATGTTATCTTGACCAACAGTTTTTTACATTACAGGTAATTTAGCTGATGCTCTTATCCAGAGCGACATACATTGAACTAACTACAGGGACAGTCCCCTGGAGCAACTCAGGGTTAAGTGCCTTGCTCAGGAGCTCAATGGTGGCAGCCTGGTATTGAATTCATGACCTTCTGGTCTTGAAAGCCTGACTACTAGACCACTAGACTACCGCCATTCCAGTTGTTCCCTCTGTCACTTTAGTCTGCATCACAAAAGAGAAAGTTTGAGAAGAAATGTAACCATGTTTACCTTGGTAAGCCTTCTCTCGCTTCTTCTTCTCCGTCTCTATGAAATGTTCCGATGCGGCTTTGATTTTCTGGACCCATGTTGTCCTGCCGACACAATAAATACATAGATCTTGTACACGGTATGATTAGGTTATCGGTTATAAGTGTGCGAAGACGTACACGTGCATGCGTACCTCTCGTTCAAGGTCTCCGTTTTGAGGGTGTTGACACGATCGATGTGCGAGACGTGGAAGAGTGGCTCGTCGCTGGAGGGGTCGGCTGGCTTTTTCACCAAAACCTCATTTAGAAACAGTGGCTGGAGAAGAACAGAAAGAAAACGATAAGAAGACTTCACCCATGCACCATGTTTCATAAATAATCAAAGCAACGTAAGTACTTCTTTAACACCACAAAAGGAATTTATATTCCTGTCTACAAAAAGTGCCGAGCTTCTCTCTTACTGTTTTGTACATCTTCAGCTGTATGTTGGTCTTCAGGCTAAATAGCTTGTCTGGTCCTGAGGAGGAGAAGGGTTTGGCGCTGTGTGTGAGGAGGAAAAAATCGTTGAAGAGGAAAGCCCACAGCTCCCTGCTGCTTTTGGTTTTGTAAAGCCGACCGCTGTGGAGCAGCTTGCGAGGCCCGAGGCAATTAGTCAGCGAGTTGAAGACCAAGTGCTGAAAGAGAGTAAGGCATGACTGAGGAAAGGTGCAGAGAGAGTAAGTGCTTTAGTGAAGAATGCTCCCTGGCTTTGCTACTGTACGTGTCCATTTGTTTAGGTAACAGACACATCAATTTGGATGTGAAGGAGAAGTGAAACTGCAAATAAAAGTACTGAGTTATTATAGAACTATCCAGCAGAATCTATCACAGTTTCATACAACAACAAAGTCATTGTAGAGGGTCTTTATAACTGTACTTTACTGGTAATTAAATACATTTACAGACTACGATGGAAGTCAAGTGAGAAAAGAGATTCTGGTGATCCGTTTTCTAAGTCTGATGCAAATAGTTTTCTCTCCTGTGTTGATGACTTAAGAACAGATGTAAATGAGTCCTCATCTGTGAAACGGGGAAAAAAGTTTTGTATTATTAGTATCATTCTTCCAAGTTACTTTTTTTTTTTAACTGTTCATTTTTGTGAGGATCACAAGGTAGATGTGGTGTATGTTAGCAAGTCATGCAACATTACGGTTGTGTCTTTCTTTTGGCTAGAAACAGTTTAATCATGTCAACATATGTAGAGCGTGGGGTAGTGGTGCACTTCAGCCTCTTGTGGCCGAAGTGAGGATTGCAACAACAAAACACTTGATTTCCTGACAAAACTAAACAAAATATCACCACGTGAAAGATTTTTTTTTCGCCTGCCAAAACTTTATTTTCCCACCCGTCTCACAGAGGAATTATCTAAAGATTATCCTGTTCTTAAGTCATAAACACAGGAGAGAAAACAATTGAGATCGGACTTTGAAAATGGATCACCTTAATAGTTTTTTTCCTCTCTTGCCTCTTAGGGCTTCTGTAGTTCCACATACCATGATTAAAAGTTCGATTTTCTTCCATGAATGTTAAATGTCACGTCTGAATGCGTTTACCTCTATAGGTCCCTCACACTGCACGTGGCTCTGTATCCACTCCAGCCTGTCTGAGTTCTCCTTCTCCCGGACTCCCTCGTTGACCTGAGAGCACAGCTCCTCTGCCCGCTCCAGAGCTTCTCTCAGCGGGCTGCGGTCCGCTTGACCATCGGGGGTGTGTTCCAGGATCTGACCGACGGGAAGAGGAAAGGAGAGACATGGAATCACACAATGAATATCAGGAAAAAGTGGTGGTTGGGGATTGTTGTAATTAGATATACAAAGAGCATTTTCCACCTACGTTCTTTATGAGCAGGGGGTAGCGTGTGATCCTCTGCATGGGCTTGAGGAGGAAGCTGGACAGTGGCATTCCTTTACAGCGGTAGTTAGTGGCTATCTTCTGCTCAAAAAGGAGGCAGACAGTGAGAGAGAGAGAAAAAATTATACTGTATTGCATCTCAGAACCATATGTGCCGTGTTTAACGGCCCCATTGTTTCTACATATTATGTTTTCATAATGTCACTATCCGTTATCTGCAGCTCGTACCTTAAGGAAGTCTTTAAAGTCAGGCTGGTTGTTGGTTTTGCTCTGCAGCAGGGCAGCAGCGTTGAGCTGGCAGGAGCAGAAGCGGATGTAAGGCTGCATGTGCGCGAGCTCCGAAGCCAACAGGTCCCCTATCTGCTGAACCGGCATGTTGTCGCCTTCGGTCTTTTTACGGACACGCAGCGCCCTGGGAAACCGGGACAATGACAATAATTTAAAAAAAAGATTTTTGATACATCTTCATTCATAGATCACTATCTTTTTTCAGTAGAGGCCATAGCGACGTTTCACCCCTCACTGCCAAAGGGCCCCTGACTGACATGCAAGAATTGAATAATTGAAATACATTTGGACAATCTAATTAAAAAATATATATATATGAAAAACTGTGGCTGGTCAGAAAGAGCGAAATGCCAATCTCCGAATGCAAGTGAATGCAACAAAACATGATGCTCCCAGCGGCCGCTAGCGCTAGACTATGTTTTAGAGTGCATTTTACCTTTCATTTTTATTTTCCTCCCTCTAGCACAAACATGTCAAACTCAAGGCCCGCGGGCCGGATGAATATTATCCAATATGTCTATCCTGTTAAAAATATATTGACCCTGTTTGGCCCTCAACGTAGTCCCATTTTTTCATTTTGACACCACTGCTCTAGCACATAGTAGCCACAAACGTCAATTGAAGAAGCAGAGTTTATTCAAAATTTCCCAGAATGCTTCCTAAAGCTGGTGTGTGATACCTACTTGAGGAGCTTGGTGTTGCACATAATCAGCTCCCTCCAGTTAACAAAGATCAGTCCCATCTCAGCTTCTGTTAGACGGCCTGACTCAGACATGGGCTTGTAGAAGACCTGAGTGACAGAAAAATGCAAATGTAAAGTAAAAATGGAAATACTATAGTACATTCCTCTGTGTGTGTGTGTGTGTGTGTGTGTGTGTGTGTGTGTGTGTGTGTGTCCGTACATCTAGAACTAGCTCCAGGTCTTCCACGTAGGTCTCCTCAGTCTGGATGAGCTCATGGATATAACCCTGCCTCTTCCTCTCCTGGGGGGTCATGGTGTCCAACGTCATCAGGTCAGCACACCCTGCAGCGCGCACACACATGCAAACATGCACAAACACACCAACACACAAGCATGTGCAACACACACAAACACTTTCTTGTCAAACACCAAAACAGTGTCTGAGGAGATGCATTCAAAAACACGACACACATCGCCATGTTAAAATCTCCCTTTATTATCAGTTATATATTTTATTTACATTTAATGCACAGACAAGAGTGAGGCACATTGTAGTTGCAGTACATGAACTTAGGGAAAACATAGCAGGCAATGCTAACGCTAAGAACACTGCTACCAAGAACACTGAAGTAAAGAAAAAATTAAGCACCGTTCATGGTGGAGCGCTCACTCCAAATGATTGCATAGGTGTGAATGAGTAAAGAAGCTAATGCTCGTGGAAAAGAGCGGTGGAAGACTTAGTCGGTAGTTAAAGTCTTTGAGGTTCAAACTTGGCAAAAGTTGGACGTAAATGTCAGCAGTGTAGTGTCATTAGCTCTGAATCTACTCTCGCTAGTTGGTATGCTAATATCTGCGTGTTTAGTTTTTTTTTTTGCTGGTGAAATCACAGTTCGGTATAGGATGAGTCTCAACCTTAATCACTTGGGAGCTTTAATAAATGGAGGAGTGCATAAGAAGTGAATAATAAAATCACAATTAATTTGTTTTCGTACGAGCAAAGCGTCAGCAAGCAGCAATCAAGGTTATTGGTGATATAACAGCGAGTTTTCACGTTGGTCCATTTTAGCAAGGTTTCATGTTGTTAGTGCAAGAATGAGTGACCCTGCAAAATTCTTACTGATTCATAGCCTTAATTTAGAAAACTAAATGACTTCAGTCTGATGCAATTTACATATTATTTTTCATTTTACTCTGTAACTAAACTCTTATGATCCATATTTTTATTCATCTTTAGCAAAACTACATATTTCATGCCTTGTATCAGAGGGACAAAAGCCTCTAAAACACGTCTAGCTGCCTCTGCCTCGCTCCCCGGTTAATTAGTTAGTTAAAGAAACATTAGAGGAAACACAGGACAGGAAAGAGCGAGGGGGATAAGGGTGAGTAATAAATGCCTTATAGAAAAAGACAGAAAGAGGAGGAGGTAAAGGAAGTACAATAAATTAAAAAAAAAGGGATCAAAAACAGAGAACACCACAGTCCTAAACGAGTGAGGTGAAAAGCGCAGAGCTGGGCTGTTCTTGCTGGCAGCTGGGCCTCCTGCTGCGACAGGGCAATTCGGATTGGCTCAGACAGAAGGGGGGAGGAAGAGGAGGGAGAGGAGGAAAAAGAAGAGAAGGAGTAGAGAGGAAAGCCAGCATTACTGTCCTACAGAGGAAAAAAAGTGATGAAGCGGGAGGGGGAGGTGAGTGAGATGAAGGAGAGACGGAGAGACATTAATATAGTTTTAATATTAATGCTAGACTCTTACATGCAGGTGCATTAATAATGTATTTCTGGAAATGTAAATGTTGTTACTAATCACATCAGTTGGAGCATGATGGTAATTTCTTTGTTCTTTCTTTTTTTTCCCTCTGATGAAGCACCTGGCTTGTGTGTGCCGGAGTGTGTACAAGTTCATGTTCATTAGATATAAAATTTCATTGTGTTTTCTGTCTGCAGCTTTGACAAGTTCATCCTAATTAAACGTCCAGTGTGTTCACTCTTGTTAACAGAGATCCACTGCTGCGGAGAGAACACGCAAGCTATGAATACTAATTCAAACATACACCTCCTGCTTAAAAATGGCCACTAAATTATTATTGTTATTTTTTTTTAAATCATCAGACAACTATGAGAAGTAGAAGAGTCGCACCCTTGTCAACAGAGCAGTGATCAATGTACTGTACACACAGGAGTATGCATAGTGCATTGTACATTAACGTTACCTACCTTATCGATCTCCCAGTGAAAATTAAGCTTGTAAAAATGTGACAGATTAGCATGAAAAAATGGGCTTTTAATTAGAAACTAATCAGTGGATGTCTCTTTTTGTTTTGTGACACAGCAATTTGTTGCAAAGACATTTTTGGAAATACACTTATTCACTTTCTTCTCGAGAGTTAGACGAGAAGATTGATACCACTCTCATGTCTGTAGGCTAAATATGAAACTACAGCAGAAGACGGTTAGCTTAACTTAACATAAAGTGTAAAAACATGGGGAAACAGTTAGCCTATCTAGCTAGCCATGTTATGTAATTTTTCTGTTTTTTTTGTAAAGTTTCAACAAATGAGATTCAATGTGTTATTTAATGAGCTTTAGAAGTCTGGGTAGGAATATTTTGATGTTAGGACACAGCTAGGCTAACGTTTTCTAAGCTAACCGCCTGGTAGCTCTAGCTTCATCTAACAGACTCTGCAAGCAGGCGCATAAACGCACTTCCCAAAATGTCAAACTATTCCTTTAAATGATTTTAAAATTATTGGTGCAGCCATTTCGGGGACACATAAAAAGGCAATTTAACACTGATTTCACTTTTTTGTTAATTTAAGGTGTGAGACTCCATCCATTTCAAGTATCACACCATGTGGAGGATTGATCTTTTTAAGTGCAGTGGGTTCATGTTCCCCAATGATACATTTGTGACAGAAACCAACTCTTTTAAGCTTACCATCAGTCTCTCCATGCTCTGACATGGATAAGGAATCTACTGTACCTGCAGTGAGCCAAGTCAATCGATCAGATTGTCAGCAACAAAAGAGAAGTTTGTGTCTACAGCTAATGAATATGTTTTATCTGTTTGTGCCCACAGTCTTATTTTCCCCCAACAGCACTATAATAATAATAATAATAATAATTCTAACTACATGTGTGAATTATTGATTTTCTCTCAAATAGTATGACAGAGAAATAATGTCCCTCTGAAAATAAAAGCTTTACTCACATTGCTGGCTGGGGTCTGATTCTGTTGTCATCTTGACATAATTGGTGGGCAGCAGACCTGTGACCCCATTGGCGTCTCCTTTCCACCAGTCAGGGTTGGTCTTGTCAAGGATGCTTATCAACTGACCCTTGGAGAAGCTCAGCTCATCCCGACTGGCACCAGTGTAATCGTACATTGCAATAACTTGGCACACTGCGGGGTCAGAGGCACATGTTGGATTTTATAAGGATGCGAGATAACGCATGTTGGTAATTTGATGGTCCAGCTTACAACATTTTTGCGAGCAGAGTGGTTGTAGGAATGGCAATGTTGATTTATTTGTCGGTCCACCACACTGAAATATCTCAACCACTGTTGGATGGATAACCATGACATTTTGTACAGACATTCATGGTCCCCAGAGGACAAATCATACTGCCTTTGGTGATCTCCTGACTTTTCATCAAGGGCTCCCATGAGGTTGACATTTGTGGTTTTAAGTGAAAGGTTTTGACAACTACTGGATGGAATGCCATGAAATTTGTTACAAACATTCATTTACCCCTCAGGATGACTTGTAATAATATTACATCTACTGCCATCAACAGGTCAAATATTAAACTGACCTTTCATATAGAGCCATCATCAGGTGAATCATTTTATTTGTAAAATATTTTGGTTTTGACCAAATATCTGCAAAAATACAACGACGTTCCCATCATCATCAGCTGCACTTTGTGTTAAATGCTAATGAGCAAATGTTAACATGCTAAACTTAGATGGTGACCATGGCAAACGTATCTGCTAAACATCAGCGTGTTAGCATTGTCATGACATTAGCATTCAGCTGACAGAATCGCTAGCATGGCTGTAGACTCTTAATTTTGTTAAATGTCATCAAGCTATTGATAATACAGAGACTTTTGAAGGTTTTCTGGAATAATTACTGAAAATAATACAGCAGTAATTGGATATTTGTAAATGTAACAAACAATGCTGTCAAACTGTAAAGTTCACAAAATGACAGAAACCACAGTATGCAATTCTGAATTGTATTCCAGGTTAGTGAGTCCCTGACATAGGGAGTTACAGTAATTTAATAGCATCTTGGTATTTGCACTATACTCGTTTCATGCATTGATGTATATTTTGGGGGTAAAATGTCAAAATCAGAGAAACAGAAACTCATCAGCGCTATTGGCAAGGTTGTCAAAGTAATCATGGTGCCAAGAAATATCAATGTGTTCGCTTGGCTATGTAAGTCAGAACCGATCCATCATTATGTTTAAAGTGCGTCAGCTGTCACCTGGCAGAGGGGAGGGAGAGGACTTGCTGCTGGAGGGCCCGAGGAGCTTGACGTGAGAGGAATGGAACCAGCCTCTCTGCCGCTTCTTGCCTCGAGCCTGGAGGAAAAAAAGCCAGTGACAGCAAATCAATCCTGCTCGTTCAGTTCAGAATTATAAAATCGAGAGAGGAATTGATTTGGTCGTGCAGTGCAAACAAACTATACTAAATCCTGGGTCTTTATGTGAATTTATATGCCTTCATAAATCAGGCCAAAGCGCAGCGTAAAGCCTGAATAACTAAAAGATTGCTGTTCAAGATTGACTTGACCAAAATCAAAATCATCATATTCTTTACTGAGGGAATTGTGTAATTTAACAAAAAGTTGTGGTAATCCTCTAATAATTTGAATTACATTTTGACTGTCTTGTCTGAAGTGTTCGTCCTGCTGCTTAGTTGACTCAGCTGTCTCATGTCTGTGTCAAACTGAGAGCTTAACCAGAGCTATAGCGGCAACCTCAGCACTAATTAGGCAGTGAGGATCGACCTCTCACTGCTGTAGATGTATGACCTACAGACAACCCGGTTATTACTCCCGTTACCTCCCGTCCACCTCTCACCAGCAAGTCGACAGATACAAAAACATCCACAGCACGAGCTGTGTTGTGGTGAATTGTCTTACATCGTGTCATCTTTTTATTTTTGCCACAAATAATGTCTTCGAGAGTATTTAAAAAAATAATTCTGTGTTTTACGCTGTAGATCTTTCTAATCCTTAGTGCTATATATTTTTGCAAATATATAAGCACAAATTTGTAAAAGGAGAAAAAACTACTCGGCAAAATAAAAACATACAAACAAACAGAAAAAAACAAACACAAAGCAGTTAGGAAGATGTTGAGACTGTAATAAAGACCACCAAAAAAATATTACATTCGTTTTTTTCTTAACATGACAATGGTAGGGACATTTCTTTTATTATTTACACCCTAACAACATTATAAAATAAAATAGGTTCAAAAAGTAAAGTATTGTATCCATTAAACATTAATTTTATATTATTAACGAGTTCACATTTACATTTTCTCAGTGTCCTTCAAACAGATAAAGAAAAGACCGTGAATGTGGATATTCAAATATTTCCCACTATGCAGGATTATTCAAAGAGTGCTTCAAGAAACAATTGACCTTGAACTGCACATCGCCATAAAGAGCCAAATGAATTCCGGAATTAAAAACCTGGTTACTGAGATTTTAAAGTTTTAATAATATTCTTTCATTCTTATTTAAAAAAAAAAAAAAAAGAAAACCTATACACTATAAACTTTATATATAAGACTACTATAACCCTCGTTGGGCCACTACAGCTCTCGTAACCGACCTGCAGCTCCCCGAGCCACCAGCCGGTGGAGTTCTTGGCCAGGACCACGATCAGTTGCCCTGGAGACAGATGCAGCTGATGCATCGTCGGGGCAACGGCGGTGGAGACTGCCTGAGCGATCTCTGTAGAACAAACAGATATAGCTGAGGATGAATTTAGATCAGGTAAATGTCAAGAGCATAAAAGAGTTTATCAGCAGACTCATGACAGTCTTTGTGTGTGTGCGTGTGTGTGCGTGTGTGTGTGTGTGTGTCGCTGACTTACCAGGCTTTTTGATTGGAGCTCCAGGTTTTGTGGTCTAAATAAATAAAGATGTAGTAAAAAACAAAAAGAAAGACGGGTCAATATATAGAATAATATTAATAATAATATTAAACTTTATTTATAGAGCACTTTTCCAAACAAGAGATGTAGTTCAAAGTACATTGTAAATGCAACACATTTAAATATGGGTAAATAGATCAAAAGATTAGACAATAAAAAGAGAGCAGATGTCAAAGATATATAAGTGGATTAAAACAGAGACTACTAAAAACAATAAAAAATAAGAGAAATAGTAAAAAATGAGAAGGAGAAGAAAGAAAAAAGGAAAAAATGATAAGATTCATGGATTAATTGCTTTGTCCTAAAGAATATAAAGTAGAAACACATGCTTATTACAGGTTTCCAACATTTCTTATTTTGTCTGACTAACAATAAAAAAATCCAAAGGTATGATTGATAACATTTCTGTAGTTATCTAGTCAATAAGATGACACATCTTTGCAATATTACTTGATATATAATATACCAGAAACAGCAAAAACTGTGGTTATAATAATACTTTTTTTCTTTACTGCTTGACTCACCTCTGGTTCAACAGGTCGTACATAGTTGGAGGGGAAAACCCCGGTCTGATCCCCGATACATCCGCGCCACCACTCCCCTTCTCTCTCTGTCACCATGACAACATCTCCCTCAACAAACGTCAGGTCCCCGGCCTCTGGGCTCTCATACGTGTACAAGGCCACAAACTCTGGTTAGGATATAATACCAGATTGCAATTTAGAGCTAATCATGAATAAATGCAGAGATATTTTTTCTACATAAACTATTCTTACCCTCTAGCTGAACAGAGTCAGTTGCGTCAAATGCATCCACACTAGAATGGGAACAACACATAGTCAATTTAGTCTTACGATGAGCTTAAAGTTAACATCAGAGAGGTGTGTGTGTGTGTGTGTGTGTGTGTGTGTGCGTCTTCATACTCTGTAATGCCACCCGTCTCCAAAGTGACATAGCTCTTGGGGAACCATCCCTGTGTCCCGTTGAGCTGTCCCAACCACCAGTCTTCCCTCTGCTGCTGCACGCTGATGACGTCGCCCTGGGAGAAGCTCAGCTGCGCGGTGATGACGTAACCCGCGCCAGAGGAGAGGTTGAGGTGAGTTTCTGAGGTGGCTGACCACGAGGAGACGGCTCGAGCCAACAGAGGGACGGAGGACTGAGGAGTGGGGTTAGAAGAGCAGCAGAGTGTTACGTTAAGCACAGCGGAGCAAGTCATCTATGAAATCAAGGAAACCATAAAAATCAGCCTCTAAACGACTCGTCTAGATATAGAGCAATTTTAAATATCTCCGATCACCTCACACTTTCTGACTATGAGAGCTACTAACCCTGATGTCATCTATTGGGAGATGGAGATCTGTAACTGTTTGCGTGACCCACAGAATGGCAGAGAGATGGAGGAACTCTCAAGAGGGAAAATCTATGAATATACAGCCATGAAGAGTGTGTGTGTGTTTGTGTGTTTGTCTCAGCAGCAGTGTGTGTACACTGCAAGACCTAGTTAGTTGCCTACCAAAGACTGTCTTTAGCTCAGATATACTATGAAGGCAGACATCGCTACACCAACAGGAAACCAAGCAAAGCACAAGCCAAATATGTTTGATGTAATACTAAATTAAAGTCAAGGTAAGATTAAAAATAACATGTTGTAAATCATTCAACTATTTATTTATTCTGGAAAATTCCATATTCATAAGAAAAAATGGCCAGGAAGCAAGCCAACTTTCCTGCACTTTGGTATTAAATTTAAACAATATAGCTCCATCATACCTAATGTAAAAAAAAAAAAAAAAAACTATTAAGAAGTTCATGTTATTAAACAATCATAATATGATGCATATTACACACACTTTGGCATTATAAAATATAAAAATGGTCTTTTTTGTTTTTGTTGTCTATGTTTATGTGTCTCTCTGTGCTTCTGTATGTGAACATGTGTACAATTAAGAAAGTGAAAAAAAGTCAACATTTAAACTGTATTTAAACCTGCATTAAATTATGTTTTGGCCACCTGTGGGCAGAACAACAAGCTGTAAACACAAAATTGACATATAATCACCTTACAAAGTTGATATGTCCAACATTCCTTCACTTTTTAAATCTGTTTTGGTCGCCACCAACTCCTGTGAGAAATACAGTATCTGACTCTGGCAGCTAAATGCGTCACTATGTTCAGCAGCTAGTTGCTAACCTTGTCTGTAAATATATAACCGCTGGAAGTGATGTTGATGAGAGCAGTGAGACTGAACACAAACAGTGAAGTTGTGGGCCGGAAAACAAAAACAATGAGCTGAAAGAAGCTAAAAAGTGTCATTACAAGTGACTCCTTTCACAAAACACAGTCATATGATCCATCACTGATATAAAAATATTAATTATAGCAGCTTCAATCTTAATAAACTGTCAGGACAGGGAGGCCCCAAACAATCCAATAGCTCATGACAAGTGTTCTAGAAAACATTATGAGAACTTATTGTCCTTGTGATGCCTGAAAACAGAGTGTAGATACAGAAAGGATAAAAACAGATAACCACCATATTGCTCATGTATAAAACTTGGCTACTCTATCTACAAAATGAATGCTAATCTCTAAACTGACACAGCAACATAACAGGTTTTTTTTTTTCTGGAGTAGGTCACCAATAAGCGTAGCTGTCCATTAGGGGTGAGTTTTCTTTTTAAGACATTCACAGCGTGCCTGGAGTTAAAAGTAAACATGAGCACAGCTTTACCTGTGAAGCGTCTGATGGGACAGGAACAATGCTGTCACCTGCTACCTCCCCATCTGGGACTCTGGGTAAAACAGGAGGGTGGATTATGGAAGGAGCCGACAAGAATAAAAACAACCCAACAGCACTTCAGCATAGATTACAATGCCCAGGGTGACAGACTGACAACACAAAACTGTGCTATCTTTAGTGTAGAGGAACTAGAATATAATATAACAATACAACAGAAAATGTCTTATTTTACCCGGTGTTAAGCGGCAGTGGCGGTGGACAGGACGTTTTTCCAGGTGAAGAAGGGACAGTCTCAGTAGCAGAGGGGGTGGAACATGTCTCTGCGTAACTCTGGGGGAACCAGCCCCTGTTTCCACGGTAACTCCCGCACAACCAGCCTGGCTCACCGACGGTTTGCTCATCCACCTGCATCATGGAAAACACACTTTAATCACCACAACAAGGTGATGATGATAAACATGTTGTTTCCCAACTCCGCTCATTTCACTCCTCGTGTTAAACACCTGTTATTTACTGATAAATAACTAAATAATATTAATTTTAATAAATAAATAATATTTATTCTACTTACATGTAACTATCAAATATAAAGTTGTCTTGCTGTGTAATGTAGCGATGAGCGGTGATGCTAATGAGGTCAAATGAGCTAAAATGTGGTCCAAAGTAAACCTACTGTGTACCTGACAGATAACTAATAACAATTCTTATATTGTTGCGTAAATGCATACGGGCCGTTTCTTGACCCACTTATGAAGAGTTTGTGTATTAATACAAAAACAACATTTCTATAAAAAGCAAAAAAGGTAAATGGTGTATTTATATTTTTTACTTTTAGCTCTGTCTGAATATCAATCCGTAAAAGGCTCGATATATGTGAAAGAAACAATAAAAAATTCATAATAAAAAAAAGGTTTATATTTAAAAGTAAATAAATAATGAGAGGTATCAAAAATAAGATTTTTAAGGAATACTTGGAATATGAAATGCTGAAATATATTCATGCGTCTAATGGTAAATGTATGAATCTGTAGTGTGTGTTTACAGTAGGTGTGTGTGTCGTACCTCTATAAGGCCGCCTGCGTCTATACTCAGCTCATCTGCGTTTCGGGCAACAAACGAGTACAGAGCTTTATACGAGGTCAGCTTGGAGGATCGCTGAGCCACCAACACCGGCTGCTGTCCTCCTCTTTCCTGCTCTTCTTTCCTCCTCTTCTTCTCCTCCTCTTCCTCTTTCCGTTTCCTTTCTTCCTCCTCCTCCTCCCTCTTCCTCTTCTCCTCCTCTTCCTCTCTCCGTCTTCTCTCCTCTTCCTGTGCTTTCTCCTGGGCCGCTCGGAGGCGAGCCTGTGCCTCCCTTTCCTCTTCCTCCCTCTGTCTGGCCCTCTGCTCCTCCAGGAGCCTCCTTTGACGTGCCTCCTCTTCCTCCTTCCTGCTCTTCTCCTGCTCTCTTCTCTCTTCCTCTAGCTTTGCCTGTCTGTGGGAAGTAAATACAACTTTTTCAACACAGAAAATGTGATTTATTGGAAATGAAGGTCACCTAAAATATCTTGAGAAACAAAATGCACATTCAAGTCATGTATGAGTAATTTGCAGCCACACTAACCTGGCTGCCTCTTCTTCCTCCTTCCTCCTCCTCTCTATCTCCTCCTCCCTGCGCCTCTGCAGCTCCCTCACTTTCTCCTCTTTGACTCTGTGCAGGTCGTCCAGGACAGCCTGCTGGCTCACCTGCTTCTCCCTCAGCTCCTGATGCAGCCACAGAATGTACAATGCATTAGAGAGACATAAAAGACACACACATTGACCAGTTTACAATACAGAAACAGTGTTATAATCAGCCACAAACACAACACAACGGTATGCAAGCTTTCATTCTGCTGCTACAACCACAAAGCAGCCAAAGTAGTGGATGTAGAGTACATTTGTACTCAATCTATAGAAAGAAGTAGATGTGCTGCAAAACTCATCTTTATGTGGTAAAGAAAAAACAACACCTGTTTGGTGCAATAGTACAAATACAATCATGTCCAAACATGCAAAATTGATAATAAGTCCACAAACTTGCAGCCAATCACAGAAACATGCAGGTGTGTGTGTATATAATATATACTGAATTGATTTTTTTCCCCTTTCTAACACAAAATTCGTGCAGGTTAAGCATTGTGTGTGTGTTTTACCCTCAGGGCGAATCCTGTTTACACAGAAAACACAGGCTAGAACAAATCCCATGGAGAGAAACAACAACAAAAAAAAAAAGGAAGACCAGAGCAGAGCTCCATTTAATAATGATTCAAAAGACAAAAAAAAAAAAAGCAAGGATGAGCGAACAGATTGAATCATCACGGGATAAAAAAAGGAGAGGAAGATTGAAGACTGTGGCTTAAGGGAAAACAAGAGGTGAGATGACAAAAAAAAAACTAATAAGGAGGGGTGGTGAGAAAGATTACACAGTGGGAGGTAAAGAGAGAGAGGGAGAGAGAGAGAGAGAGAGAGAGAGAGAGAGAGAGAGATAACCTTGATGAGAAGGAAGAGCTGGCTGAGGCAGGCCAACAGGGACAGAAGGCCCCGCAGGACACAGTCATCCATATCCCCAAGCTATGAAGAAACACAGTGTGATGATGGACGGAGGGAAAGCGGGGAGAGTAGAGAAAGGGATGGACAGAAGGTATAATAGGAGTGATTAAGGCAGGTGAGTTGTAAAAGGGATAAAAGGAAGAAAGGAAAGCAGAAATAAGGAAAGAAAAGAAAACACATTGAAAAGCAGAGGTGAGAAGAATGTCCAGGTAGAGGGAAGCAGAGGAAAAAGAGACAGAGGAGAAACAGTAAGACGTTAAAAGCTTTAAAAAAGCAGGTAAGAAAAGGAAAACAATTGAACAGACCACAAGAGAAAGAGCAGGCTTATTGACGCTGCAACTATTAGCATCAGAATAACAATATATTGTGTGGAGGCATGACATCATTCATCACACGTATTGAATTTGTGTACATCAGAGTACGAATGTGTGCAATAATTGTACGGTTTGCCTGAGGGACGAAACTCTAAAGTTACCATGACCAGCCGAACAAAACTTCACAGCCGTGGTTTCAGCGTGAGACTCGCTTTGTTTTGTTCTATTCCAATAAAGCACTGCTGCAGGAAAGAAAGAAACTACAGCTTCTGTATATTGGTGTAATCCATCATATAGTAGTTTTGCTTCGTTTGATGTATTATTCCAAAAATACCCAACTTCTAAAATGTCAAACTATTTATTTAATGGCAATTTTTGAAAAATATTAATGTGCAGGCCTAAAGGACAATTTGCAAGTCTTAGTTGTGTAAATGTATCATGTTCAGTGATCTATTTTAGATTGATTTAGATTTTTTTGGTGTGGAACATGCTTTTTTTTTTTTATGTCTAAAAGTTAAGTCAATTTGTTTGCATGAATTATTAATAGTGTGGTCATGCAGTTTATACTCAGATTGACATAAATGAACGCAACTCAAGTCTGCATCTTGATTTTCATACCATAAGATAAAAACACAGCAACATGGTCTGCAAAACGGTTACTTGTGATGTACATTGAAATGATAAACAAGCAAAAGTAATTGTTTGCTCCTTTAAAAAGGGGGCTCTGTTAAGGGACAGGTTTGCTTGAGGTGTTTTAACGTATCACAACTCAGCTCCACCAGGACTTTCACAACATCCTCGTTTAGATTTTCTGCCTCCAACAAGTGGGCAAGATATTGAAGAACAGCAAGCCTAAACTTCTGCAAAGCTACCAAGTGTTCTCTAAAATAAAAATGGTTGACATATCAGACATCTGTTTTTTTTTTTTTTTTTTTACTAAACTGCTGTGCGTGACCTGGCTCTTCCTGGGCTAATTTGGGTTGTGTTGAAATTCAAACAGTTCAAACTCCTTTGAGCCTGGCTAAAAAGGTCATTACCATCCTTCACATCCTGAATTAGTCCGTGCCGACTGACCTTAAGCTCCTTGTTGTACTGCTCCATCTGGGCCAGTTTGTCTGTGGTCTCCCTCTCCAGAGTGTCAAGCTGGTCCTTCAGCCTCCGGCAGTTCACTCCTTTCTCCGTCACATTCCCGGTCAGAGAGGTCAGAGCCACCGCTACAAGGCAAAGGTCAAAAAGGTCAAGAGGCAAGTGGGAGACTTCGGTGATGTCGGCGTGTTGTGCGAGCAGGTGTTTGTCACCCACAGGAGAGTTTGTTGAGGTTGATGCTTCGCAGCTTCTCCGTTAGCCTCTGTTGCTCCGGTACAAGGAGTGAGAGCTTCTTCTGCCAGTCCTATGGCAAACAGAGGCATACAAGCAACAGGAAATAAAGAAATTGGAATAATTAAAAATGTTTGACAAGGTGGGTGGGAAGTGAAAATGTAATTTCTTTAACCTCAAACTGAAGCTGCAACGTGTTGATCTCTATGATGCGTGCGTCCCTTTTCTGATTGACCATGTCCACCTCTGCCTTCAGGATCCGCCTCTTGCTCTGAGCGTCACGGAGACAGTGTGAGATCTGCTTGTGCTTGTTGCCCTGCGAGACCGGGGCAATTGATGTCAGTATGTCCCCGTGCTTTATTTTTGCAAGATTGTAAGTGTACATTTCTGAATGTTGTCTCACCACAGCCTCCAGCTCCAACTCCAGACTCTTCTTTTTGGCCCTGAGTCTGGAAATCTCTTCCTGCTCCCCCTCTCTCCTCCTGCCCAGCTCCTCTCTCCTCCCGTGCTCCCACTCCTCCCTCCGCTGGCGCTCCATCTCCAGCTTTGCCGCCTGAAAGCACGAACACACATGGTCACCGGACAATCTAGATGTTCAGCATTTCACGGGTCGCGGCTGCTTCTCCCGCTCACCTCCTTCCTCTCCAGCTCTCTCAGCCTCTCCTCCTCCCCCTGCCTCTCCATCTCTCTCTGCCTCTCCAACCGCCTCTCGTCCTCCACCCTCCTCCGGTTTTCCTGCTCCCTCGCCTCCCTCTCCCTCCTTTCATGCGCCTCCTTCTCCTCTCTCTCCCTCCTCTCCCGCTCCTTCCTCTGCTCTTCCTCCAGAGCCAGTCGACGTTTCTCCAGCTCGGCGCTGCCTCGCGCAAAGTTCTCCTTCAGCCTGTCCTCGAAAGACACTAAGAGGAAGAGGAAGAGACAGGTATGACACCGAGGAAGACCAAAGACTAACATTATAATGAAGCATACATGTGTGCAGGACATGCCATACCACTGCTCTTGTTCTTTTGTGCAGATTCTATCTCTGGTGTGTCGATTAAACAGGGAGTTATGTAGGGCCCTGTTCCATTAACAAGCTCAATGGGCTGGATTCCTCCTCTGAAATGAAAAAAAGGGAATATCTGTAGTTGCAATAATGAATCCAGTAAGTGTGTCAATCTGTGTGTGTGTGTGTGTGTGTGTATTACCTGAGAGAGGGAGGTACCAGGTCTTGGGGCAGTGTGAGGGGTAGAGGTCGGCCAGTTTTAGCCATGTCCACCAGGTGCATGGCCAAAATGAACTCATCAGCTTGTAGCTGACCGTCCTTATCCACATCGGCCAAGGTCCTGTGTAAATAAGCAACATAGTGACTCACCTTGTAAAGCAATGAGATGGTGATATATCATGATTTTTTTTTTAATCGTCATTGGGATGTCGCAAAGACTGCGATATTGCACTCAGAGGATTTTGTTAGTTAGTTGAAAGAGAGTATCAGTAGAAAACTGCACTTTAAAATGTAACTATAATTCTTTTTTTAGTGGTGCCTTTTGTGTTCAGTTTAATTTGTTCAATAAAAGAATGTTGGAAATACTTTTCTTTCATTTCTCTTCCATTATCTAATAAGCATTTTTTGGTATTTTAGCAGTATACTGAAAGCAGCAGAATGGCAGATTTGAGTACATTTTAGTATCTTTTTATTTATGGCAAATAACATCATTATTGCGATATTCAACAACATTATTGTATATCTTTCTCATGTTGTACAACCCTATTAATTATTTTCCTTTTAGTCTCTTTAGCTGCTAAATGCTCCACAATGTTCACCAGCTGGACAATAATTTGTGGCTGAAAACAGCTAATGAGACTATTGAGAGTGAACCAAAACAAAGAGCTTAAAGACGCCAAAGAGCTCCAATCAGCCCGTTGGATCGCTGCTTATAGTACACAAAACAATAAGGTGTGAGAAAGGAAGTAGGATTTGGGATTAACGTTTGTTGCATTTCCAACATCATTTGAATGATCATTTCCTGCCATAGAAACCAACAATGTATAGAACATTACAGATTTCAGCATTAACACCAGAGAATCGCACAATATTCAGCAGTTCAGCTTTTTTGTTAACTGACAAACTGATTAGCATTAAATCATATTGCTGAAAAGGTTTTGTGCCGTAAATCAAGGTAATAATTTCCACATTAAATGAAGAAGCAAAAATACCAGTGTAGTTATGATTTAATGGCCTTATCCATCTACATGTTCTGATGATCAATAGACACTATATGAACTTAAAAGGGCACACAGCCTGAGATGTGGCCTGCTGGATCATACATACAATACATGGGAAAGCACACACACGCACACACACGCACACGCACACACACACACAAACACGCGCACGCACACACACACACGCACCTTATACTCACCAGATGGTAGCGAGCTGAGTTTGGGTCAGGTTGGATGCAATCAGAGCATTTCTAACCTGAGGTCCTGCAAAGTAAAAATGACATCAGAAATAATGAGAGAATTCTCACGCCAGCTGATGTGGACGTGTTTGCGTTCGTCTGACTGCCACGTTCTGTCAAGCGGGGTTAAGAGCAACAACAAGAGTACGTGAGTGCATGTGTGTGAAGTGAAGCTGGCCCGGAGGATAGTCTGTCAAACTTTGAGAAGGCCGCTCATGAGCAGCCAAGCGCTGCTGAGAACATCGTGTTTATTTAGTGTCTACGTATATGTGTGTGCGTGGGACCTACCAGACAAGTAGCCACTCATGAGCTTGTCTAGCGTGTTGAACTGCTGACGGTACTTGAGTCTCGAGCCCTGCGGAACCGCCCAATCACTTGCACCCGTCTTCGGAGAGTTACTGGCCAACGACGTGGTGGAGGAAGAATTTGAACTGCAGGACAGAGAGCAAAGAGAGGCATGACGATACGTCAAGATATCACCTGAAGGGAAATTACACAACAATATTATGTGGTCAGCATTCCCTTATTTCTCCCTTGGATTCGAGCCTTGTCTTAAAACCACTAATTGCTCCGAGACTCCCCGGTGTTATCTCTCAGCTCTTAATTAGCTGTAGAGGAAGCAAACGACCGCGCAGACAATGACTCTCTGAAACGAGACAGTGGCGTGCTCTCGGGCTATGCTAATCAGCCGTTCTGTTTTTATTACAAACAATGCCTCAGCAGGAATAGCTAAAGGATAGTCTGGGTCGATGATGTTTGTTTCAGAAGAATGTACTATATTTTCGGTTATTATAGCTGGGTGGAAACTTCCTCCTCTGAAACAGAAGAGGTTTCAGGGAGACAATGGGAGATGCAGTGTGGGATCCTCCCTCTGCCCGAGGGCTTTTTTTTCTGTGTGTATTTCAGTGTGTGTGTCCCTTATAAGTTGTTATGGGTATGGCAAAAAACAAAACAAGACAAGAGCAAAGTGTCAAGCATGATATAAGTGGATGTCACAATTAGGACTTGAATGTCAAATGTATGTGGGTGGCTGCTAGATCAACCTGTACGGGTATTTCACTTCCTAACACTCCTGTTGCCCTCATTTATGCCTGTCTTACCACCTACACCCGAGGCCAGGCCAAACACTGGGTCATTAAAAAAAAATACATTCAAAATGAAATCAGATACTGCTCCTATCGTTTTCCCAAACCACACAATAAGAAGGATATTAAATACCACATATTGTATTTTTTGAAGGGAATCTGGCTTTCTTCTTTGTTTACTCCTCATTACTTCCCACTGCTACTCCAGGCAGAGATCAAGTGCTTTGTGCAGAAACACAAATGAAAGTTTGACTCTCGTAGATGTAGGACTACAAACCCCCTCCGGCTGCTATCTCATATTTTCACCTCCCTGTGAGATAGCAGCTAACATTCATGGCTGATAACAAGTGGTAAAATTAGCATTAGCAATGTGACAAACCCCACTGGTCACTCAAACAACATGCATATATCTGCTTTAGTCCACTATCTACGACCGCTTGTCTTTGTTTTGCAGACCTCATCTGAAACACAAGCACAATTCGTCTTACATTTTAATAAGATTAAGAGTCTTCAGTCAAGCTAGCAGCTCTTCAGGGCTGCACATACTGTAGGCTAAGTGCTGTACAGCACCGCTTTGAGCTAAATGGGGCATGAATGTCACAGCAATCCAACCAGTAATTGTCAAAATATTTTACTCAAACTGCAAATGTGAACCTTATGATGGTGCTAGAGGAAAAGTCAGGGGATTACCAATGTCAGTAGGCTTCACCCTCTGGGAAACATGAATATTTGTACAAATTCAATCAGTAGATGTTGGTCTAAACACCAATGAGAGGGGGGGGGGGGGGGGTCTAGTATGGCTAACAGGTGGACATTGCACAGTAATGGTGACCTCCTCCTGTAAGAATGCCATTTGACTCTAATGTTTGTGACTCTAAACAAGCCCACTTCCTCCTGGAACTAGACAATCTGATTTCAAAACGACCTTCCTGCAAACTCTGTTATCCAAGTGTTTCATCTCTGCCTGCATTCTGATCCTCAACCCTTCCCTGCAAAAACTCTGCTTCTTTGTACGTACTGGACTAATGGGCTGGTAATGACTTAGCCCAGTGTTTATACCAGCCTTTCCCTTAAAATCATTGCATTATAAATGGCGCTTTTTAAGAAATCCTCACACCTCCCATAAAACTTACTTGGAAATTGAGTACTCGATTCTAAATGCATGTTTCAGGATTAACGTGATTTTGCGGACAGAGGACATTCAAAGTAAGCAACATTCTCTTTCCATTTTTGGGGAGATAAGACGGTTATTTTATACAGTGTATTATTTACAATCGTGGTCTCACCTGCTGGATCCAAGGTCCAGAAGAGAGTTGGCCTTTGACATGCCGGTGGAGGGAGAGAACGCCATAGGAGAGGAGAAGCCAGAGAGAGGGAGCGCTGCAAAAAGGGTTGAATGCAGTTGGTTAATAGTTAAATATCATTTTGACAAACTCAATGGACGATGAGAAAACGATGTTTTTGTGCATGCATGTAAACAAGTGTGCATGTGCTTTTTCTTATGCAATTAATCTCTGACATACTGTAGACTCGCACAGGGGGCAGTTGCCCTTGACCGTGTGTACATCTAATCTTATCTCCTCATACTTTACAGTCGCAGCACACAGAGCTCCAGCAGCAAGGTTATTGACATCTGGCTAAAAACAAGCCGGTCACCGTTATTCTCGAAAGCTGTTGCACTGATATATTTTCACCAGCAGAGAGAGGGGGGATAAGGATTGAGGGAACACCAAATAATAGAGAATTTTCACACTCATGCACATTTCACAGCCCAAAATGGTATTTGAAGAGAGTGAGAATAAACAGAGCAGCCAAAGGAGAGAAGGAGGAAGTGAGAAATGAGGAGTACACAGTCAGTTAAAGGAGAAATGGCCAAAAACGGACTTAATGAATATGTATACATTATATATGTGCACCCACACCTGATTTTGAAGCAGCTGTTATTGCATACCGGCAACATACATACACACACTGTAGGCTATATTATATACAGATACTTCCATATTCCATTCAAGTCAGATATAAGACCTCAGGGAGTAGATAGATAAGGTTCAGCCCTTTCATCTTGCATGTGCAATCCACACCACGTTAACACTGCAGCAAGACCTGAATGAATAACCCTGACACACTAAACATTGCACACCAGCATTGGCTTGCACCAGCAATTCATAGATCCTTCCTAAACTCTTAGTCTCTAACCCACTAGATGGTTTCAAACTAGTGATTTACTAAATCCGGTTACACCACTCAAACTTAGAAAAAAGAAAATACTTTTAGGTAAACAGGAATTAACTGGCGCATTATTACAAGCTGTCAAACTGCAAAAAAAAAAAGCGTTAGCGGGCTAAGCGTTATTTTTTACTCCCAACCCTCTGCAAACTTCGGTTACGACCTTGTTTAATTATATATGAATACATGGGGAAATCAGTGCGCTTCAGAGTTAGAAGTATTTACGGAGTTTTGAACGAGAGGGAAATATTCCGTTAACATTAATTCAGTCTGATGCGATTAGCAAAGCGTTGTGTAACTTGAGGTATATTGTGTTATCTTTGTGAAATGTCATTTAAAGCAGACATACTATGCTAATTTTCTGGTTCGTAATTGAATTTTAGGTTTCTACTAGAACATGTTTACATGCTTTACTGTTCAAAAAAGCACATTATCTTTCTCATACTGTCTGTCTGAATACACCTGTATTCACTCTCTGTCTGAAACGCTCTGTTTTAGACTCCAGAAAAAGCTCAGTCTGCTCTGATGTGCTCGCGAGAAAAAATGCAAAGATAGTTCTCTGGGTGTCCTTTAAAATTGGCCACGTTTACATCTTTATTAAACATAATTTTGATTAAGTGTCATGTCAAATATGTTGACCTCCTCTCATATTATCCCTTTTACTCTCCGTTTACTCTTGTCGGTTGGTTCAGTTGGGCATGTACAGTAGCAGTTAAACCTGGCACTTGCTATGAAATATTTAATAACAGCTAATTTCTTTTTTACGAACTAGACTGTGTGATGTAACCTGCTTTCATTTAGTGATGCGTAATCTCCTTTTCGTAAACACTTATGTTATAATAAGACTACTTTGAATTTAAGATTTAAGAGCTGGTGCAACAGTATTCAAAGGACCTTTTCAAATATTGAGTAGATTTACACCCAAAGGTTCAAGTACCCAAAAAGATGAGAACACACTTATTCTTCTCATTTTACAGACTACCTGTATCTGTATTCCCAGCTGTAATGCTATGGCAATGACTTTCTTTGCACGTGCAGGAGTTAATATGAATAGCACAAGCTTCTTATCTATGCTGTGTTTTTCCAACAGTCAGTGTTCTCCTCTTTTGCATTTTATCTCTAAGTAATGTGCCAGGGAAACATCCCTGTTACTCTGGAACATAATATCTTCAGCATAGATTCAACTTCTTGATCCCAGGTTGTGTTTGAATGGATTGGTGCAAATCCACTAATCAATATCTGTCTTTATTTGTCCCGTGAGCGAGTCGGAATGGTTCCACTGCAGAACCAACCTGCATTGTTGGGAACGAGCGGTGGGGTGAGGAGGCTGACATTGCCGTTGGGGAGTCCAGAGTTTCCCAGGCAGTTGATGAGGGGCAGAGTCATTGGCGTTGGCACCAGGGTTTGCACAGAGTACATGGAGGGGTTAGCCGGGATGGGTGTTAGGAGGGGCATGGCAGACATGGATGACAGACCAATTGACAGGTTTGGCATAGAACCCATTCCTATAAAGGAGGAAACACACACGTGAACATGAACATCATCGGTTAAACTTAAAAGTTGAATTTAAAAATGGGTAACTTTCATTTTGGAGAACGAAATCCCCTGAAAGATTACTTCAACTGATCTGATTGAAAAAGTGTTATTTCAGTGACTTGAACTGCCTATTATTCTTTGAACGCTACCACGCCATTTAGTAAAATCAAATCACTTTGTAAGAGTAGTTATGTCTTTTTTCAAATACATAAGCATCCCATTTTGAAATTGAACTCTTCAAATGTATTCCTCCTACGTGAAGCAACACTTCTAAAGAAGTCAGTTTGTGACAGAAAGAGTGGTTTTGAACTTGGATTGTGGCTGCGAAGTAATATCCCCTGAGAAATCTTTACCAAAGCGTGCCGATGAGGGGATGGTTGAAGCAGAATTGGAGACGGGAGCTTGCTTCATTGGGAGTGGCAGGACAGATGGTAAATTCCGCCCCTGAAGTTTGAGTTTAATGAGCTTCATAGCGATGGAGAACTCCTGTCTGTCCATCTTCCCATCGCCCTCTATGTCAGCTAGGTTCCTGCAGGAGGAGGAGAGAGAGAGAGCTGAGGTATAATATGATCTGTTCATAGCACTCTGTGTTTATCTTCTTTCTTAATTCGAGACTGTAAAAAAAAAAGGCAGAGAGTTACACAAGGCTCTGATGGGATTGAATTCCAGTAGCATTATTCACACTAACACCAAAACACACACACACAGTCTGTTCTAAGTACAGCACACACACACACACTTTATCCCCCCTCTTACACACAGCTTACTAGGTGGGGCGGGCTGTGTAGGAAGTGAGTGCTCAACAGGAAATAAAAAGCAGGCAGAGAGGACCAAACTAAATCTGGCCAAAAACAAAGGTTGGACCAACAGACGCACTTACTCTGGCTTAACAATATGGCTAGATGGTGCTTACCAGATTTCAGCCAAGACAGTAGCAGGCAGGCCAGACTGGAGGAAGAATTTCCTGGCTTGTTCTCCTGAAGACAGACCAAAATCATCATAGTTCAGAGAGACAGGCATTTGATGCAGCTGAACCACCTCTGTTTGTTATGACAACAGCCTACCTGAGACATAGCCGAGGACGGGGGTGAGGCTGTCAAACTGTTTTTCGTGTTTCCCCCTCTCCTCTGGAGTGATGGCCCACACACTGGCTCCGCCTGGACAAAAGCAAGAGACAATCCTGCCTTTTTCAGTACTTTTGAAATCATAATGAAACAGGATTTCAAAGTCATCTCGTTGGTGTGAATCCTGTCCAAACACAACATCATTCATTTGCAATAACAGGATAAAGGTTCACTAAAACCGTGTGAGCCAAACCACATAACTGAAATGTCTTCAGTTTCGATTTTTGTCCAGGGACCTTTGACTCTCTTTCTCTTTCTCTCTTTCTCTTTCTCTTTCTCTCTCTCTCTCTCTCTCTCTCTCTCTCCCTCTCCCTCTCTCTCTCCACATGTTTCCCATCTCTCACTGCACTTTTAAATATCAGAGATAATAGGGAGAAAAGGTTATATGAGGATATCTTAAACAGAAATGTCAACCTCACGGGGGCGCTGGAAGAAAAGTCAGGCGATCACCAAAGTCGGCAGGATTGATCCTCTGGAGACCATGAACGTCGGTACAAAATCTCACGGCATCGACCGACATTGCCACCCAAACAGCCAAGCCTCCAGCCTGACTAAAAATGAACTACAACCACTGCAAGAACTGTGATGCAAACTCAAAAAAAAAAAAACATACAGTATAAACCCTACATTACCATCTCAATAGACTGTAATCCTACACAACGTCATCGGCTGTCACTGGCACTGCTCTTTCAAAGGAACTTGCATACAAAAAGATCCCGCTTTATTATAATACCAGCTACATTTTTTTTAGAGCCCCAACCTTTCATAAATATGACAGCAGCATTTCTTAAGAAGAAAAACACAGAATAAAGCAATTCTAAACATTCATGATGTGTGGGCTGCGCTCCACTCGTCAACACACACAAATGCGGCAACACATTGAAAGTCCCCAAAGCAGAAATGCTAATACCGATTTCAGTATACAGCGTCTTTTTTAAAAGTCTACAACATTTCCATCTCAAATGAGATCTCCCCCTCAGATGAAACCACTCTTAACCAACTCCCGACAATGATTAATGTATAAAATGTCCAGTCAGCTTTTTTTCACTCCGCTCCACTCTTGCATATCTCAAGGTAAGTTCAGGGTTGTCCATGAATTAAATATAAAGTCCAGTGTGCTGTGTGCGGGGTAGGAAACTCAATTCTCGCTCAATTTCACAAGACGTCTTTAATTGAGGTGGATGAAAGATTATCATCGGAGCTGATAATCAATTAATCATAAAAGTATATCTGTGAAATTAATCAAATCATAACACGATAAAAGCCTTTTCCTTAGTTCCCCCCCCCCATAACTTGAGTGCTCTGACGCCCTTTTTAATTAAAGGATTGACGGTATGGACAATGTGCACAGATGGATCTCTCCATATGGCGGTAATCGAAGGACAAAGATGTAGATAAGGAGACAATGACAGATAATGAGTCCAGACAGCGGAGATAGAGAAAGAGAGTGATGCGCAGAAGATAAATTAAAACTAGAGCAGCTGAGTGACGGACTAGTTTATCGACTGTAAACTACATTCAGACAGTAGAAACAGATGGGTGGGTGTAAGCTGTAAAGTGGATGGTTTGCGATGATGCAGACTGAAAACAACAGGGAATAAACAGAACAAACTTTGTCCATCAGCGCTTCTGTAGCTCAGTTCATAATCACCTCATCTTTCTCTTCTCGACAGCGACAGACGGACCTGCCTGATGCCAATGGCTGTAACCATAGCAATCACAGCGGTACAGCCCTCCAAAAAAAATGTTTGATGAACGTTTGGTGCAGAAAAGAATACAAAATGTTTGTCCTTAAATTAATTTATATTCTATCATCATGAGCTTATGATTGCTTTAAAGCTCACCTTTGTATGAATGTTTGATTTACCCAAAAAAGTCCAAAGTACAAAAGTACAATCAATTAGAAAAAAAATAAACTAAATAAATAAAACAACTTGCTGAATTCAACCCTAAGGTGATCTGTAATGAAAGATTTTATCTATATATTTGATTTATAAACACTACAGCTGTTTCAATAGACTGAATCTATAAATGTTATTTAACCATGGTAAAAAATGTTGTTATATCATCTATTAATAATTAATCATGCGATTGTTTTTATTGATTTTCATGATGAGCCCGGACAACAACAATATACTTGGGATACTAATAGAGCCGCTCTGATTCTGATTCGTATTCTAAGATGTTAGGGACAGAGAATATCTTACACAGGAAGTTGTCTCTAAACTTTTCATCTCAGAATGAACGACAATACCATCATACATATTCAGAGAGTAGGAATGAAGTCGCAGAGCTCAGGACAAAAAAACTATAGGTGTGATGTAGAAGCAGTGATATTGATATTGGGCAAAATACAATTCTTCGTGCCATTATGGGTGTATGTCTGTATAGACATGGTATCTAGGGAGTCATTTATTCGCCAGCTTCAGGAAATGCCACCCTGCCCATGATAGAACTTCCTCCCCTACACTAACCCAAACAATCCACTGGCTCTTGTTGACCGCAGCACACACACACAACACACACATACAAAACACACACACACACACAACAGCACAACAATCCTTTGTATGCAGCCAGCAGATTACATGTGAAACTAGAGCTAAAAGGGAGGAAGATTCAAAACATTTTAATCAAAACCTGCCAGCTGTTTGCCTCACTGAGAGATGTCTGTTTGTTAGCAAACACTCTGGCTGACTGCCTTGAGCCGGTTTCAATATCTGAACAAACTCCACTCTCAACCACCACGGTAACACCTGTTCAGGTATACGCGTTTCCCCCGGACAAAGCCAACGTTAGCAGCTCGCAGTGGCCGACCTAGTTTTGGCATTGTCAGCAAAATTGCAGCCATGAAAAGGAGAAAGTAATTAATCTCGCACCGAGAAGTGAGTATTCTCCACATTGTCTCACATTGGCTTCGACAGACCTAATTTAGAAGCTATTGTAAGTGAGAATGAGGGAGGCGATATTTAGCACAGTGCCACTGGGACGTGTCACTAGCATGGACACATCCACAGGCCTGTCAGTTGACTCAGTGTGTGTACTGTATATCAGCGATGGCTCAAGTCTCTGGGAATAAATGGGGCACGGCAAAGCTTCTTACACAGCCAAGGCAGAATCCATAGGGGTCTTCCGTGCCAAATCTTTGAATATTTAGCAAATAAGCTGATTAAAATGAGTCTTTTAGGCCATAGGTTTTAAACTTTCATTGACAAGACATGAACGAAAGGACTGCTGTTTGATACTTACAATTTGTACATATTAAAAAAATTTGTTTTTGGGGGGTAACCTTGTTGACATTTTGCTAAAGACACTTAACGTAAAACTGGAATTAATAGCCCGGGCTTTTATGTGCTTCAATCACTGAACTCGACCGCCGTATATTTGGGACATGCATATACATGGGACAGACATTTAATTCCTTTTGCCGCTAAACTGTTGCCCAGCAAAGATTAGAAATACTATCAAATAGTTAATTTAAACCAGTATAAATATTACGCGGATAAAAACTAGGCTATGGAATAACATATCAATTGCGTATCATTTATTTGATCTAGCTCCAAGACAGTAAACGATGCTCATTTTATGGCACCTGAGAATTTACAGCACCCGGCATACTGACACAACACCTCTCTTTAACCTCCTAAATCCCACCTGCACGTCAGCGACAAGCCTATTTGGCATACCGAAATGGAAAAGGGGTGCAAATCTAAACAGAGAAAGGTGGGGACACTTTTATTTTGATGCCATCAAAACAAAAGCAAGCGCACCCAACAACACGGTGCAGGAGGAAAAGTAAATATTGTTTATGACAGTGAGCAATGGACCTTAAATTACAATATTCATCATTTTTGGTTCATTTTTATAACATAAACTTTTTGATTCTTCGATCGGGGGACCCTTACAGACTAAAGGAATATAAATAATCGATGAATGGAAACATATTTACTAACTTTCTTTGTCTCTCTTGTTTACCGTGCCGATAAAACTCAAGGAATTATACTTCGGTGCTCACGGTTTCTGTGAAATAGACTGAACGATTGAGTTGTATCTGAACGATCTAACACATGTCCATATTGACAAATGTTACCCAGCTGCGACTAAAAAGGGACTCAGCGTTTATTTGAAGTTTTACTGTATTTGCTTTCTTCCCAAGAGTTAGATGAGAAGGTCGATGCCACACCAACTATGAAGCTGGAGACAGGTGAAGGATAGTTTAGCTTAGCTTAGCATAAAGACTGAAAGCAGGGGGAAACAGCTAGCCTGGCTCTGCCCAAAGGCCTACCCGCAGCTCGAAAGCTTACTTTCCAACCCATTATTGTGTGAAGTGAACCAGCATTCTCATCTTCTTGTCATCTATTCCCCTGGGTTTCCATCAACATCTCGACTCCACTGGAAATCCATCGTCACATGCACGGTCACTGACTGCGACTTGGACTGTAACACGAAGAGGAACAGCGTCCTAGAAGACGAACTCAGCGAATACACAAGAGCCCTTTAGCAAATGTTGAGACAGTATAACACGGTCTATACTCGCAGTGTACTCTCATAGAATAGCTTCCACAGCAACGATGCCTGTGCAGAATTTAAACCGACTGTACCACAGTTCACCTCCTCAGCAGCTGCGACACAAAGAGCCTCTGCCTTGTGTGGTTTTACTTCCCTTTGTGTGCTGTTGTCTAGGTGCTGTACAGTCCTTAGGAGACACTGAAGTCAAACCTCCTGACACGTGGGCCTTCTGGGGGGAAACTACATCACTGCTTTCATAACTATTTACATATCAAACGCTTCACCTGGGGAGGACAAGTCGGTGTTTCAGATAGGCACGGTGCATCAATGGTCTCTGCACGCTGCAGCATTTCAGTCGACACGCACACATACTGTTGCACACCGTCCACCTGTTTCGGAAAGTCACAGGCTAATGACTTTACAATTGCCTCATTTGAGATTCCCCGTGTTCATGATGGTGCAATAAAGCAAAGAGCTCAGCCTACCAGACAGTATGTTTCAGTGGAGAAACTCATATCACATATACTGATGTTGTGTTACTGAATTGCTCTGTTTATCTACTGGATGGGCTTGAAGCAGAGAGTGTAGTTGTGGGGGGTTGGCACTTTGTTAAAACGCAGAATTAGTCATGTGGACAAAATGCATCCGACACACACACAAACACACACTCTCTCTGAGGCATTTCCCATAGAGGCCCTTAAGGAGCGGCAACTACTGTTCTATGATCAAAGGCTGTGAAACAAGAGGATTAACACACACATACACACACTATGGATCAATTCTGTCCACACCAAGGACAAAAGAGAAGCATCATAATCAAGGCTGAGCACAACAGAAACTGAGGCAGTTTCATATGCAGAAACATACACTAGAATAGCTCATGATTCGCATACAATTCATTAAAAATAATTATCTGATATTCCTTCAAGCCTTCTTTGCCGAAGAGGTTCATACGGCATAGAATTGGCTGTAATTTATTGAGCAAAGTGTCACAGGATCAAAGACGGGTTCAGTTTAAGTCAGATCCTTCAGTCGAGCACCAGATCGATATCCTATTAACACGATCTCAGGGTCCGGTTTACAGCTGACAGTAGGGACAAGCAGTCACACAAACATCATAACATCATTACATCATTTCAGTTTCAACAGGAAGATGACCGGAGGGAAAGATTAAAGTTTAAAGGACGGGCACGACACAACTCCTGCTTATTGAAGAGCTCCTTATCTGCTTTTTTTTTCCTCATCAAACTATTCCCTTCAAGTAAAAAATATCCGCCCTGACCCCTCTCCCCAAAGTACGTATTTGCCTCCCTCGGACAAACGCATCATAGGCAAGATAATGTGTTCTTACCATTCATGGCTGCAGGTGGAGAGCACTGGCAGAGAGGTGAGTCCTCTACTCAGCTGGCTAGCTCTCAGACATCTGCAGAGAAAGAGAGAGGGAGACCGATGTGAGTGTGATTGTGTGTGTGCGGAGCAGCGGGTGAAAGTGAGGAACGCAAGCATGCATGTGTGTATAAGAAAGAGAACAGAAAGGACATAAATGCGTGCAAGAGCCAAGTAAAATAGAAAAAATCTCATCCCCGCTGTTAACAATGCAAGGAAGGCACAGTGAACGGCTAACACAGTGAGGGATGACAGAGCGAGGGAGGGACAGGGGAGGGGAAATAAAGAAAGAGGAGGGGGACAAAATGACAGAGAGAGGGGAGGATGAGGAGAGATACTGACAATGCCACCAGGGAGAAGTAGGCAAGAGGACAGACAGTTGAGGGTTACAGAGGAGGTAAAAAATGATGGTGGTCCGAGAGGATAGGAGCATTTATCATTTTTGCTCTCAGATCACAGATTGCGGCTCAAGCCAGCAAAGTATGTCTTTGTTTCTCCAGTGTGTGTTAACATGTCGGTCATTTGGCTTGCTGTGCAATTACCATTAAATTAGGCTTTGGCTCTCATTGGGAATATACATCATTATTTAAATATTAATGTTTATTTTAATAGGAATATAAATATTTGTCTTGACAGGAATTTAAATATTAGAAATATTTCTATGGATTTAAATATGTGCCTTATTATGTAAAAATGTGTCTCATTAGGAATATAAATATTCCTTTTAGGAACATAAATATAGTATGAGTCTTCTTAGGAATATAAATAT
>CALSCE010010644.1:12047860-12062510 GCA_943593645.1 Bovichtus variegatus | reverse complement strand
ACACACAGTATCTGCACACACCAGACACAAAATAAAAACCTATGGATGTATTGACTGCAGTCTACAGCCACTTTTTGTCGATGGGCACGGAGCCTGATGAGATTCCTCTGTGGGATCTCTGGCGGAGTCCAATGAGGTAGAGAGGACAGATGAGCCCATGCAGGTAATACTCTTAAATTTGAAAATTAGCCCTGTGTGGCTTTGTTCTTCTTTTTTTTGCACTACGACAAGCCCTGCCAAATAAAACTCCTTTGCAAGTGGAGTTCCATGTCTAGTCTATTGTTTCCTGTCCTCTTGGTTTTTTCTTGCTATTTATCCTCTTCCTTTGCTTTGCTGTTGTTGCTGGATCATTTTTCAGTCCAATTGCTCCGGCACTACACTCCACATATTCGTGATCATTGTGCTTCCTACATCTTCAAATTGAAAATGCACACTTATTTATAGAGGTAGTTGTCCTCCTTTTTCACCCCAAGCCGAGTTTCCTGTTCCTGTAGTTTCTCATTCCATTATTCTAGCAACTCTTTCAATCCTGTTCTTCCGATTCTATTAGTTCCTCCATTCAGACCCACCCCTTATTTCCTCTGGTTCCATCCATCTAGCTAACAGGCAAGGTTTCTCCTAAACTGTGATTCCTGTCAGTTTGAAGCAATCTCCTGTCTGCTTTTACCAAATCATTCCTTCACACTTTTTTTTTTTTTTTTTACCTTACCTCACCTCACTCTCCACTCTCTTTCCTATTTCAGCTCCCCTATTTTTTATTCATCCCTCACTCGAACATGCATCCCCTCTTATATGACTCACACCCAATTTATTTCAGCCCTTCCTCTCCTTCTGCTCTTGTTACACTATTGCTCCATCATTGGCTTCCCTCTTTTCATGTGCATTCCTGGAGGGGGAGTCTGTGGTTGTTGTAGTATAAATCATTCTCTGCACATGCCAACACTGCCAATTACTTAAGAGCAATGAACCGTACATTGTGGCGTAGGCTATGCCTCTGCATACCCTTGAATATATGGGCTAGTGCATGTGCGCAAGCTAACGCACAATGTGACCAATACAGAACATACACAAGCAAACAATACTGGCATCCAAAAACACTAAATCGATCCATTAAAGTAACACTTTACTGTGTGAGTAGCCATCTTTATTTGTTATTACATCTAAATGGGATTTTAGACACTTTATCCACCCATAATTCTTAGTAACCACTAGCAAGCATTACTAGCTAGTTTGAAACTAGCTAGTAATGTGGCTAACCAAAGTTATTATCACTAGGTCAGGTAATTTATGGTAATGTGTTATTTTCTGAGATTTATTAATCTTCCCAGTTCACATTATTATTCAACAGAATTTTAGAGTCAAGTCAGATTAGCGGATGATATTCGATATGACCTCTTTCACTCTTCACTCTAAAACGGGTAATTCGTCAACAAGCTAATGTTCAGAGAGCTCAGTTAACTATGCAACAGTTACACCTTGCAGTTACTTGGTGTACATTTTTATTAACAACTAATCTCTATGTAAGAAATGTTATTTTAATTTAGTGATGCGTTAATCTCCTATAAGTAAACACTTACATTACAACAAGGCTAAATTTGATCTTCTTATATTCAAATTCATGATTTACAATAATGTCTTCACTCTTTACAATAATGTCCTCATTATGATACAGACAGACTTTTTTTCATACCATAACTACTAAATAAATACTTATAAAGGGCTCTAATGAAGCTATGTTACAATAGTAACTCACTATGTGTTATATAGTAAAGTGGCCAAGTAGAAAATGCCAGAATATTCATAGTTGGGTGAACTATTCCTTTATAAAAACTACATAACACAAACACATTCTCTTAATAGGCCCCTGAGCTGTGGGTGTAGACTTGTGTAAATACTGTATGTGTGCGCCTTACACTCCCTTATGTATACACTTTTTACGAAGGTACTAAGCAGACTCTCATCTGCCCTCGTACACAAACACTGTACCCTGAGGTGTGTGTGGTTTAAAATACAGGATTGTATCTTCTATTTGCTACTTTAGAGAGGCGTCTCTGTTCAAACAGGACACATCCTGGATAAGAACAACACAGAATCAAGAACGAGGCGCAGAGGACACTCTCTACTTCAACACCGACTGCACCTTCTTCAGAAGCTCACAACAAAATGTTTCAATCAATTTGCCTGTCATTTCTAAATACCCCTGGAGCTGTCCATACAATGAGATAGTATACCTTATAGCTCAGTCCCTGCTGCGCTATAAGGTATACTATCTCATAGTATGGACAGCTCACAGTGTCGATTTCAATGTCGCTACAGGTCATGCCCGTTCTTGGCAAAACCTGCACAAATAAATAAAATCCTTGTTTGTTCATAACTGGAAAAACAAACTTATCCATGTGTTCGTGTATTTAGAGTAATTATTGACACATTGACAGTTTTTGGAAATGGTGTACGGCGGAATCATCTCAACCATGCTTTTATTTACAAAAAAAAAAGTAATTTTTTCCTGGAGCGTTCAACCTGTTATGACATGACACAAGTTCTTAAGGCTTGATGAACTATTGGCCATAGTTATTGGCCCAGGTTCATGGCATGGCAAGTGGTTAGTTAGCTAATCTCGCAGAACAGCATGTAAAGAGGCCCTGTGTCTAGTTTTATGATCTTTTATTTTGTAGAAAGGCTGCAGCCTAGGCAGTAATAGGAGTACCGTGAGTACTCTGCTGTGTGCACTGAGAAATTCAATGTGACAGGGTACATACACAATGCATTGAGGATGGGCGACCAATTAGGGTCCGCACCAAATCTTTGCCCTCGGGCCCCCAACAGGTGTCATGTACGTGATGACAACTGCGCTATCTTCATGACATACGAAAAAACACAGGGTTAATATTATTTTGTCAACATACTATTCCAAGGTCAACAATGAACTTGTATACTCATTGTTTCTTTTGTTAATGGTGCTAATGGGAATCACAATAAGGCTGAAAATAGTACTTCCTTTGTGTTCAAGTGCCAAAATCCCAGAAATCTTTCTTCCTCCAGCATTGACGGTATATTGATGTATAAAAATGCTACATGTAGCACTTTAAAACTTTGTGATTAAAGGAACAGTGTGAGTCACTTTATGGGCCAGCGGTTAGCTGACCCACTGCACCCAGGGAGAAAATGAATCAAAGAACCTTTGACTCTGCCCTGCATGCTGATTGACACCTGTGTGTGCCACACTGGCCCGCTCGGATGTGCGTATCAATGTGTTGGCCTGTGTGCACAAGTGTGTCTGACACACACTCCTCAAACAGAGGGGGACCCTGTTCTAGCAGACACAGCCCAGGAAGCTTTGCTGAGCCTGAGGAAGAAAGAACCCTGTGTGCGTGTGTGTGTGTGTGCGTGTGTGTGTGTATTTTCTGCACAGTAACACATAAAGACATCAACACACACACCTACGTCTGCTGTGCTGCAGGTGAAAATCGGGGACGCTTCCACCAGAAGAATTATATTTATGCCTTTGATACATTTGTGGGTCAGCTCGAGGAATGATTCACCAAAGCCTCTTTTACTTCCTCTACTCCCAACACTTCAAACACACAAAGAGGAGCATAGCCTAGCTCAGCTTCTTACCTACGTACCTTTGGCGCAAGATTTCTATCTTGACTTCAAGTATAATAACAAATTATTCTGTTGGATTATTCACATTCATGCGACTGTCATTTGAAATTGGGCCCTAACAGTCCATAAACTCCCACTTTCAACACAACAATGGATGTATGTCTGTGTGTGTTTACGTCCTTGTGTGTGTATGCGTGTGTGTTATGCAATGCTTGGTTGCTTGGCAGGTGGATGTGCAACAGTCCCTGCTGGGATGGGGCCAGATGTCATTGGGGGCTGCAGTTAAAATGGACTTTGCCACTTCAGCAAAGAAAAGCCTCCTCTTTCCGTTTTCACTGGGAGCAGCAGAACACACACAAACAAACTCACACACACTAAGCAATCTCTATAATTAGTCTATACTGCAGTGAATGAACACAAGCATGGACAAACTGATAAACTTGCCCCAATCACATTATAGACAAATGGAAAATTGCAGTGATGTCAAACAATTCAAACAGCTGGTAACACCTTTTGATATTAAAAGCTTTAAAGACATAGACACTCACTCCTCTGTGGGGAGGTCCAGAATGTCTTGATGATATTCTAGAAAATAAAGGACGTCCATATTATTAGTAAGGCTAGATTTTCTGGACATGTTTAAGGAGCAGTCCGTCATATCCAGTGAACACACCTTCTCTGAGAATGGTACATTTACCTCAGGGAACAATATATGTAAATAATCTCTGGAGTTATATTTTATGGCATACAACAATAAAGCCATTGCCTATTTTTTGACAGGTTGTGTATTTGATAGTCACTGAACATGTATTATCTTGACAACATAGAGGTACTTTGCTGCCGACAGCCCTTATTTTGGACATTTAAAATGGATATATCTTCAATGGTGATTTAGTATATCTAATGAAATGCATTTAAGCACATTCAGATATAAATATAACGTCTGACACAGGTTTTTTCCTTTTCTTTTTTGGTGTGTTTTTCATCTAAAACGCAGACAAAAGTCTATCACTCATGGTTTAGTGACAGGTGTCAGGAATTCACATGCATATGCATATATAGTGTAGGCAATAAAAACAAAAAACAAAAAATCACATTTAGGCTTGAAACCACATTGTTAATACGCTACACTGCCTCGCCTTTTAAATGTAGGATTTAATAAAGCAGGACATCCCACTTACCTTCCCAGAAAAAAAAAAAAAAAAGGTGAGCAAAAGGCAAGGTCAACATCAGCAGTGTCCAGTGTGTGTTACATGGTATCCTCTCCTGATTAGCATTATAATGAGTTCTGGTCATTTACCTGTTGCGGTAGAATAGCTGTGGGGATCCGACATCCAGGCTGGCAAATGTAGCTGCTGAAGAGGGAGGAACAGATCCAGCGGTCGGGGCGGGTTAGGACTGGAAATGGGCGTCTCAAGAGTTAAGTCACACAGAATTACACATCACACTTCCGGGCAGGACTTTCACAACAAAACTCATTGACGCTCATGATATGGAAACGCACAAAGGTTTAGATAAATAAAACGACAAGCACCTATAAAAAGATAACTATAGCTCTTCGATATTATATATTTCACCCTGAATAGTTGATGTCGGGGTGGGGGCTGTTTACAAATGTCAATGAATGTATGACTGTAAGTTCTTTCGATGTTAAAAACCACAGTCTGTGTTAAAAAAAAAACCCAATACACATTATGTTAGTATGGCAACCTTTTGGTTAAAACCATATGAGATGAAACCTGTAGTAACTGAACTTGGGTTCACCTCCCCATCCTCTTTAACAACAAACACACACAAAGAAACCCTAACTCCATAAAATACACTTGTGATTCAGTCACATACGTAGCCACAGTGTATGTTCTGGTAATGAAGTCAAAGTTATTCTCTTTGTTTACTCCTGGAAAAGACATTTTAAACTTTGAATTCGTCATTCCTTATTTGTTTAGTAATTGCCATTCCATTAAATACAATCATATGTATATTGCATAGACCATTTTCGATGTTTGTGTACATTACAAGAGCTCAACGTCATACCTCTCCTGCACAGACTTTAGGAAAAATGAAAGTATTGTTTGTGTATTTGAGTTAAGTGTTTATATGCCTGTGAATGACAGTGGATTTATCAAACATTTTACTTTGCTGTATGTGGAAAATAAACTTCTTGAACCTCAGTAGGGAGTGGCATGATTCATTCAGTTTCAGCGCAGCAGAACATTAGGCTAAGTGTGCTGTAATGTCTGACTGACTCAACTGTCACACAGCTAAGCATATGGTCAGATGGCTTAATTGGATCCAACCAAAAACTTGTTTTATAGGGTGTCCACTTTACTAATCCACTTTCACTTTTAAGCAACACTTGACTACTTTTACTTTGAAGGCACAACCACTTGACCTCAGTGCTCTGGTAGTTTAATGATGATATCTATAGGCAGTTTGACAGGGTCAATGTCTAATTACTGCTTTATTCCCACCAATTACTGAGATGCACATGTGTATATGAAAGGGCTAAAGTCAAAGTAGTACATTATTTTGTAATTAAAGTAACCATATCATTTTGTTAAGCCAACTCTGCATCATATGCTTTTTCTCCTATTTGGCCTATGTAATACTGCTGGTGTAGAGCACAGCCAACAGCCCACTTTGAGTATTATATCTACAAGTTAACTGACATAACCTTACTGACCCTGTCATTTTGTTTGAGTTGAGGATGTATGACAATTTGAGATAAGACAGTTGGTGTTAAATACTCTTAAAGCAGTGATGCGTATATATGAAAGATCAGATAAATGTATCTGCACCACACTGAGCAGATAATTCTAAGCCACAAGCGTGTCCTATATGGTACACATTCATTGGTTTTAAAAAACACACACAAAAGTAGACAGGATAATCAAATTGTATACAAACATGTACCAAAACGGCATGAACAATAGACAAGTCTAGTCTAGTCCAGGTCATTTTCCTTTCCAGTGTTTATCTGTATTATACAAATTACGACTAAAGTACTGACACACTCATCTTTACCAATTTACATCACAGCGTCAAGAAATGAACACAGTTTTTGTAATATACAATATATATACTTTTCATTTTTATTAGGCAAAACATAAAAAAAGAAACACAAAACTATGGACGCATGAGGTCAGAAAAGGCACTAATAACAAAGAACAAGCACTTTTAAAAACAGTCCAGGATGTCTTAAATGACAATAATAAAATAATCTGCTATCCACCAAGTAAAGTTCAGTGTCAAATTATCCTCAATCAGATTCTTACAAAAGCTTGAAAAAAAATGACCAAAAGCTGACCATAGAAGAAAAGAAAACACAACAACAATGCTTCAAAGCATAATATTTCAGGCAAATATGCAATCCGGAAGTATTTACAAAAAAAATCATCAACTACATCTACATTTTCCCCCCAACATGAAATATGTTTTCATAGCAATAAGGCAACTAACAGCATGATTAGTGTAGAACACGACTACAATTTAGAACATTAAGGATCTCATTCCTATTAGATGCCCACTTCACTTTCTGAGAACTCCATAAAGGTGAGAGTCAACGGGCTCATTTTCCTGCTCTTCTTTGATCAATGTGCTCTCATTGCCCTGACCTATGGTTACCATGGAGTATTCCTGGGATCCTGCCGCTTCAACTGGGACTAAATACTCAACACCCTCAGTTTCCCATTCGGTTTTTATGTTACTCGCCATGTTTGGACATACAACAGATCCTTGTGATGCAGCCAGGACGTAATACTGGACGTTCTCATTTTCGGTTTTCAGTCTTTCAGAGTTCGGCGATACTGTCATTAAAGTAGGTTCACCTGGGACTAAATGCTCGAATTCCTCAGCATTTGACTCTGTTTTGACATCATCATGAAGAGGACGATATTTTTCTTCAGTGTCTGGTTCTGGTTTTACATTGCCATAACATGGATCGTACTCCTCCTCTTTAATTTGTACGTCTCCCTGGAAAGGACAACCAACATTCCCCCGTTTCCCATCCATCTGCACTATCGTCCCAGGATCTGCTGGGATCTGTGTGTCGTCATCATGGTACCAAGCTTCCTTCTCAGTTTTGTAACCATCGAGAAAATGGATTCGATTGACACCTGAACGGTATCTTATTTGGCGAACAAAACGACCCTCATTCGTTTTACATTTCTTATTTTGTGTCTTCTCTACAATCCTTTGTGAAGACTTGGAAGCAAACACAAATGGCAATTTGAAGACCTTGTCTACACCGTATCGAAGTTTATGATAACCCCTGACCATGGCTTGGATTTTGGATGTTGTAGCTATGGAAAATTCCCAGCGCCTGTCATTTTGTGAGCTAAGATCAAAGTTATAGTCAAGGATGTCATAGACCGTGTGTGGCAAATAGAGTCCGGCTTTCTTCATTGCAAATTTATGCATCTCCCACACTACAGCTCTCGTCAATAGCTTCAAGTCCAGTTTTTCCTTCTCTCCCGTTTTAGATGCCACGTCAAGATCCAAACCTATCTCCGTGCAAAAGGGATAACAGCTTACCATTACTTTACTCCCAGGATTTCTCTTTGATTTCTTTACGACACTTATATTATCCCTTGGCAGTGTGTCTCTTTCCTCCTTCGTTTGCAGTGCCAGCTTTCTGTTTTTGATAGATTCCCTCCATCCACTTCTCTGTGTGGCAGCTTCCCGTGCCACTTTACCTACATATCCAGGTGGTCTGTGAGAGAATGGCTGAATAACAAAAACTTCATTGAACCAGGCCAGCCCGCCACCCTTTAGTGCCGCTGCTTTGCGAAACAACTGTGCAATGTTTACGTCTGACCTCTGCACTCCAAGGTTGAAGTTGTGCTCGAGGACAGCATGAATGATCTTACTTTTTGATCCACACAATGTTTTGGCAAAATTAGCCACTTCACACATAATCCCACAGGACAATACATGAGTGTCAAGCTTATCTTTTGGTTGGTCTTTGTCCACAAACAGGTTCAAACCTATTTTCTTGCAGCCAGGGTAGCTGTCCATTATCATCTCCTCTATTGCTGGGAAGGTAGAGAACTGATCCTTTGCAGGCTTTGGTGATGTGCAGTTTGCATGAGCAGAGGCTGTGTCAGTCATTGTATGTGGACAAGGATGACGCATGTGACCAGGGTCAGAGTATTCCTGACGAAGCTTGTGACTTCTGGCTTGATAGCATTTGGGGCAATATGTAGTTGTGTCATTATGTGTAGGTTGTTGTATGCACCTCATGTCAGGGAGTTCAAAAAGCATTTTCATTCGAAGAACGCTGGATTTGTTAAGCAGAATCAGTCCTTTAATTTTTTTCAGAGTTTGCTGTGCAAAGGCACTGCGATACAGCTCATTGGTGAAATAGAGATGAAAATTATACTCCAGTATCTCTGTGATGAAATGCTTTTGGGCTGATAGCAGTGCTGTGGCAAAAGTGTTCAATTCAACCATGATGCCATTGGTCAGTGATTTGGGATCAAGATTTTGTTTTACTCCGGATCCTACATTGAAATTAATGCCCAATTTCTTGCATCTGGAGTAAGAATAAAGTGGGCAATGTTCTTCGTGAGGTATTGAGAGGATTTGCTGACTATGATTAGTCCGCAACTTCCACAGTTTTAAATTGAGCTCATTTTGGTGTTCAGCGTCAGCAGAACTGCCTACATCTCGGTCTATAACCGCAGCCTGGGAAGAACCAGCACTACATGTATCAGAATGTGGGTTGTTCTGGCAATCCAGTTTTACCATTGTTGAGAATTCTTTTCTCGGGATCTTTACTCTCTTAATGGCTTTTACACAGGTTGCTAGATTTCTTTGCGCCATTACAGCAGGAATCTGTGCAACAATACTTCTGGCAAGGTCAGAATCTCCACTTTGCAAATCTTGATCAAAGTTGTGTCCAAGGATGTCGAGACAAATCTGCTCAAATGTTCCACACAACTTTTCTGCAAAGTTAGTCACTTCAGTCATTGCTCCGTTGGTCAGTTTGTTGGTATCCAGTTTTTGGTTTTGTGGTTGTTTGTTTACATGTAGCTTCAGACCTATTTCCTCGCAGAACGGATTAAGATCCACACTCTTCTGTGAAATATGTTCTGTAGTTTCAGCGTGTGAATGTGGAGGACACACAGGAGCTACGTCACACTCCTCCATTCTCAATATGCTGCAGAGTTCAGGATTGACACTGCTCACAGTATGATTTGTATTTGTATGTATGTCTGATTTTATTGATGGCATGGGACCAGGAAGTTCAGAGACCTCTTCTGAGATTTTGACCACACCTTCACAACTTCTCAACTTTCTTACTCTATTAATCATTTCAGAAGTGAAAATATTCCGTTGGTGTTTACTCTGCAGGCCGAAATCAAAGTTGTACTCAAGAATCTCCATGATGAAATCCTGCTGGGAAGAATTGATTGCTAAGGCAAATTTAGCAACTTCGAGCAGAATGGAATTAGGCAAAGAGGCAACACTGATGTTTCGCTTTGGGCCAAATCCAACATTGAATTCAAGGCCAAATTTCTTGGACTTGTTGAACGGACCAAACTCTTTGTTTAGTGAGGAGAGGATTTGTTTTACACGGTTAGCGCGCAACTTCCACATGTTTTTCTCAGTTCCCATCTCGTCTTGTTCCACATCACATTCGTTTGGTGCATTACTTGTAGTCTGCGTTTGCTCTTCAGCTCCACAACACCCTCTTTCTTCAGGTTGATCTGCCACTGGTGGGTTCGCATTTGAGTTTATATTTGGTGAAGTGGAGTGTAGGACGTCAGTGGAGGTGAGGAAAGGCGCATTAACACCCAGACAAGTTGCTTCTGATTCTCTAGGAATGTCGGAGCTCAGAGAACAACTTTTTGGGTTTTCTAAGTGATCCTGAATGCCAGTGTTTCCTGAATCTGTGACTTTGTCTGAGTCTAAATCAGACTCTCCTAGAGGACAAGTGTAGTTGTTCTCTGTTCCAATTTCCTCTTGTTCCATGTCACATTTATTGCCAGTGTCTGAGTCTAGATCAGACTCTCCTAGAGGATAAGTGTGACAATGATCTTCCTCTGCAATTTGACTGCTATACAAATCAGTGTGATGAGCGAGTGTGTTTATCTCCATGGCTTTAGACTGTCCTCTTCTGCACCTTTTGTTTGCCCTTTCACCTGTTGTAAACAGAGCCCTCTTTTCCTGTTTACTTCTTAAATCAGACTGCCTTCTTTTCGTCACTTCCTTAAACGGATACTGTGGGCCTTCCATATTGGACAGTGCTGATCCTCTGGCTCTTTTGAAGGGGTTTGTCTGGAAGGAAAACAGCTCATTTTTAAACTCCGGGCTCATTTTGCTACCAGTGGTGATGAATCGCTTTCTTCTTTTCAGCAGGTGTGATATCTTGAACCAAACTCGATTTTTGGCCCGTTGACTTTTGAGATCAAGATCAAAATTGTGCTCCAACACACCCAGAACAATAGGGCTGTAGGATGCGGTCAGTATTCTGGTGAAGTGTACTAATTCTAACATCACGGTCTTCGTCAACAAACCTGGATCTAGACTTTGTTTTGACCCAACGTCAAGCTTCAGACCAATTTCTTCACAATAAGGAAACAAAGTGGGAAGAACAGCCTCCCTCTGTGCTTCTGCTGACTGTGTTTCTGAACAATTTAATTCATCCTCATATTCACCGTCACCACTATGTACCTCATCCATCTTTTCCGAGAGACTTCCTGTCTTTATGTGTTCTTTGGATGTTGCTTGAGAACCCCCGAATTCATCTTCATTTTCACTATCATCAGTATCATCCATCTCCGCCAGGAAACGGTCAGTCTTAGGCTCTGTAGATGCCATGTTCAGTCCATTGTTGCCGTTGCATTCAGGTTTACATGACGTGTCAAAGAGAGTAAAAACTTCTTTTTTATCTTTAGGAGGTTTCCTGATCAGGTCTTTGACTTTGTGCATAATTCGAGCAGTAAAATCAATCCGCTGTTGCTCATCTTCCAATCCAAGATCGAAATTCTTCTCAAGAATTTTTGTTAAAAAATGCCTTTTACTCTTGTTTACTGTTTTAGCAAAGTCACAGACCTCAAGTATGACACCATTTGTTACTAATTGTATGTCCAGTTTTTTATGTGTGTTGGATGCTACATTAAAATCCAATCCTATTCTATTGCTGTGAAAGAATGGTTCTGGACGTATCAAATATGTCTTTACACGCATAATGCGCCACTGCCATACTTTGTTGGCATCCATCTTTTTTTTGTCCTTCAGACTGCAGGTGTCCGCGGTGTTCTTCTTGGTCTTCTATGTCTTGTTTTCCTGTATTTAGTTAAGGAGAAAACATTATAAATTATATGAAATTATACAGATTATATCACAGCCTTGAGGTAGTCACAATTTAAATGTATTAATTACGTAATATTTATCAGAATAAAACACAAGACATTTTACACTTAGTCCATAAACTTCAAAAATCTCTTTGACATTTACTTATCTAAACGACTGGTCATTCTATCTAAAACACTAAAATACTATGGGTGAAATGAGTTGCTATATAAAGTGATGAGCATTTCTTTAGCGCATTGATTCACCGAGCAGCAATGTTTCAGCATTTCTCATCAAAAGGCATTGTCGTATTGTTGTATTCTTTAGGCTAGGGGTTGACAACTTTTACTATAAAAAAAAATCTCTCTTGAGCCGCAAAACATTTAGCTTCTAATGAAGGTAACACAGCCTATTAGGTCTAAATGAGCCTATCAACATTACTAATAGGTCTTAATGAGCATTCATTAACTAATCCTGTTTTGTCCTAACAAACATGATGAACCAGAGAATTGTACAGTTACATTGGGCTTCAGGATCAAAGAAAGTTTTTGTATCACATCTTTTGTATCATCTTCAGTCCATACTCAAACATCCCCTCCGTCTTTCACACTCTCCCTCTCGGGAATACAGTATTAGGACGAGGCAATATATCGATATTTTATCGATATCATGATATTAGAGTAGATATCGTGATATGAGACTAGATATCATCTAAGATGATGCCATCGTCCATCGCCAATGGCTGACTGTTATCGACCACTGAGTCAGTCAGTGGGCAAGAATATGTTAAATTTGCCCAAACTGGTGAAACTCTGAGAGCCGGTCAAAATAACACTGCTATCTTATGATCTTCACGTGGGGCTTATCCATCTGAGTGTTCACTGTGGGACGGACGGATGGACAGAGCTTCAGTTTGCGGCTATGATGGGTCGGATTCGGCTGCCCAAGTTGGTGCAGCTCTACTTCTTTGTGCTCTGGACTGATGCCAGACTGGCGCTACAGTGACTCATTATTGCCTCGAAAACAACAAGTGGTATTACAATAATAATGCGTTACATTATTGCACTCTATTCTACCGACTGTGAACCTTTCACATCCCTTCACAAAACTGTACAGCTCTTTCATTTTAAAAACGGATATGTTTGAACATTGTACACAATTATTTTATTATTTTGGCTTGATACATACTCTGTAAGACATGATTTTGCTAAAAGTTCTTCCAACAGGTCTGGCTCACACTGCATGTACGCATCCTAGTGGAAATCCTCCAGTCAGCAATGGGACGGTGCTGGTACAGTGCAACCCTAAATAAAACAAATAAATACAGTTTGAATGTTTGTTAATGCATGCAACATTGGCATGGTTCCTCAGAAAATAGGAATAACAACAGAGTTTAACATTGGTGAAAGAAGTATTTAGATCTTTTACTTAAGTAAAATTAGTAATACTACAGTGTATAAATATTATGTTACAAGTAAAAGCCCTGCATTCAAAATCTTACTTCAGTAAAGTATTACAAAAGTATTAGCATCAATCTACTCAAAGTCAAAGTGCACATGATGGAGAATGGCACCTTTTAGAATATTATATTACTGGAATATAATTATTGATGTATTAGTGTGTAACACTTTAATGTTGCAGCTGGTAAATGTTGAGCTCATTTCAACTACCCTCACTTTATATACTGCTAGGCATCATAATACATCATCATTTAAATTTTGTATTAATAATCTACATCTGCTAAATAACAAAACATGGGCTCCCTTTTCTTCACAATTACCATCATGTCACACCTTGCATGCACTGTAACGTTAATAGCTGTCAAGCTATCTTAACTTAACTTCTCTCTCAAAAAGTCAACCTTTAATGTTACAAAAACACCTACTTTGTCCACAGCAACAAAACTGGTAAAACATAAATAGCTGCCAGTGCGTCTTCATGACTCAAACTTAGCATTTTTGAACATATATATCTCTCATACGATAACATATCGACCGTTGTTTTGACACACACACATTCTGACGAAACAGAGACGGGTCCAGCAGCCAGGATCTCATTTTGAGAAAAGCCAAATCCCCCCACCATGATCGAAAAAGGACGAAACCAACTGGTGTACACGTACCAAATGTAGGCTGAACACTTACAGAGAACTTATTCTCCCTTGTTAACACCACACACTGTCTCCCAAACGATGTCTTCATATATAAAAGCAAGGCTTAAAATCTCTCAACTGTAGAAGAAACGAATCTGAGATACTACCGGAAGTGAAGGAAGATCAGAGAGCGGACATTTCAAAATAAAAAGCGTCGAACTGATAGTCATGACTTTACAGAAATACAACACATTAATCAACAGGATTACATTAGTGATGTCTTTGTTTTTCCACAACTAGTTTGATATTGCAGAACTTTGAATACACATTAAATCATCAAAAGCACAGTAGTCTAATTTTAAGTAACCATTTTTCATGAATCCATTTCCCTGCTGTAATACTGCCACCTTTTGGAAATTCGCAAAATTACATTCTTATGACACTATTTTCAGAGGTATTCAATTAAAATTCAAAGAGATCCAGTTACTAAAAATTCCTCCCAGCAAAGGTCCGGACCTCATAATGTCGAAATGGCGTCCTATAGCCTACCGCATACGTCTATCAAATAAAAGTACATTTTCATATCATTTGAACATACAGAGACATTGAACTTGTATGTAAAACAAATAGTTATCTTTAACATTAATAAAATTG
>CALSCE010010644.1:12026186-12044860 GCA_943593645.1 Bovichtus variegatus | reverse complement strand
ATATTCATGCTAACCAATGTCGATACTAGTTCTGTATAGTCATACCTGAGTTTGGGGTTATCCACATATTTCCCACATTGCTTGACATTGTTGAGGGTTTGTTCGGCCAATTCTTTAGATGGCTCAATGATCAGGGCTTTGGGTGCGTTGGATGATGTTTTCGCCTGACTCACTTTGGCACTGCCTGCACAAACACAAGGCAAAGACAGCTATTCAACACTGGAAGATACATGTCTTTAAGGGTGATGAATTCATAGGTGTATCAGCAATGGTAAAAAGTACCTCATTTAAAAGAAGAAAATAAAATGTCTAGCAAAAGAAGGCTTTTATTGTGAAAATAACAAAGGCATTACCTAGTCTAAACACCAACTTATCTCTGGTTCTTTAAGTATATGATATTCATCTCACAGTTACATTTGGTATATGTTCTTGCTGCACTTGAATTGAGGTTGCATCCACACACCTGCCTGAGAAGATTTGACTGAGTGGCCCTCTGGCGCCTGGTCCAGGGCAACAAACCCACTCTTCGGGGCATGTTTAAACTCTTCTCCTCCAAAGTTGAACTTCAGCTCTGCATTCTGGTACACAGATAAGAAAATTTACCATTTGTATGGTGTCAATCTGGCACCTGTTGGGCTTGTTTTCCACTATCATTTGTGTGATACCTTGAGCACACAGGAGGCAAAGAAGGGCTGATTCTTCACATGTTGAGGGATCTCAAAAGCCAAACCCAGGTCATTACCTGAAGAGAAGAGGGCAAGAAACATGAGTCACATTGCTACTCAACACCGTGCCCAGATGTCTTACATAATCATAACAATGAGAATGATAACTAATGAGACAGCACCATTTTTAGAGAAGGAAATGTGTCCCTTGTCTAGATCCAAGTAGCATCCGATAGTGTCATGCATGGTAAACTCCTGCAAAGAGACAAGATCACAAAGAGTGAATACATTTGAAAATGATCCTCACATTTGTTTACATATCCAAATATGAATTAATTGTTACCTCTCCATAGCTGTCAAACTGCTTGTTGTTGGATTTCTTCCCAGTCCCACCGAAGCCAAAACCATACTTATCAGTTCCTGGAAAGAAGTAAAGAGTTCATGATTGAGTCATTTTTCTATTCAGACAGTTTGTTTTAGCTGTTGTATCTTGTGAAGCATGGAGATTGTGACGAGTAGAGGAGCATACCCAAGTCCAGGGCTGCCTGACTGGTGGACCAGCCAATGCGACAGAGACCCTGGTCATGGCAGGTCACCTCATAACAGTACTTCCCTGGACACATAAAGACATGGATAAGGACAGGTAACAGTTGAAAAGAAATCAATAATTATTTCATTGTTGTCAACCTATCAAAGAAATGTTTGGTTCCCTTGAAATGCATGTGTGCTTGAAATCCTAATCAGTCTTGTATGCATTACACACCTTTGGTGACCCCTTTTGTAGAGCGACAGCCATGCCACTCTTTGAATTCCCTGCTCTGGCAGCACAATCCATCTGGACCAATTGCTGTACAGGTAAAAAAAAAAAAAAAGCAAAAAGTGATGATAAGGAGAGGCAGGAAAGAACAAAGCTGGCATGTGTACAGTTGCCGTTATAACGGTGCTGGAATGTGACATCACATGCTCATTTCTCTCCTCTTACCAAAGGCTGGGCTGCGGTCATAAGGGTTCATCTGCCAACTGTTGAAAACTGAGCCCAAACAAAGAAACGGAGCAGGTTAAATATCTGCAGAGCTCAGAACACCGCTTTCATAATTATGTGTGTTATAATGGATTCTCAATACGATACTGGCCTGACAAGGTCTATTACGCCAGCGGGTTCTGTACAATGTTATGAATATGTTTTAGCTAGCATATCGAACACACAGACTTCAACCAAATAAGCCACTAATATTATTGCAGTCTCACTAGCTCCTCCAGTCTTGATGGAAGCTCTGCCCATCTTGCCCTCCTGCTGATCCTTCAGGGTCTCATACACAATCTGGATCACTGGAATACTGAAGGCCTGCGGAGGAGAAGTATTACACTTAGGTTTTTTTTTTTTTACTTACTTGGCCTGATGTTTAAAAGCAAACTTCAGAGGTAAAGCTATATTTGGAAACTGAGTGGTTGTCAAGTACTTACTCCTGTTTTACCACTACCAGTTTCTGCTGCCTAAAAGAAAAAAAGAAAAAAGAAAATCAGATGTAAAACTTGCAGTGAGCACATTTTGCGTCCGAGACAAACAAAAACAAATAGGTAGACTTACCATAAGTACATCTCCTCCACCGAGAATAAGGGGAATAGACTCTGCCTGGATGTCAGTAGGTAGCCTGAAATCCAATAATTGAATACAATCAGCTTAAAGCAACAACTATCAGGTAACAACAATATCGAAAGATATGGCAATGCAGGCATATTTTTTGCCAAATAAGCAACCCAGCCTGAGTGACTTACAGCCAGTCCAACTCTTCCACAGCCTGCGCAATTTCAGGCATAACCCCCATTTCTGTTGAACAAAATACATATTTAATGCTTCGGTGCACTCACGTAGCTTTTAAGATAAGTTTGGCGTTGAAGTATAAAGCGAATGCGACGTCTACATAATGAAATTGATCAAATATTCTTACCAGAAAACGCTGCCATTATTACTGCTACGAGTGCAATTTGACCGGATGCAACGTTAACATGCTCGGTGCAACTCGTTTAGTGGGCGAGCCTCGCAGCCTGGTGTCATTGGTTCCGGCTTGTGAACTAGTTAGTAAAACACGGCAATATTATCACTACAAAATATCACTTGTGGGGCGAGCTACAGAAGCACATATTTCTATGTTTTTTATCGTATCATAATAGACAATATAATGCCATGAAACTACTTCTCCTGAGATGTTAGTTACCTTTTCCAAACGCGGTTCCCTTATTTATTTTTGACCAGTGCTTCTCACCGTAGACTTTGACAGCCTGTTCAAGTAAACATGGCTGAGGAAAGCCTGATAGAAGGCGAAGATGAAAACATTTTGTATGATTTACTTGTCATTACCGAATGGCCGGCAGAGACAGACACTCAGGTTGGTCAGACTTCCATTTGTGCTCGTTTTCAGTGCAGTATGTGGGTCTTTTGTTGAACACTTATTTGTAAAAATCCCCCTCGAAAGTCAACTCTAATCAGTTGCATTGGGTCAGCCGCTCAAAGCCACGTAGCATAAACATACTGCGACCTAAATCCGCTTTTGTTTTTCTCACATTAACATATTGTGTAGTTTTCATTTTTCATCGTAATTACTAGTGCACTGAGCAGTTACATTTCATTCATACGGCAACCTTTGTATTTGGCTCCGTTTAGCTAGCTATATCCCAAAAAGTATGTGGCTGCTAGCCTAATTTTGGCTCTTTCATACATGCATTAAAGTTAATAAATAATAGGTCATTACACAACTGATAAGCTCATCTGTCACTTTCTAACATTTGCAGCTGCGAGGCAACAAGGAGCACAACACCTCACTTATTGCAAAAGCAGTGACGGGTAAGTTATTTCTTTTTTTGTGTTGCCTACTTGTGATAATCTGCCAGCCGAAAGGGGGCGCTTTACATAATCACAAAATGCAGTATATATTCAGCACCTGGCCGTGACTATGACCTTTTCCAAATTGTGTGTGTTCACTGTGAAATTCAGCAATCAACGAAATTATGAATACTTTCTGCCTCCTATAACAGACCCCTCAGTAAGCAAGATATCTAATTATGTAACACATGATGAATCAGATATACAAGATTATGCTGGCATGCCTGTTATGATACCAGAGTGTCTTTATTACCAAGAAAACAGATTGTTCCCAATTTCTACAGTAGGAGGTGCCAGAATCATTGACGAACATGATCATCGGTCCTGGAAGGACCTTTTAGTTTTGTATAGTTAGACATCCTTTGGCTGTACCGGGGTAAAGAAACTTTCAGGGCCTTTCTGTCCTTGACTGCAGTTTCTAAATCTTAATTTAGGATGTGACGAGGAGGCCTATACGATGATCAATAAAATATGTCATTATCACACAGTTACCAATAGTATGCTTAATAACTGTGATATATTTCTTACAGGGCCATTCCGCCTAGTCTTGCACTACTTGTGGTACAGGTAAGTTCATCATTATTATGCTGACTGGTACACGAGTCTTGACATTATTTCCTCAGTGTAATGGACTGACAAGCTGTGATTCATGGTGCTAATTAGTAGTACAATTTTTAGATCAGAGGTGTGTGTGGTGTAATACATGTTTGACTACATCACATTACAAGTACATTTATTAGTTTTAATGTCTGTCAGCACGCTTGTGTTTAAATCAGCTATGAATGCAAAAGTGGGAATGTGTTTTTCAGGCACTGACTAAGGAAATCATTATTAAGGACTGTGCTATGTGCTACTAAACAAATACAAAAGATATCTCAATCTTAAGAATTAAAAATCTTTTCAGATTGTGCTCCACACAGTAACTAGAACTTTGTTCAGAATGTTTACTGTCTTGGTGACTGTCTTTTTTATGGTTAATTAAATGTACTATAATAGCAGCACGAACATTGAACTACTTAAAAACAACCAGTTTAAAAGAAAAGCACTATTACTTTGTGACATACTAAATGATCAGATATAACCTTGTTCTTTTCAATTAGATCCATATTACTAGTTCTGTCACTTGTTCAAAAATAGGCCTATGCTTTTTAGATTTTTACCTGGAATTAAACTATTTATAAATAGCAAGATACAGCTGTAAATTGATTGTCATGCAAATCCTTTAGATATGTTTATTTTGCTACATGATTGCACAAGCCATAATTGAAGATGACAATGATGACGTGACAATTAAAACTAAAACAACTTTTGTCCTGAAAAATAACTGCATTGGGCAGCACTGTTTCTTCATGTTATTCTGTATGAAATAATATAATGAATATTAACGTTTTAGCTTAGATTTGGGTGTCTTGAATTCTTCCCTAACTCAGATGAAAAGGAACGTATATACTGTATATCTATCTATTTGCAATAGATGTGAGTGAGGACTACACTTTGACAGGGACACTACCAGGCTTTATTGATCTGTACTTTCTGAAATCTACTGCAAGAAAGTCTCATAGACACAATCCTATATTTAAGATGTGTATGATTTTACCCTGCTCTTACTGCAAAGTATCTGTTGAAACCTGTTAACAGATGGCTCGATCTGGCTTGTAGTGGATTCTGTAGTGCTGTAGCACCGAGGCCTGCTTATCTCCTCAGCAGGTGGTTAGCTAGCACCATCAATAACCTCGTTAAATATTTAAAGAACTCCTCTAGCCATGCTCGTCTCTTAGCTCCCCTTCTGTTTTTGTGGATGAGAAATCGGGGATTTTATTAGAAATTACCCAACAGAGCAGGCAGCCCACCCTCCACATGCTGAGTCATTTTCATCTTCAATAGAGGCTTCTGGTGTTTGTGCTGTAGACCAAAAACAGAAAAGTACAATACAAACATACAATGATAATGAACTTTTAAGTGCATATTTTGATGGTGAATAAGGTTGTGAGAATCAAATTTTAGCAAATCAAAAATTGCACCACAAAGCAAAACAATCCAAATGACACCAGCGATGGCAGTTTTCAAACCGTCCACTACTTGGACACTGGAAAAGGCAGTTTGCAGTACTGATGAACCTCAAACCAAAAATGCACTTTTCAAGTTTTTGAAGGATACATTAAATTATCACCAAATTAAATAAATAATAGTAATAAAGTGTATTTTTTATTTTATGCAATTTAATTGTACATTATTCTAACTTAAATATACTTCAGTTTGATGTTCATTTAAAACTAATTTTATTATTAATTTAATTTATTTAATTTCTCTTAATTTAATTCAACTTTTTAAAAGTTAATTTAATTCAATAAAAAAAAAAGAGTAAGAAAAAATAAAACATTTAATTTAAAATAATTTAGTTGAAATTACATTTTAATTTAATTTAACTACATTTTATGTTTAATGTAACTGAATTAATTTAGTTGAAATTTAAATTTTAAGTGAATTTAATAATTTCTTTCATTTAATTACATTTTTATTTAACTTAATTACATTTTTAGTGCAACTGAATTACATTTCGTTCAATTGCATTGCATATTTCATTTAGTTAATTAAATACATTTATTAATTTAACTTCATTTTAATTTAATTTAATTCACACTCCTGTATGTATTGATGAATGTTTTATTTCACATTCACTGACGCAGACCGGTCACCTGTCAGCCAATCACTGTAGACATAATGAATAAGCATGATGTTATCATAGCAACAGGGTCACCCCGCTGCTTCTCTTATCTCTGGAGGTCTCAGTCCCTCAGTAAAAGTTGCTCTCAGCAGCTTTGTGACAGAGGAAATTCTTCGCTGAGAACTCTTAGCTCAATTTAGAAGGACTCCTCGTAAGTTAAGTTAATACTTATTTATTTTTTATCAGTTATTAAGATGCTAATTTCCTGACTTGTTTTTTTCTTCTGATTCTATAAACCTCAGCCCCTCCAGCTCGTCTCTTCCTCTTGGTCTTGTCCGCCTGGCCAATAAGCAGATCAACTGGCAGCTGGTGCTTGCAAGGTGCAACACACATGCACACACACACACACACACACACACACACACACACACACACTCTTTGTGATCAATACCTTACCGTTGACCATCTTGTTGCTGACATGCACTAAGCCTTCCGCTCGTCCGGTTCTCTCTCCCTTCCACGTGTCCCCTCAACTAATCATTTAATTGTAATCATTGCAACAGACAAACCAAATGGAAAGGCTGTTTTTAATTGGCCATCGATCCCAACATGTAAGATGGCGTTAAGTTAAGGATATCCATTTGTTTGTTGTGCTTGATCCTTCCATGTCGTTTTTTGTCTGCCCTTAAATCTTTCTCCTTCATTTGATTCCCTCTGAAACTACCTGTGCTCGGTGTATTGCTCCGGATTTATTATTGTTTCTACTCTCTTAAAGCCTTCCAACATGGGCCCTTATTACAGTCTTTATCTCCCATCCAAACTGCCCCGCTAGACACACACTCTTATCTCCCTAATCACCCTAGATGGTTTTTATTTCATGAAATTAACCTGCCCTCTTTGTCTTCTCCCTCTTTTCTATTTTTTTTTACTCTCTCTTTGTTCTCTCCACAGTAATGGCAAACTGTTGGCGGTGGTTCAGGACCAGTGTGTGGAGATTAGGTAATTATTGAACTCTCTCTCACTGTTTGAGGCTCCCCTGTCTGTGTGTTTGCGAGTGATGGAGAGCGTTTTAATTAATAAGGTGGTTTATCACATCTCCCTTTTTTAAAATATTTTTTTTTTAAAGAGCTGAATTCTCTAAAGAATAAACCATCAATACAATCAGTAACAACACAATCAGTCATAGTAAAATATATTTGGGTGAATTCCAGCAAACCTGTTGTGGCACTTCAGGCAACATAAAATAAATTAAAGCTAACAAATTGACAATACCAGTGCAGCCTAAATGTTTTCATCATCGACCAAAGCATACACACACACATGAGTATGTTTGTGCTCATTTTGAGTGGTTGTAATTATTTTCCGACACAAATCCAATTTCCCCCTTACACAGAGAAATTGTGCTCACTCAGCAATGTGCTCTATTGACACAATGTATTGCTTTAAATGGAGCAAAATTGAAATGAAAATCAATAGCAATGAAGCAGGTTTACAACTATGCCTTGCTCCCTCTTCAGCAGCTTTGTCTCAAAAGACAGTTTTTTTTTCTTCTCTTGACCCTCTGCATCATTGGAAGTCCTTTTCACGCACATATCAATATGTAAAAAACAAAGTGTGTTGCTGTTATTCACTACACTCAGAGAATTGTGTTGTGGTTGACCTGCTGAAATGGAGACCGATCGGGTCTCTCCTTGAATGCCCCTGTGTGATATCGTGGGTTTCCCCTGTTCTCCTTTTGTTTGCACCACTGTTGTTAAATCACTGTATGTGTTATAGGCTTGCTTTGTGGCATTTATTGTTGTGGGTGGGTGTTATGTCAGCTCAAGGCCTTATCCATTGAGCTCTGTTTAAGAGTCTGTCTAAACACTGCTTACTCTCAAGGCCCTGTCTGCTTGATCCATGGAGCTACTTCAGTTGGCAGGCCATAAGTGGCGATTATAACCTACATTATACCAGGTCATGTAAGGCTTAGAGAGTGTATGGCCGCACCCTTGGGTGTATGTATCCTTGTCGTGAAGTGTAATTCCACTGCTTTTTCACTTTTCCTGTGTGTGTGTGTGTGTGTGTGTGTGTGTGTGTGTGTGTGTTTTTGCTGCTCAGGTCTGTGAGAGATGACTTTGGCTCAGTCATTGGGAAGTGCCAGGGTAAGTCCCTCCCCCCTCTTGTTTCATCTATCACGTACCGTAGTTCGCGTCATGTTTTTAAACTTTAATTTACAGTATCTATAGCCTGTGTTCGTGCACGTCTACTTTGAGTTTGTTTCAAAGAGAAAATATCAACCGCGGTGGCTAATTGGAATGTTTGAGAGGGACTGTGGACAGCGACACAGATAATCACCCTCATCGCATACACTGCCACTCATTAAATGCAGCCTCATAGTGGCTGATAAAAAGGAATTGCCTTTATTGTTTGATTAGCTATTAAAAAGTCCTGCTGTGTTGGTTTTAATTGCTTGAAACATGGGGAGGCCTAAACTTTCTGCAAGTTGAGAAGTTATAAATGTGTGATTCTGAAGAAAGTGAAATACAATGGGATGTCGGAAAATAATGTCTGCCGAAATCTTCGTTTATTGAGGTCATTTAAAAACATTTTTTAAGGCACAATGAGTAATGTGAATTGTTGGTTGCAAATGTGCCCTTTCACCCCACTTAACGAGGGTTACAGTGCTCTCAAGCAGATGAAAGACGACCCACGTATTGGAACGAGCTTTTTCCGCTTGGCGTTTTGCCTCGCTGTATTTGGGTTTCTCCGGTGCTGTCTGCTATTTTTCGTAGTTTTCTCTTGGATCCGTGCTTGCAATCTGGCACCTGGTTGTACAAACACAACAAAATGAAAAGGAAAGAGAACATCCAGAATACAGACACTGTCACACACGTATAGTGGGTCATAAGTGATGATTGATGGGGTTTATTATTATTTTTGTTAGGAATCTCCTACTCGTTGTGCCTTTTTTTTTTTTTTTTTTTTTTTTTTTTTACAAAGCTGCACTAATCAATATGTTTATATTAGCAACTGATCAAATCACTTTTTTTTGTAATGTAAAAGAGTTTGTTTGTACTGATGAAAACTCTACGGAGCATTTAAGCGTCTTTCAGCTGTTTGCCGACTGTTTGACAACTTTCTAAGGGAAAAATATGCCATTGTTGTGCTGCCCCCAAGTAGGAAAAAAAATATAAAGTACTGTAGTTTTAAATGTCTGCACCACTTTAGAGCCACCGTGTGTAGAATTTATTCATTTCAGACTCTTGACACCCCATAATGGTAGCATATTGGTAGCGACACTTTGGCAGATGAACACCAAGTCTCCCCTACAGATCCAACCAGTGAACACAAGATGAATTGGCTGAAAGCAACAACTACACAGCAGCAACTTTCACTAGTATTGTTTCATATTTTCTTTACAATCAAGAAACAAAAGCCATTATTCATTTGATCAATTATTGCCAAAAGTCTACATATGGTGGGTAACAAATACAATATAAATACAAAGGCCTTTTCTTTCTAAAACACAATAAAAGCCCAGAATGACCGACTATGTTCTCTCTCTCTCTCTCTCTCTCTCTCTCTCTCTCTCTCTCTCTCTCTCTCTCTCTCTCTCTCTCTCTCTGTCTCTGTCTCTGTCTCTGTCTCTGTCTTTCTCTCTCTCTCTCTCTCTCTCTGTGTATATTTGTTCTGTTCACTAACCCTCATTGTGGCCTGTTGTTCTAATGTCTCATAGTGTGGATAACAGTAGCCCCTGGGCATGTGTAAACCCCAGCTTTCCTCCTCTTTTTCATTCTATTTTATCTCTCCTTTTCATTTTACTTGTACTTCATTTCATTTCACGGAGATTTGTCCTAATGGATTTGGTGTGATCTTGCCTTTTTAATGGCATTTGCTTTTAATGGAGGAACGTGTGCGTGTGTGTGTGTGTGTGCGCGTTGCTGCGTTACTTGCTTCCTTGCTTCCTTCCTTCCTTCCTTCCCTCCTCGCTCGGTACATCCAGACCTGTGTCTCACTCTCTCTCTCCCCCCCTGTCTGCTCCTGTTACAGTGGAGTCGTCTCCCACCCCTGTACATAATTCATAAGTGTTGAGCTCTGATAAATGCATCCGTGGGGCTTTAGATAGAAGGCTTCTGTTGGGTCGTTGGGTGTAATTCTCCCCAACTTCCACCCCCGCCATTGCTGGGGGAAAGAAAAAAAGGACAGTAGCATCCAATTTTCCAGCTCCCCAAAAAAGTAATCTATGTGGAAATGGAGCCCTCTCAGCCGCAGAACAACATACTGTATACAATTCATAATGAGAGCGAGATAGGAGGGGAGGCAGCATGATGGTGAAATAGAAAAAAAAAAAAGATTGAAATAGGAATCAAAAGAAGAAGAAGAAAACAGAGGAGACGCTTGGTACCTATGCCTCCTATAATGGCTCCATGGTGTTGTCTGCTCCTCCTCAGCCGACAGTCTCAAAGGTGTGTTAAATCGCCTACTTCCTGAGGTTCTCTCTGATACTTAGGCCTTAAAATTTTGGGAGGTATTATTTCTCTCAGTGGGTGCTGGATTCATTCTGTCTTTTTTTTCTCTCTCTCTTTCTCTCTCTCGCTCTCTCTCTTTCTCTCTCTCTCTCTCTCTCTCTCTCTCGCCTCCCACTTCTCCCCTTTGTTCTTCATTTAAAATTCTAGTCATACAATATCCGACGCCTCCATTCGTTTGCTGTATTGCCCACCAGGGGTTGCAGCAGCATTCCTCCGCCAAGAAATTCAATACAATAAACGCCAATAGCGCTGTTATGTGATATCAACAAAAACATAACTTCCTTTTCATAACTTTATTGCTCAGCAGACCCAGCACCCGTGGTGGCATATTATGTTTCACACTGTTCTCCAATGCAGAAGTGTTTGCTGACGGTTGTATCTGGTAACGCTTAAATAGCCTGCTCATTTTTCTTGTACCCAGTACACAGAGATCGTGCACATGTTTGTACAAGAAAAGTCTTACGCTATTTACCTCATACTGTTTAATGTGTCATAAGATTATCAGATATTCCAAACAGATCTTCCCTTCTATCAGAGGGAAGTATGACAGCGAAGCCTTGAGAAAGTGCCAGCAGGCAGGGCTGTGCTTTATCACAGCGATATGGTTACACTCACAGCACTGCTGAGCCAGCAGATTGGTAAAACAGTAGCCTGTACTTCAATAAAAGATGGATTTATGATCTACATGCTCTTCCCCCTTCCTCTCTGCTCCCCCCTCTCTCCCTCTCTCCACCCCCCCCCCTCATCGCGAGCGCGCGTGGGAAACGGTGTGCGTGTGCGTCTTTGAGAGACAATTATTGAGATGTATTACTCGAGCTATCCTTTGTACATGAATTGGATAGGTCCTTAGACACACAGTGTTGATGTATGGCATTAGCTTTATGCTTCTTCTCCCATCTGTATTCATCATCGGCACACCACAGAACACCAGGGATTATTCGCAGAGTTTTCTCATCGGGCTTAAGAAGAAATCCTCATCTGCCTGAATCTCTTTGTCACCTTTTCTATCTTTCTATCAGCTTTCAAGTCTTCTTTTTTTTCCCCCTCTGCTGCAGTGCCAAAGGACCCAAACCCCCAGTGGCGAAGGGTGGCGTGGAGCCATGACTGCGCCCTGCTAGGCTATGCCGACAGCACTGGCACCGCGCGTCTTTTTGACCTCATGGGCAGCGAACTCTACGTGATCCCGCCGGTAACCGTGCCAGTCCCTCCTCTTTGACGTCATCAAACAACCCCAGTCCCCCTTCAAGCTATGTTTTTTTTTGTCTGCATGCATTGATACTAATTATAAGTGCACAATCACGCGTAGCATATGGAAACTCAGCGTTTCACTTGGCTTCTTGTCAGTATTATCTCCATGCTTTTCTCAGATGATTGGTTCAGACGCAATATTTCTGAACTTTAGAGCTTCAACGATCAGTCAACTAATCGATCCATCGACAGAAAAATAATCAACAATTTTGATCATCGATCATTTCTTATAGTTCTTCATGCAAACATCTTTTTCAGAAAAGGCTGTTTTCAGCCTCTCAAATATGGAGATGTTCTGCTTATCATCAAATTGGACTTTGAGAAACAGGGATGGACATTTTCCACAATTTTTTGGGACAATTTTATAGACTAATCAATTCATCTAGAAAATAATCGTCAGTTGCAGCCCTGATAAACCCTTAATATATAATTGGTTCTGTCCTATTTCTTTAAATGAAATGGTCAGATTATAAATGAGATAAATGCCGCTCCTTATCTTAACCACATGCCAATATGCTACAGCAGATTTGGCTGTATTTGTAACTTTACAGTGACACAGTTATGAGGATTCAGACATCCATAATGCAGAGGCTGGTTGTGCCATGTTCTGTCCTTTTCAGTGTAGCACACATTGACTGGGCACTTTGAGCTTTTTTGAAGAAAACTTCTCCTGTCTCTGTGCACTCTTCGTCTGTCACGCCTGCTTTATTCATTCATTGTCTAATGCTTTTCCCCGTCTCTCTCTCTTCTTCCCTGTTTGCGCATAGTGTCCCACTCCTTTCTTCTCCGTCTTCATCAACTTCTCTCTTTAATTTTTCACACGCGTGCTGCTCCCGAGATCCTCCTCTCCTTCAATCCTCGAGCATTTCTCTCACTGCATGTCTGTCTCTCAGTAGCTCTCCTCGCTCTGCCATTTCAAGTTTGCCGCTCCCCCTCACTTTTAATGCCCTCTGTGTGCTACATATCCTTCCTCCCTTTCCATCCATCATTCCTTCCGTTCCTCTATCCGCCCTGTCAGAGCTGATGAGCGCAGACACTCGTCCTTCTCCCCAGCCGTCGGTGATCTTCATTCCTTTAGTGCAACTCTACTTTGTTATGTATCTACAGTATGTGTGTCTGCACACTTATACCAGCAGCCCCCCGCTCTGCTGTGCTGTTTCCCTTGTTTGTCACTGTTAAGTGCACACACCGGTGACTTGCTGCTATTTCTGGAGGAGATGATAAAAAAAAAAAAAAAAATATCAATTTGACAGAAAGTATGCACGAATGGAAAAAAAAAAAAAAATTTGCTTCCCTACCTCCCCCATCTCTCTTTCACTTTCTTTGTCTCTTATCTTTTGTTCCCTGCCTCCCCTGTCGCATCATTTTCTTTCTAAATCTTTTTTTTCTGTCTATTTTATGTTCTTTAACAATTGCCACTGATGTGATGCATCTTTGTTGTGTGTCCTTGTAAAAACTTGGTGAGGGCACAAACTGAAGGATAATTATACACATTTTTAAACTTCTTTTGATTTTCTCTATAATTTACATCCGTCACTTTCACACTGCTGTTGACTCTTCTTTTTCATCTCCTTGTCTTGTGCCAGGCGGTGAGTTTTCCTGGGGACTTCAGTTGTGCAGTGGCGGGCCTGATCTTCCTGGAGTACACGGCCAGCACTCAGTGGTCAGCCGAGCTGCTCGTTATCACATACGGTGGCGGGCTCAAGAGTTACCTAGTCAGGTGAGAGACAGTTCTTAAAGCACCTCTTATTAGTCACAATATCTTAAATAAATGACCTGCAGTGGCTTCACATCCAGCGTTATTTCAGATTAGGCAGCTCACATGGACACCTAGAGCCGTTCTGGCATGCTTTTATTATTTACCGATTTAAATACATGTACTGTATATTCTAACTTTTATTGAACTAGAAGGACACTCGGAGAGTACAGACCTCCGCCAAGGGATAATAATAAGTGTATCTGCCCCGTGATTTGGATCCGCTCCAAAATGTAGTGAGTCCTTCCTTGGCGGATGCTTCAGCCTTCCACCAAGTTTCATGAAAATCGGGTCAATATTTATTCCGTAATCCTGTTGACAAACAGACAAACAAACCAAACTGAAAACTCTTTTTCATATCTTACTCGGCAACTTAAATGTCAACTGCTTTTACATGTCAACTGACATGCCTCTCTGGAATTTGAAACATAAGCCGCGCATGGCTCCTTGTTGATGATTGGCTCGTCGGTCTCTGGGGACCCCTGCCCAATCGCTTCCCTTTCCGTCTCCTTCCAAATCTCACCGAAAACCAGAACGTATTTAAAAAGAGGAGAAGAACGAGGACGCAAGTAGAAATCTACACTTGTACTGTATGGTGACGCACAGTCACTCTAAAAGTTTCAACAAAAAAAAACATCATATTTGGCTTTTCCACTTTTCTTCTTCTACAGTGGCCTTCCTGTGTATTGCTGTTTATAAGTTCCCACACAGACAGGAGCAAGTGTAAGTTTGTACACATGAATTGAGTGGGAACTTACATTTCGACTGTTCATCTTTCTCTTCAATTGACATTTCAACTTCCCTCAATGCTTACTTGACTGACACGTTCAGGTCTCAGGTCTTCACCTGTAAACTGTTCTTTAGCAATTATGTCCAACCGCTCACAGTGCTTACACTTCAGCTACACTTCACCTGACGTCATCCTTCAGTTTATACACCTCAACTGCCCCACTTTTCATTGCTCAGATTTCACCTGCAGCATCAACCTCTTTCAGCACTTCCATTGTTTTCAGTTTCTGTAATCCGACTTCAACTACAACTTTAATTGTTTCGGTATTTCATGTATTCTAAACATTTCAACATGCAAAGTTTCAGGAGCAAGTCCACGTAAATAGATCCTTTTCCAGCTGTCCCATTTCTGGAGATTTTCTCATCTTCTTTTATAATCATCTGATTTAAATGCATGTACTGTATACTCTAACCTTTTAGAGGACATTGCACTCTATGTGTGGTAAGATTTAATGCTGCTTGCTTCTCCATATGTTAACGTTAGGGGGAGTGATACCTCTCTTTGCATACCAATTCCCCTACTTGCCAATCCAAATACACATTTTGAATATTTGATTAATGACCTGCAAGAGTCTCCATGTGTGCTTTCCTCATGGCTGCCCACACCTTCCCGTTTTTTTTTTTTTTTAATTTAGCATTATTTAATGTGCCATTATTTCAGAGATTCCCCATTTCACTCTGTATGATTGCTGCTGTCACAGCCTCAACGCGCTGACACTCCAAGACACGGGATGAGATTGTGTTTTGAATCTTGATCGGACGACATCCTGCACACGACTTGCCTTGACTTCTGCACAGGGATGTTTGCAGAAAACGGAGGAAAATTATGATTTACTTTTCTATTACAGGCAAATAAATGATGTTAGCTGCCTTTGAAGCCACCAGGGTGTGTGTATGTGTGTATGTGTGTTTGTGTGCATGTGTGTGAGGAGGTTATTAAGATGTGGGAGACATTTGCTCCAGATTTACTCTGAAAATGCTGGCTAGTTTTTAGAGATTCATTTTCAGAATGGATCTCATACTCACTCCTCCTCTTCATATGACACTTTGAATTAGAATTTCAGAATTATAGCTGAGCCTTGACAGTAAGTCATCTTTCTTTCTCTCTGTCTCTTACTTGCTCTGTGCCAGCACTTCTATATGTGGTGGAATTCAATGAAGTATATTTACTCAAGTACTGCACTTAGGTAAATCGTACTTGATTATTTTCATTTTGCGGTACTTTATACTTCTACTCCGCTACATTTTGGAAGCCAATATTTGACTTTTTACTCTAGTACATTTATCTGACGGCTTTATATACTAGTTACTAGATATATACAGATATATATATATATATATATATATATATAGAAGATATACAGTAGTAGTGTGTGTATATATATATATAGTAATTAAAATTAGCTCCACATTTACCAGCTTTGATGAACACATTCATGCATCAACAGTCGTAATCCAGTAGTTTAATATATATGATTCTGAAAGGAGCTCGTACTTATTTTTGTTACGTTAAGTATATTTTGATGCCAATACTTTTGTACTTTTACAAAACGTAAGATTTTGAATGCTGGACTTTTACTTGTAACAGAGTATTTTTACAAATTGAGTATTGTTTTAAGTAAAAAAAAAAGAGTACTTCTTCCACCACTGCGCTTCACTGTGACATAAACAGCTAAACGTCCGGAGGAAGTTGGACTGTTTTATGTGTTTTATTTCTCTCCCTTTCTCATTCTCGCTCAACAGCTTACATCGCAGGGAAACATTTCCCCAATGAGATATGTCCACACAAATTACACGACATCTCCTCTAATACCAATCTGATTTAGATTGCCCACTTAAATTAGATTATATATTTAGCCATGTCTCATTTTAATTGCAGCCGGGATTTAAATTGCTCTGTCATCTTCCCCAAAACAGCTTTGTCGCTCCATTAACATTTTGCACATGAGTGTTCATGTTTTGATTGTTTATGTGCCAGAGTTTATTTATAGGTGACTTGTCATGTGACTATGTTGTCTCTCTCTCTCTCTCTCTCTCTGTCTCTCTCTCTCTCTCTCTCTGTCTCTGTGTCTCTCTCTCTCTCTCTGTCTCTCTCTCTCTCTCTCTCTCTGTCTCTCTCTCTCTTTGTCTCTCTGTCTCTCTCTCTCTCTCTCGGTGTCTCTCTCTCTCTCTTTGTCTCTCTCTTTGTCTCTCTGTCTCTCTCTGTCTCTCTCTCTCTCTCTCTCTCTCTGTCTCTCTCTCTCTGTCTCTCTCTCAGTGTGGGAACCAATCAGAACTTCCAAGAGAACCACAGCTTCAGTTTCTCTGCACACTACTCCCACGGCATCACCTCGGCTATTTACCACCCCGGCCACCGGTAAGTTAGTTGTTGCCAACAATCCGACACCCTAAGTGCTTGTAGGATATAGTGAAATATTTTGAAAACTGAACTATTTTGTCAGCCTTTCCCTTTTTAATCCATCAATGGCAGAGTAATTAATGCCTGTAGCATTCACTTGACACCATTAGTGATTTTATTTTCTCTTGTGGCCTCCGCATTCAGAGCCCACTTCTATTACAACAGTGTTTCATCAAGAGTGTTGTTCATACATTTATATTCAAGCATCTACAGACATCCTTATAAATCCTTTGAATCAAGTTTCATCCTTAAACCCATTGCAGATGATGCTACATCTTAAATATCTGTGATTTCAAACACTTTCATCATTTGACATCTAGGGGCAATATGAGTATACGCCAACATGTCGTCAATATGCTCGTAAATATGTATTATATTGATCACCGTGCTAGAACTTAGTGGGAATTCACTGTTAACTTTAACTGAAACTTTATTTTACCATTTATAAAAATAAAATACTTTTTTTTTTTTTCTAAAGTTGCTTTGTACAGTGAAAACTAACAGAAACGCAACATTAAATACCATGAATATCAGTTTGTAAGAAGAAATACAGGCCCTTATGCAGACATTCTTGCACATGCATAATATGTTAGATTATGGATTGGGGCCAATTGGCTTACTCAGGAATAAATGAGCCAATCACTTTAATGCAATACCTGCAGGAATCCACTATAGCACTCTTAAATGCCCTTGGCCCTCCTCACCACGTAGCATTCAAAGTTTTGGGTTAATTGTGTCTGGCTCACACCCGTGACCTTACTGTTTTCACCACGCTCCCCCAGTCTGCACAAACCAGATTTAGTTTGGCCGGTAATGATTGGTTTGGCAGCTTAATGGATTTTGGCAGCTACTGTCAAGTGTTTGCCAGCTGATAGATGAGATGAAACTTTAATGATCCCTGCGTGAAAACTGGGTCAGCAACAGAGAGAATAGGATAGAGGTAAGAAAAAGGCAAGGTGAGAAGCTGAAATATGATATGATGTGAAAAAAACCCATTTCAACAGATGAAAATACTGTATAATAATGAAGACGTAACGTGTGCAGGTTCAAGCAGCCACCATGGAAAGCGTTTACCAGGGACATTTAAAAAAAACAATGTTTGTGGTGCACAGATGGGATTATAAATACTCATACATTCCTCCAGATGTGCAGTTAGACATTGTGAACTTTTCATTATCAGAATTACAGAGTTAATATACTGCATGTATTTGCAGAATATGCAGATGTGAATCAGGGATGCGAGAAGTAGTCTAACATCTGTTTCAATGACATCTTAGTTATATCCCAGATTAAAGGAAAAAGTGGCTTTTATCAGACATGAGCTACTATGTTAACACAAAAATGAGTTTACTATTATTTGCTAAACTCACTCTCAGCTCTTGCCTCTTTCTAAATCCAACTTCTCTGCACCAGGGGGCAGTGTTGAGCCGGACAGCACGGCTTCCCCCTGTGTTCCTGACCATCATCGCGCTTGTTCTGTTTCACTGCAAATGCATCCCTGTGGTCACTGTGGTATTGTTTGTGTCTGAAAAGCATTGATTCCAACCAAACTTTTACTTCTGACAAACAACTTTTTAATCCCCTGCTTTGCTAAATGGCACTTCAGTAGTGGGGAAACTCAAAGATATTCCTGGCTTCAACCCAGGCTGAAGGATGACCTCACAGCGACCACCTTAATTTACCGTCCTTGTTATGCAAAGCTAATTGATCCGTCAGGGGCGCAGTCATGGATGTGGAAACAATGAGTGTGTGTGTGTGTGT
>CALSCE010010644.1:12013088-12023599 GCA_943593645.1 Bovichtus variegatus | reverse complement strand
TCTCTGACTTTATAGAGAGTGATTTCTTTACCAGCCAGCTGCCAACTTTTTGGAAAGGTTTCATCAGCCTGCTTCAGTATGGACAGGGGGGGATGGGTGCCCGCGTAGCTGTATCTAAAGCTGAAAGTTTATGCCTGTTGAAATGACCTTGAGCATGGGGCTTGTGTTGTGTACCGCCTCCACAGATGTGGAAAGATGTGACCTTGTGTGTTTACGATGATTACGTGTGTATCTTCCGGTGCGTGACCAGTCGGATTAGTGTATAAGTGCAGCACTATGAACGCTGCCTCAGCTCCTCATTGATTAAGACACTTAATGCTTTACAGGTGCTAAATGTTTCATAAACCCTCTGCTAGTGTCTTCCTCTAGTGAGCGAAAACCCAGAGGGGTATCACTCCAACATGCGAGGCCTTGCTGCAGCGTACGGATGAAAAATGGGCAAGTAATGTTCCCCCAACTGAGGCAATCAAAAAAAAAAAAAAACTAGAAAACAGGACAAGTTGGAGAAAGTACTCTGGATTCTTTTTTTTTTTTTTTTTTTTTTTTTTTTTTTTTTATCGAGCAGCTTGACCTTGCTGTTGTTTTGTGTTTTAGACGGCTTGCTGATCTGGCAGGAGGGTGTTCAATTAATTGTGTTTACCAGCTGAATCACAGCTAGATGTAAACTATGCTGCAATACATTCCGCTCTTTGTTTTTCATTCATCACTTCCTGCTGGCAAAGAAGCGTCCACACTCAGCATCAGAAAGTCATTCTGGGCAAAGGCTGTAAATCTGATCGTCTCAATCATCGGGAATGGGCGTTGTTCTGTTTTGCAGCCCTCACTTTATGATTCGGGCCAACAAGACAGATGTATTTTTATGTAAAGAGACAACTGTGACTTTATGAACACATCCGAGGCATATGTTAGCAGTATAATTCAAAGTTATGTTTGAATCAACTCTCCTGTGCACCATCATTTTTGAATAATTCTGCTTTCATCCTTCTCTACTTTTGTCATCCCTCAGTTTACCTCCATCCCATTCGTAACGCTATATATATATATATATAATTATTTTTATTATCCACAGTGTGAGGTGAAGCTGGCTCAGAAGCGTGGGCGCCTGGAGAGCAACCTAAGCGGCGGGGCCAGTGAGGATGAGGAGGGTGATGACGGCGGAGACTCTGACTCAGACGAAGAGTCCTCAGCCAAAGCCCGCTACTTTGGGTACATCAAGCAGGGCCTGTATTACGTGACGGAGATGGAGCGGTTTGCGCCGCCACGCAAGCGCCCCCGCACCGTGATCAAAAACTACCGTCTGGTCAGCCTGAGGTCAACAACACCAGAGGAACTGTACCAGAGGAAGGTAGGCCTGTAGATGTCTGGAGTATAAGTGTTCACGTGCACCTGCCGACGCTTGATCAAACTCGCTCGAATCCCTAAACTTGTGCATCAGCTTTATAGCAAGGCTTTGAACTTTGACTCCAGAAAGTGCTGTTCAGGTAAAAGCGACTGTCGACATTGCTTTTGTGATGGCAGGATCAGAACTAAATTAGTAAAAGAGATGCAGATAGCTTCATTGGTGTGGTGAATTTTAGAGGACTTTCACCCAAGCCCGAATCCATTTTTCATTTGAAAGAGTGAATTTTGAATGTGCTGGATCAGATAAAGGGAGAATAATGAGACCCCTTTATGGCTGCGATTTAACATCAGATATTCCGTTGCATAGCTTTCTGTAAAAATAGCCTAACCATTTCGAGGGTAACCATGATCCAGGAACTCTATTAAATGTAAGGGTGTCTTTAGTTTTTCTTACTTGGAGTACTACAGGCTCAGCTCTGGGGAAGGCGGTCGGTCGATGGTTAAATCCCTTTGCTCAAGAATGAAATGTGTCGCCAAACTATCGGATGAATTGGTCTTGGTCTTTTTCATTCATTTCAATTGCGGTGACTTGATAATGTTAAACTGGCTCTACGTTATAGAGGAATGTACAACAGGGCATGCGTGTATATCAAAGTTTACACAAGGAAAGACCGTAGTTATTACAAGGCACTCGGTGATGTGAAATGAAATTCGAGAAATGAAAAGCCTTTCAATCCTAATGAGAGGCTAAACGGAAGCGGCACGTCCAGGCCTGCAATGTGGAAAGCTATACTCACGAGTGTGTGTCAAGGGTTGAAACCTGGTCATTTTTAATATTCAGTCCTACTTGTGTGGATGGTTCGTCATAGAATGTCAAGCAAGACCCGCCATGGTATTTTGTACAAACATTTATGGTCACCAGGGGACGAATCCATGAGGCTGACATTTGTGATTTTCATCGAAAAATGTCTCAACAACTGTCGGATGGACTGCCATGAAACTTGGTCCCTGCATTCATGTCTCCCACAGCGTGAATTGTCATTACTTCGGTGATTCATTAACTTTTCATCTAGCGCCATCATCGGGTCAAATTTTCACTTAGTCGAATACTTTTGTGAATGACCAATGACATTCCCATCAGCCTCGGCTGTGCTTCGGGCTAATTAGCAAATGTTAGCGCGGTAACATGCACACTGCGCCCAATTACCGACTGGCAGAGCTGCTGGCATTTGTCTTTGAGGTTTCAAGGAACAGCCCCTGCTCAGTGACTCTGTGGAGAAGTCACATCACCGTATTCATATTTCTGTCTGGACAGGTACTTTTATTTGACAATTCAGGTCGCGGTGCGTTGAACCCAGCAGGGGTTCTCCGAATGAGATATGCTACCTCATCACAATGAAGCGTCACATTTCTGTCACTGTTTACTTATTCATTGGGGCCCACACGCGCAACAAAAATCTTATGTGCTAAGGCGAGAAAAGCTTTCGTCGGTGCCTTTCTTATGTTTGGATTTCAATGCTCTTTTAGCTCAGCAAATCCGAACGGCAATTCCAGAGGTGACATGAAGTCCTCTGCCTCACACGGTGTTTAGAATTCATTTTGGCAGAGAAATTTATATGACTTATTTAATATTTCAAAGATACTCCATTCCTAATTACCCCTCCCCTTTTGTAAAGGCCTTTATCATATGCAAAGTGATGCATGAGTCTCTTGTGCCTCACTGTAATGCCAGTAATCATTTTTTAAGATCAGTCGTCAATTCTCTTCAATGGTGGATATCGCATTTCCCATGAAAGTCTTCATTTCTTTTTCGCCGCTTAATTTAGCAGCAACTGAAGGACGTCATATGAATCCGTTTGGTCACTGACTGAATTATAACAGGCTGATCTGCAAAATTGGTTTCTGACTAAATAAATCCTGTGCCAGCTCAGTGAAGTGCTATTGTTTTGTTGGATCCGCGCCAGAGTGCTGCTGAGGAGAAATGAAAACCGAGCAAGATGTTCAGTCTGCTTTAAGGCTATTTTCTCAGTCCCAGGGGTTTCTCTGAAATGCTAATTGCTGCATTGGAAATATGGCTGTTGTTGCTGCTCGCTACAAATTGCCGCAAAGACAACAACATGCTCCGTCATAAAACACGGCATCGGCTCTCAACGGTCCCAAGTTTTAGCATGATTCATCAGTCATTTTTATGACCCATCATCTACTTCCTTCTTCATCATTGTCATCATCATTAGATGCCATTAGTCATCGCCATCAATCCTAACAGTGGAGACTTACACAGTAATGTATCATTATTATCTCTTTGTAACACTTGCTACCCGCGGGACTTCTCCAGCTGCTGCTCTCCTGTTGGAATTGTTTTTTTTTTTTTTTTTTTTGGTCTTTTTTTTTTTTTTATACACCCGTACCACATGTAGGCATGTGAGTGGATGGGGAGGAAGGGCGCCTTTGTATGTGTGTGCGTGCATATTATTAGGTTTATTGTGTGTGCCGATGTCCGTACATTGCTTGTTATGTTACGAGCAGTTTGACATTTCCACTCGTCCTCACTCACAGAAATCCGAATGACCTGAGGTTTTGTAGTCCAGTTGACTGTGAATAGACCAGAACAAGTGATTTTCGGGTTTATTTCCTCAAGTCGGTCTCTTCCTGTGTTTTAGCAGTTTGGTGATGCGTTCGGTGGCGTAACCCTGCCTGCGTGAGTAGCATGCTGGCAGTGCTGCTAACAGTTTTATTAGCTGAATCCGGAGAGAGAAGGAAGCCGTTTTTGATGTCCTCCTACGCGAGGTTTAACTGTGTGGGGTTCTTATTGCCCTCAAGGAACCACAGTCTGGCTAATGTGTTGCTTTCTACTCCTACACACGGAAAGAGATGGATACTCAGTCAGTGCACTCGCACACATGTACTTTCACACACATTGAGTAGGCCTGCATAAACGGAGGTGACCAGGCTGGTGTTGGATCAAATCATTTTGCGAGACATTGATGTGGTCATATATGTTAACATCTAAGCCAGGCCAGTTTAATAATAATAATAATGACAACGGCAACTACTACTACTGCTACCTAATAAAACAAATGCCAACAGTCCAAGCAATGCTAAAGGGTTTCAAAGGGCCTGTGAGGCTGTCCTGGGACACAGGTTGGATTTGAGTAAAATGCTAAAATTAGAGCACGAACATAAGCACAATGACTGTTTACCTCAATACATCCGTGTTGCAGGTGTAATGTTTATCATGTTCACCAACTTAAGACCTATTCGCACAGGACTGGTATTACCTGGGGACGTCTAGTAATTTATAATAATTATGGATGTCGTCTTGTGAAGTAAAGTTTCCACCACATTAACCTGCCATATTTTGCCAAACACAAAGGTTATGTGATATCAGTCCCGTGCGAATAGGCACCTGGTGATTTGGGGTCGTAATTTGCTTTTTGCAAATTTAAGTTTTTAAAAAGTTGCATAAGTTTTTTTCTCTTCTTTTTTTTTTGTTTTCTCCAGTGGAGAATTATGGAGTCTGTGTTGGCAATTCTAAATGAAGGTCTTGACAGCATTTCGGGTTCAAATTCAGGAGGCTTATCTCGCTGCACAGCATGGAGACCTATAATAGTATAATATTTTTAATACGAGCGGATTTTATGCAGAGCCTTGACATCATATCCTGGGGATAATGTCAGTACATTTGAGTAAAATACATGAGGTCTCCTGGTAATGCAAATAAAGCTTTAGTTTGTGTTTTCTACTTTTTTAAATGAGCCACTACTTTGCTTTATGACCAAACATGCAAAACTAATGGCATTGCTATTATGCTAAGTAGCACATTTCAGCACGCTAACACGCTAAACTAAGATGGTGAACATGGTAAACGTACCTGCTAAAAAGCGTTAGGTTAGCATTATCATCTTGAGTAAGTACAGCTGCTAGCCTGGCTGTAGACCTTTCATTATTTAAGCGAGGTAGCACTGAAGCTGTGTGGGATATTAAGTCCCAATATCTGGCTCCTGATTCCTCCTTTGGGTTTAATCCCTCTGCTTTTCTTTCTTCAAATATCCCCAAATATTCCGTTTCCCTTCAGCCATTCTCCTTATCCTGACATAGTAGACCCAATCCAGACTCTGTCACGTTGCACATTGCTACACAGATTGAAATGTTTGTGTTCGAGCGGGTCCTGTTCAGTCTTTGAGTATTCAGAGTGCATAATCAGGATTTTGGGAGTTCCATAGCTTGTGCACAGGTTTATTCAAAACCTTTTGCTTCTTTTTTTCTTCTTCAGTGCGATGGCAAATCAGGCCAAGGACTTTTCTCCCGGTCTCTGTTCTTTTGCCTAGATATTTTCTTTATATACACCATGTGCTTTGAATTCGATTAAAGCATTTTATTAATTTAATTCTCTTCAGGAACACAGTGCAGATGAAGATTGAATCAGTCCCATGGGATGATAATTGCATATAAAACATAATAAGTGCCTCGCAGAAATACAAAATCAATCAAGTTATTTCATTCTGCGATATGTTTTTGTACCCAACCTACATTTTACATCAGGAAAAAAAACTTCTTAATTAGAGTGGCACTCTACTCAAATCCTGGACAAGCTTCACCTTCATTTCACAGACTGAATCACTTTTAATTGTAATTGTTCATTCGCTCATCTTTCCTGATCGTATACATTTGTGTGCATTTCTGTTCATCCCACAGATTGACAACGAGGAATACGGTGAAGCCCTGTCTCTTGCTCAAGCGTATAAACTGGATTCTGACCTGGTCTACCAGAGACAGTGGAGGAAGAGTACCGTCAACATCGCCTCAATACAAGATTATCTGGTAAGTGATCGGAGAAATAAGAGAGATAGATGTCAGGAAATGAGAGGGAAGAAGAATTGTATCAGGATTTTGGTGTTTATCACAGCATATTTAGACGTCTGGTAAGAAATATACAGTCTATGTGTGTAGGCGAGTAGGAGTACAGCACACACTTAAGTGCAGCACAGCCCCTTTACTCTATTTCACGCATCATTTTTTACCAATTTGTTGCAAATTTTCACACCCTTCCCTCCTAATTCTGTATCTCATTTTATCCCATCATTTCTTCTCAACTCCTTCCATTCCCCACATCCCACGCAGAGCAAGATCTGCAAGCGCTCATGGGTGCTGCACGAGTGTGTGGAGCGGGTGCCAGAGAACGTTGACGCGGCCAAGGAGCTGCTGCAGTACGGCCTGAAGGGAACCGACCTTGAGGCCCTCATAGCCATAGGAAACAGGGAAGATGGGGGCAGGTAGGGCATGCAGGAACATAAAACCAAAGGATGTCAATTGATTTTCCTTCATTCTTACCTTCATTCAGCCTCATTTTGTTTATCCGTATTTACTTGCTAGCTACAGTATGTGTCATTTCCTTGCCATCTCCCAGGTTTATCATGCCGGGCGACGTTGACCTCGACGACCTCCCCTACGAAGACATCCTGTCAGGGGATGAGGAGCTGGAGATGAAGAAGGAGAGGGAGAACAAGAAGAGACGAGAGCTGTTGGCCAAGGTCGACTTCAGCAGGTAATCAGACCGTCAGATTGTTGGTTAGTCAGCTCAGTTATTCAGTCAGACAGCAGATGAAGACAGAAAGTCACAGCAGGCAGAAATGCTGCCAATGTTTTTGAATTTACAGAGACTGGAGCATTCATTTGAACAAAATCACCAAGGCTGGCTTGCGGTCACAGAGACCATCCTTCACAATGTTAGATGCTTGCCAGCCGAGATTGGGTCCTCCAGCGGAAGTGTCCTTGTGCAAATGACCAAAGCCATCATTTTATACATACACTCCAGTATGGCACTCTTTTTTTTTAGCATCATGGTTTTAGGATGGAAATGTTGTTCTGCTGGTCAGTTGGTCGTTCCACCACTTTGGTCCAGACTTGTTTGATGTTAATGTTTGAACAACTGTTGGATGGATCGCCTTGACATTTTGTACAGACATCCACGAAAGTTAAGCCCGCTGACTTTCGCAGTCCCCTGACTTTTACTCCAGCACCACCATGAGGTTTGACAATTTGCTACAGTATACAAGATCCGTTGTGGATACATTCTAAAGACTTTGGTGATCCTCTGACTTTTTATTCAGTGCCACCAGCAGGACAATTTAAAAAAATAACATTTATTTGATTTGATTGACCAAATTGTCATGCAGATAATCATGGTTGCCAGATGATGACTTTGGTGATGGTGATTTTTCTCGAGTGAAATGTCTGGACAACTATGGGATGGATTGCCATGAAATTTGGTAACGACATTCATGGTCCCCAGAGGATGATTTGGTATATTTTGTATCCTCCATAAGGTCCAAAATGTCTATTTGTTCAATATTTTGGTTTATGACCAAATACCTAAAAAGCTAACAATATTCCCATCAGCCTCAGCTGTTCTTTGTGTTTAGTGCTAACTAGCAAACGTTCGCACACTAACGGTCTAAACTAAGTTGGTAAAACGATACCTTGATATTGATTGATGTGACCATGTAACTCAAAGCACTGCTGTGCCTACGAAAGCCTCACAGAGCCACTAGCATGGCTTAAGTCTTCTCACTAAATTGCAGGAAGCTGTTTGTATTATTTTTCACTAAGGTTTTAAGACCGCATCACCAGAATCCAACAACAGCTTCCGACTCTCAATAGCAGTTGTTGGGTAGATGGTAAAATCTCGACTAGGGGAAACCTGACGCTGACCTGTGTGAGTCACTAGAGCTTAAATGAAGTTATTATTATTCACGGTATGAACTATAATGATGGGGGCAGTGGCTGCACTATGGCTTGTTGGAAACAAAGAAAAGGAGAGATTGTGGTGACGGTCTTTAAGGTGTAGACATTGAGACAATGAGGAAATGGGAGAAGGGCTGACAAATTTAACACTGATTGTTTGATTAGGTCGCACACCGGAGAGCGGGGATCATAAAGGCAGGGACATTAATGAGGATGAGGGAGCGAGAGGGAGAGCGCGTTGGTGGAGATTAGTGGGTACTCTGCTGGAGGTAATTTATGCCTTTGTTGTTGAGTGCCCAGGGAAAGACTAATGAAAAACCCTTTAGTGTTAACTAATCACCTCTCATACACACATGCGCACACGTACATGCAAATACTCATACCCGTGTATCATGCAACACTCTTAAGCTTAATATGAGTTCATACACATGTTACACACTTAAATGACCAAATCTAAACACAAAGAAATGCATTGAAATTAATGATAAATGAAAATGCATAGACATACTGTGTTTATGCAAGCAAGCATTGTGCATACAGGTATTTTAAGCTTCAGTCACTGGATTGTGCCGTCTCTATTGTTCTCTTCACCTCAGACACTTAACCAGTGAGCCTCTGGTCTGCATATGAATGAGGAAGAGCAGAAACACTGTAATGTAATATCTCCCCCCTCAGCTCACTGTTTATTTATTTATTTATTTTTTTGTCCCTTTTGGTTTTCCTTCTGTTTGGCTCATTCTGTGTAATAAAACTGTTTAGCTTTATTGGGGACCCGTAGTCCATGGTAGATAAATAAAGGATGGAAGATGGGAAACGGATAGAAGAGGGAGTAAAAAAATTGATAACTTTAACAACATTAGTACAAAACATTACATTAAATCATCAATGAATTACCTTCTTTAAATATGCCGATTTTTCTTCTTGTCATAGTGCATGCGTGCGTGCTAGCTGCGGAGCCACTTGCTAATGGATCTGCCCCTGTTGCCTTGAGGCCTGCGGCCAAGGTCTGAGACAGATAATAATTCTCTTAATTTCTTTTTAACTACACCACCATTACAGAAATGGCTTGATATCGATCACAGCTGCTCTGTATGGGCTTTTTGTGTGTGATGCTCTTGTGTGTAGATAAAGGACTGTATTTAACCACTGACTGTCACACAGAGTGCATCTTTTGTGCCTCCGTGTGTTTTGAGGTTTTCTGTGTTTGTATATGTATATATATATATATATATATATATGCACCGATCCAACATTTTCCGTCCAGATACCGATACCCGAGCTTTGGGTAGCGGTCGATACAGACTACCGATCCGATACCAGTGTTTAATTAATACGCTGTTTGGAAGTGACTGGGATCGTCTTTATTGTGTAAGGCAACATCAGGCTTGACTTAAACATTGCTTCCCTAACTTTGTAAAACTAAATATAACGTATAAATACATAGATATACATTTTATATTATTTATTATTAAAATAATAAATCATGCACCAGCAACCTGGTAAAAAATTAATAAAAATAACTCAAAATAAACAGGAATTAAAACCTTTTAAAGCCAAAAATTGGTCAAAACTTAAACGAGAATTACATTTCCCGTATAAAATAATACAACTGCATAAAATGAGAACAAAATGTATTAATTAATCACGTAGCCGTAGAAGTTGTTAGCGTAGCAAGCGTGCAATGCCTCCAAACAGCTGACATGTTTGTTGTCAGCTCCCTCAGCTGCTGACTTATGACATAGTATTCGTGCGGGTTATTGAGACGTGAAAATAGAATTGAATTCAATAGATCGTCCCCAGTGTCAGCGATACCCTGGCCACCTACTTAAATCAATATCGGGTCGGTGCATCCCTACTTGAAAGACATGATCAACCAGGACTTTTTTTCTATCACCTTTCAGTACAGTGCGATAATTCTTATAATATAACTATTGGGATAAAAAGAAAAATAATACTTTTACAAGTCACTCTTAAAGATCACTATTGAATTGTTTGTCACGTTTTCAATAATCGATTTTCCCTATCATATATAGGATCAGCAAACACGCTTTTTGTTTAATGGACCCAATAAAATGATAGATGTTAATGTTCTTCTCCAGCCTCTCTTGTTACTACCAGCTTTACCCCTATAGGCAATGTGTTGTGTTTCTTGCTCTGAATTCAGTTATCCTGAAATGTAATGTCGCATAAAATACAGACTTCCTCAGGACTTGGTTATTGCTTCATATTCTTAACTGTCATGCTTCAGTCTGTTTTAAAACTGTTTTGGGTAGCATGCAGACAGTTTTATCTTTTTGCCTGTTCCTCATCAGTCTGTGTATGCATAATAAAGAATGCGCCAAGGGCCATTATATCTGCTGCACTGACTCTCTGCATACAACAAGAAGGTGTGTGTGTGTGTGTGTGTGTGTGTGTGTGTGTGTGTG
>CALSCE010010644.1:11990744-12001457 GCA_943593645.1 Bovichtus variegatus | reverse complement strand
ATGCACATTAAAATGATTTTGTCAGTAGAGAGTGTATTGTAAAAAATACATAAATGTATTAATTTCCAAAGGGGGTTTGTTCAAAACTGTGAAAATGATTTTTAAAGAAATATGGTTCAACAAATGTAAAGATGCCTGTAAGAAGACTGTAATGACAGTGACACACTGATATGACCGTCATGTTTTGATAGTGTAGTAGAGAGGGACAATTTATATTTTTATAAGATTATCTCTCACACCTACATCATTTTGGCTAAAGCAATGCTACATAAACACATGCGTTTGAAAACAGCAATTTTATCAGACTTCCATCGATAATTAAATGATACGAAGATTACGGATTTCACACCTCCCATATCAAAACATAATTTGCGGGAAAACACTTCCAGTGAAAATGGAAATTGGGCCACTTACATTTTTCATGAGCAGGCGGAGCTTGTCGATGTCACGTAGCTGCTGCAGATCTTTAAGTGTCAGACTCAATTCACATGACGTCTCGTACACGAGTGTTTCCATGCTGACCAAGTCGTCGCACAAGAGCTCCAGCCCGGGGATCTCCCGCTCTTTCGCCAGGCGCACCAGAGACAGGGCGCAGTCCACCTGAAGGACACAAAGAGACGCAGATGAGAGAGGACAAACATTATTTTCTTATAAAAGGTCGTTTTATGAGACTATCCAGCTGGTCAACTATTATCTATTGTACGGATTATGTAGTGTGTACTATGCCGTGTGGTTTTATGCAACTAGCAAGACTAAGAAATATACAGCCTGGCTAAGGATTCTGTGAGGTCAAAATGGCGATTATAAAGATTGCCAAACTGTTATAACATAGATAAAGCAAAGTATCAATGCGTTGTCGAGACATTTTGAACCACGCAGGGGAGAATGAATGGCCGTACCTAAACGTATCGCCAATCCATCTTGTAAATTAAAGGATCAGGGCAACTCCAAAGTCATACATCCTCTGGGTAGCATGGATAGATGTCCCACATTTTAACAACAATCCATTCAGCAGCTGCAAAGGCATTTACCTACAAATACAAAAATGTCAACCTTAAGGTGGTGCCAGAGGGAAAGTCAGAGCGCCAAAGTCAGTTATCCTCTGGGCACCAGGAATGTCTGTATGGAATTTCTCTGCAATCCATGCACGGATTGTTGAACTTTTTCAGTCGGGACCAAAGTGGTGGAGTGACTGATCGATAACAACTAGCCCTCCATACAAAGTTGTGTTTTATTGATGATTATTTACTTGCAGAATGCCACCCTTTTCTCTGGTGGGCACTTGGCCTTTCAGGGTAAATTAACCAAATGTTACAATCAACAAACAGCTATCTGCAGAGCGGCCCTGCAAGATGATGAAATCATCCTGTTCAAATTCAACTTCTGAAGGCCTGCCATGTAATTAGGCAAACTCTAGAGGGTGGAAAGAAATAACAATGAGGCCGTATACTCCAATCCCAAGCAGCGCAGAAGCACTATAGAAATCCAACATTTGTGAAAGCTAAAATGTTTAATCTATAGTCTTAACTCTATGTACTTGTATCTTGTGCTATGCATCTTTCCGCCTTGTTACAATCCCGTTAACCCAGTCAAAGTAACTTGTGCAGCAGGTGAATACCGTTCGCAGCAAGGTGCCATGTCATTGAAAAACTGTTGCCGAGGTCGCTGAACTAGGACGTGAACAAAATAACATCACAAGTAATCTGAAACTAAATACCAGTCAGTCATTGCTAATATCCAATCATTAGTCTTCGGACAATAAAACAGGGAAGATTTGGGCTTCCTGCTACTCTGATCGATAAAATTCCATCCAGAAGAGCAACCGATCGATATGCGACCACCTATACGCTGGCAGCACGCCCAGCCAATCGATGCTCAGCCACCTGTGGATGCTGACTAATCAATAGCAGATGCCGCTGGGCTCTGCAGTGATGATTGCTTTCTCTCCAGCTCTTAGAGAGGGATAGCCCTTCTGCAGAGCGGTTAGCGCAGCATCTCGCTTGCGCACGAAGAACGCACGATGGGTCTGCAACCGTGTCATCTTCGGCTGCTCGCTCAACACATTTCTCGCTGAATAAATAATTGCACGCCTTCACGGGAGAGAACCCGAATCACCTCGAGTCCGAGCCTGAGCAATTAGATACAACAAGAGAGAGAAGTCTATTGATCTAACCGTGAGTGAAGACCCTCCCCGTTCCCTACACCCCTCCCTCCCCTGCTCTCCAGAGATAGATTCCCAGCTCTAAACAGACAATTCAGATGTTCAAATCTCACACTTTTTAATTACAACCCCGTCTGCGTGTCCTCCCCATCATTCTCTGCGCTGTGTAACACAACTCTCTCTGCGACGTCTCCCTCTCTCGCCTCCCAGGCACATTTCACAGACTCTTCAGCTTGATTTTCTGACTCCATCTGAACTTCCTTTGTCTCTCCTCCCCGTCCTATAGCGGCCCTTTCTTTCAAACATCATTTTCACATCATCTCCTTCGCTCTGCTTGGTTTTTTCTCCTCCTCTTCAGCTCGCTCTTCCCATCTCTTGCAGGAACTCTCCGACAGTCGCCATGACTGGCCTCCATTTGAACTCCGACTCTGGCCCTTTGACTTCTCCGCATGCCCGTCTCCCCCCTCTGTCTGCTTTCCAAAAAGCCACCCTCTCATTTTGTTGCCAACCGCGTTTCAAACAACGCTTTTTAATATCTTTTACTTCTACCCGTTCATCCCCTTATAACCTGCGATTTTCATTCCCACAGACAGCTCTTTCCATGAGATTGCTTTCCTTTTTTATCTCAACATCTGTTAGCTCTGACCTCCCCTATTTTTGTGTTTGTAATGCACTCTCACATAACAAGGAGGATGTCGCATTGGCCCAGCATTTATCTCCTTTTTTTCTTTCTTTTAGCTGCGCTTCAATTCTCTGCTTTTTCAAACCCATCTCTCTCTCTCTCCCTCTGAGTCATATTGTCAATCTTCCCATTCAGCGCCTCGCTTCATGCGGCTCTGTGACTGGCTTTAAACACTCCAGCTTCCTCTGATGTGGCTCCTTTTAATCAAACCCCATTTTCCTCCATTAAAACGCTCTCCCAAGCATAAACACAGCCAGATGAGGGATGGGACAAATGAGATGAAAAAGTAAAGAGGGCAGGAAGGATGGGGGGGACTGAGCAAATGGCAGCAGAGCTGTTCCAATGTCTCTCTCTCTGTAGCGAGCATTCGCGTGTGAAAAAGTGTGTGAAAAAGCGAGCGGCGTGAGACTTTGGGACGTTCCCAGGAGGCTCCTGGAGTAAAATGTGAGAGAGCAAAAGGAGATGAGGTCAAATTCAAAAGAAACAAGGGAGAGAATGAAAGAGAGAGCTGGTGTGATTCTTGGAGATAAACAAAGACTTTGTTCTTCACAGTCTCTCTTTCTGTCTCTATAAGTGGATGATGAAAGGCACGGCTCCCCAGTCGTCTTCAAAAATGAGCAATGGACTCCCGAATTCCCTTCTCCTACACCCAGTGAAAAGGGATGGAATGGAGAAATGAGGGGGAAAGATATGACTGCACCCTAGTTAGTCCTTTCACAAAAGACAAAGAGAACGCTGTGACAACCTTGATCCATCACTGTGAGGGAGATAAAGAGGGGACAGAGCTGCCAAGTGGATAGTGTGGGTGGAGAGAGGGGGCAGCTCCAGCGGTTACATCCCATTACTCCACTAAACAAGTCCTATCAAGTCACATTCTTCCGTTACAGCATCAGAACGCAGACGACAGAAGCTTTAGTTACTCTTCATTAGAAGTCCATATGGCAAATATGATAACGGCTGCCACAGATAGGATCAAAGTGACCTTGACTGATGGAGGTTGGCAACATCTCCTGTCCCATGTTTCTGCACCAATCATCTAAAAGAGCAATGTGCAACGGCAATTATTTTCACAATTGCCAGATGTCTATTAATTTAACTTCTGCTGCCGATCTGCTGTAGGTTCCAATAATGTAGTAGGAACCTTAGCAGGCGTCTCTTTTCTTTTTTGCCACAACTGGTAACCTGAAATGAGGTGTATAGTACCTGTCTGGAGCAGGAGTCGATGTCCATAGCTCTGCTTTGGTACCAGTCGGTCAGCAGCTCTATGGAGGGTGCGGCTGTGCGGAACCTCAGCAGGTCTGGAGCCCCTTCGTACAGGAAGCTGTCGTCACCGAACAAGTTCTGGTCCAGCATTGCTCTGAGGAGGACATGGAGGGAGAGTGGCGTTAGATGCAAGTGAGAGCGTGTATTTTGAATATTCACTCACTTTTTAGTGAAGGTGTAAAAAAGGTAGAAACAGTAGATAACGAGGAGAAGGACAAATTGAATGTCAAATCCAGTGATATTTGATGTTTTTCTTATAATCAATAAAACCCATTTAAAAAGATCAAAACCAACAATAAATATATTGTAATATTATATCATAATATAATATATAACTATTCAACAATTCGATCGAAGAAGCCTGCCAATCTCGCAGTCAAATTATCACAGTGGCGGGAAAATGTGGTTGCGAAACAAAAGATCATTCCACTCGGGCTACATGGGGGTGCTGAATGTCTGCTTTTACATAGAATCGCTTGGTTCCTCCCAATAAAGCATGACCTATAGCCCATTTTGGTATAAATATCAGCCTATTAATAATACTGTTAGCAAAAATGTGAAAATAACTCACATGTGCTTTCAATAAATCTCCTTAGTGTGCGTGAATAAATCATCATGTAGACTAAGCACTGTCCCAATTTGCGGGACCATCGGAGAAACATCTGGCCTCAGAAAGGCTAAATAACAACACAAGGCTACTGCTTCAGAATCAAAGAATATATTTATTAATCAGAGCACTGAGAAAACAACGGAGCACTATCAGAGCGCTAAATATCTTTTGAATTTTGGAACGATCAGCAGGCGGCATAGAAACAGCTTGCAGCGCTCTCTCTCTCTCTCTTTCTCTCTCATTCCCCTTCAGTCTGTGCATTTCTACAATGGTGGCCGAAAGTTCCATTCACAACCACAAAAAGCAAGCAGGCTAAGAATCCGTGACATGCTCTGCCTGCCGATCACCTCTGCTCCGTTTCAGTACAACGGACAGCGGCAGACCTACCACACCTACACACACACACCCTATACACAACCAACGGTGTCAATCAATGAGCGAAAACAAACAAAAAAACAAATAGCCGATGATCGGCAAGACTTGACCAATCACGTTCGACGATGTAAATTCTTAGTCTGGGACAGCCCTCGAATATATCCTAACAACAAGTCTCGTCGATGTAGCCAAAGTGTGAGATTGCTAATTGCTCTGTGCCATAGAGCTTCATTTTAGTACAAAATCTATTAAAAACACATCAATGAACTACACTGTTGCGCTGGCCGACATGTTTCTTCATTACCATGAATGGGCACTGTAGTATATTTTGAATCGGCCCCACATTTACACTCCTGCTGCTGTAAATACATTTTGTATTTTCAATGAATTCCGTTATTAAGACTTCCGTTTGCAGTAGCAACCAATGGGCTTGGGGTCGAGAGTCACTAACAGGATAGTGAAGGCGCCAGCGGAGACTATTGAGAGTCAGACTAACGCAATGTTGATTTTGGTCCTCTCATGGGATTTGTCGAAAAAGAAAAGAAAGAAATAGAATATCCCCACCCTCACCCTTTCAGGAGGAGGATATAGGGTTAGAGTGAGAAGGCAGAAGAGAGAAAACAGGAACAGAAGAAAGAGAAATAGGAAGAATGAGGATGCAAAGTGGCAAACTAAAAAGGAAGCGTGGGTGTCATAAGCGCAGTCCTAAACATTGCTGCTATCACACAATCACAGTATCAAAATTTCACCCTGCAATCCCCGGCCAAAAACACATACCACAATAGCCAACTGATATTATGACTCGACACCAAAGAGCAATAAAATGAGCTCGCTAAACGAGATTGTAAATGAAGCTGGCCTCCCTACTGCAGCAAGCAAATGGCATAAATTGGCAGTGCAACAAGATTTGGTATTAGTTTGTTATGGTTCTGTTTCACATTTAGATAATAGGATGTCATGTTTTGTTTCACGTAATGATGCCAGCACAAGCATCTGGTCTGTATAGAGCATGGATTTTAATAGTTCTATGCTGCGAGAGGCTTTGTTTTCATGGGTATGGAGAGATTTTACTGCCATATCAGTTGATTTAAAGTATTGCTTTATTATAACGCTTAGTGTACAACGTGATAACGTTACGGTGTTTATGTCAAAGTTTACCTGCATTCTTCCGCCTCGCACCAGTCCAGCTCTCTGTGTCTCTGCTCGTCCCATGGAATCAACAGCAACTCGCCTCTGTCATCCAAGCTGAGAGAAAAAGAGGCAAACGCGTCACAAAAAGGGAGAAAGAGGCAGAGCAAGGCATATGAGAAGGGAGGAGGAGAGCGATACTAAATTAGAGGGAAAGGGGTCAGTTTGGGGAAAAACATGATCAACACCAAATAACAGAACAAAGACCGATGACCTGCCAGGAGTCAAAAAATAAGCCGCACCACACCTACCCACAGACCTATAATGGCACCTGATAAATCAGAAAAGACATTTACTGTCTCAAACTAAACATGGTCATAAACTACCGTAAAACTCTGGTGAGAGGTAGCAGCATATGGGAAATGGAAACAGCAGAGCATAATAAGGAAAGAGGAGGTGAGGAAAAAAAATACCTAAAAAGCACAGCAATAAACTATTCAAAAGAACTTTCGCAAAAGAGTCGTGCCTCGGTTGTAAATAGGCAGCACTTGTATTTTCTAAACGCCATGTTGGTGCTGAGCTTTACTTCTTCCTGGTCCCCTTGAGTGTGACAGGTCTGAGGAAGATAAATAGGGAACACACAAGAAAAGAAACCAAAGTGGAGAATGACTCTGTAACCTCGTGTGTCAGTGTTGACAAGACTCCGACACTTAGACGCACGCACAGACACAGAGACACAGAGACACACAGAGACACAGAGACACACAGAGAGACACAGAGAGACAGCGAGACACAGACACACAGACACACAGACACACAGAGACACAGAGACACACAGAGAGACAGAGACACACAGAGAGACAGAGACACACAGAGAGACAGAGACACACAGAGAGACAGAGACACACAGAGAGACAGAGACACACAGAGAGACAGAGACACACAGAGAGACAGAGAGACAGAGAGACACAGACACACAGAGACACAGAGACACAGAGACACACAGACACAGAGACACAGAGACACAGAGACACAGAGACACACACACAGACACACACAGACACACACAGACACACACAGACACACACAGACACACAGACACACAGACACATGAATGCATGCACACAAACTGAGACACTGGGGTGTTAAGAAGCAGTTTTATATCTTATTCTAGGATTAATGTATTTTTTCTTGTTATCTATTTGTCTCTAGACAGAAAAATATGTACTGAGGCTGTAAAACTCAAGGAGATAGCGCGGGCTACAAATCATCTATAGCTTTGGTGCAGTTAAAGGCCGAGTGCACTCGCACTGCAGCAGGGTTTAAAAAAAAAAATAATAATAATAATAATAAAATGTATTTTTAAACACGGCCATAAATTCTATTCAATCACAAAATACATAAGATGTGTCCGAGTTGCGAATGTGATTTATGTCAACGCGCAAAAGCAGGAAGATTTCTACCCACATTCCAGCACAAGTTCATCCATTCAGATTGCAGTTTTAACACGGAGATGACAGAGATCAAGAAGTCTTCCTCTGAAATGCCCGCAGAAAGTGAACCTCTTTCTCTTCTTTTTTTCTTTGCCTGTCGTTCCCCAACTCCCCGGTCCTCTTTCCTCATTAAAGACAGCCAGGTTAGAGGGTGGAGAGTAAATATTGGTGTGAGAGCTCGGATATCGATGGGGGAATGAATTATTCCGCGCCCGTTCCCCGAGTCTACTTCACGTCAGCCTGAGAGAAGCAGGGAAGCGGAGAGGGAGGGAAGTAGAAATGCAAAGCAAACTTTTGAGCTGGTGTTTTAGTTTGTTTTTATTTCCACCGGGCCAACCCTTTCAAAGTAGAGGCGAAGTTTTTTTTAAACAAAATATCACTATTCTGCATTCTTCTACAGGTCCCCTTGCAGACCTGATCAATACAACAGGAGAATATTTTCCCCTTTCAGATTTCAGTATATAGCGAGCGTGCTCCAAACAGATGGCGTGAGCCGACTCCGTCTGCTGCAGTGGAGGAGCGACGCGCTGTTGGGAGGAGCAGTTGGTGCTCACAGGCTGGAGAAAATAGGAAACTGCCCCACAGCGGCAGAGCCATGATGGATGCTCACTGCAGAGCCACAGCCACCTGACCTCCATACAAACTTAGACATGGCTAATAAAAAGGGAGCGGTGGTGGTGTGCGTGTACGGCTGGGAGCTGGAAGAAGAAGAATTTCTATACATTTATACGTCCTTTAACTCCAGGGGACTTTGGCCTTGTATTCATGTTTCTTTATACGAATGTATATGTGGTATATGAATAGATTTAATACTGGCACAGAGAATATAGGAATAGTCGAAAATGGAGGACGGGGAAAAGGCGAGGGAGACGAGTAAAATGGCAAAGCAATTTAGAGGTAACAAAAAGGCAAAATGGATGGCTGGCTGCATTCATCAGTAAATCCAGTCTTTCAACTCCATTAGTGAACCTTAAAAAAAAGGGGTGAGGAATGACTTGTCCCCCTCCAAAACACTCCATCATCTCTTTCTCACACATCCACTCCTGGACTGCCTCCCCTTCAGCTTTCCTCCAATCCCAAAGCAGAAAACTCAGGGGAAAACTAGAAAAAGTGCAACCATTGCCGCGAGCCTTGTACCTTTTTAAAATGTTGCATGAAGTTTGCTGTAAATTTAGAAGTGACAATTAAGTCTTTTTCCTTTCATGCCATTGCTGTGATTGAATATACCCTTAAGCTCTGAGTGAACACACGTGTAGTGTGAGAGCGATTCCTGCTGTGTGACGGTGAGTACAAAGAAGAAGACGTGAAAAAAGACCTCCGAGTGCGCGCTCTGACCGAGGTGTGATTCCAGATTCAGGAGCTTTTAATTTGAAGTGTAGAGAGGCTTGCGACGTGTGCGTTCCACAGAGGTGTAAATGTTAATTATCAGACATCCGAGAGGGTAAGTGCATATATATTTACACCGCTGCTTCTATGTTCGCAAAGTGAATTGTTTAAAAAACGGAGGGAATAACAAACAGATGAAAGAATAAAAAGACTGAAAGAGGCAGCCCACAAACAACTGACTGGGTTGTCTTATTTCACAGTTTGTAGGCTGGTAGGCACTCGAGATACCCAGCTGTATCTACACCAAGCAAAGAAAATTTATGTTTTTCACGATATGTCTCCTTAAAAGAATTATTTTTTGTTCCGTAGTGTAATAACATAATTATAAGTACAACGGAATAGACAAGAATATAATGGTTCATGCCTCTATGGAATTCAGACAACATAAAATCATTACCCTCTTGTCATTATAAATACACATGGTGCAATTTTTCTTTTCATGTTCTCTTCTTTGCTTCCGCCGGATAGAGTTTATTCGCAAGGTCTCACCGAAATTGCATCTTTTATAACAGAAAGACGGGAAGGCAGCACTTTGAGCCTTCAGTGACTGGACAAAAATGATCATTTCTTGCTTTAGGTATTTTAACTAATGTAGACCTTAATGACGTGTTTGCATGTGTGTGTCTCACCAGGCTTCCGGCAGCAGGACGGTGTACTCGTGTGGAGAGGTGGTTTCTGGGAAGTTGTGAAGGATAGCCAGTCGATGCTGGAGGAGTTCGGCTCCGTGGTACGTGAACAGGATGTCCAGAGCCTGTACGTTACTCTCCTGTAGGCAAACAAATAACAAGAGCTAACTGAAACCTCTATTTTTGTATTTGCACATTATCTCATTACAGTACTAAAAGAAAAAGAAAATAATCTAATTATTTGACACAAAGCAGCTAATTCTAACACAAAACATTACATAAAAAATAGGTCCAAAACTCTCTTGTAGGAAATACAAAGAAACACACAGGTTTATTAGTTACACCTAGTTTAAAGCTGATGCAGGCTAATACAACAGTCCGGCAAAAAAAATCCTACCTTCATGAAGGCTATAGTTCGGATTTATTGCAGGACTGTTGCATTAGACTGGATTCGTTTCGTGAGCGTATATCACCTTAGAACCACATGGCGATGCAGACAACTAAGACAACCAAATTAAGTCAGATGAGCAAGAAACTTTGAAAAAAAACAAGAGCCTGATGTTACCCTGGCATAGTTTCTTGCTGACAAAACGATATTTTGACTGCGGAACTTCTTGAAGAACTCTGCATCATATTTCTGCTCCGCGGCGTGAGGACCGCCAAGTATCTCCTATAGAGAGAGAGAGAGAGAGAGACAGAGAGACAGAGAGAGAACAGAGAGACAGAGAGAGAGAGAGAGAGAGAGAGAGAGAGAACAGAGCGAGAGAGAGAGAGAGAGAGAGAGAACAGAGCGAGAGAGAGAGAGACAGAGAGAGAAAGAGAGAGACAGAGACAGAGAGACAGAGACAGAGAAAGACAGAGAGAGAGAGAGAGAGAGAGAGAGACAAAGAGAGAACAGAGCAAGAGAGACAGAGAGAGAGAGACAGAGAGAGAGAACAGAGAGACAGAGACATAGAACAGAGAGAGAGAGAGAGAGAGAGAGACAGAGA
>CALSCE010010644.1:11962835-11981250 GCA_943593645.1 Bovichtus variegatus | reverse complement strand
CACAGTATCAACAAGTCCTTTTTAAAGGGATGGTTTGGATCGTATGAAGTAGTTTGGAGAAACGAGACGGGAGCAGCAGCACAAAAGCTAAGCAATGTACTGCTGTGGTCGGTGGAGCAGCTAAATGTCTTTTCGCCACCTAAAAGAAAGGCCCAGCTAAAAAAAAAAAAATAAACATCAGTTTTAGTGTATGATATATTGAGTATTTTCGCTGCTTTACCTTGTCGACAGAGCGCCGTTTCAGCCACCAGATTCCATTGGTGAAAACAGTCATTTCACCTTGCAGAACACGGAAGATGCTGGTCTATCGCTGCCTTGAGCAGTTAGAGGGTTTTATGTTATTGTGTGATTTTGGTGTTTTTAAAGGGTTACTTAGGATTCACCACAGTCACACAATAACATGCTATATTAAAGCTACCTGTCCCTTGTGCTCACTAAAATTGCTAAATTCCTAAAATATAGTTGAATACAGCTCTTTCTAATGACATGAAATAGGTGTAGTTAATGCTTTTCTGCCAAGAAATTGTACTGCACTAGATTTATTTTTATTTTCCAGTTGATTCCAGGGAGGTTGACCTACATGCATGTCATTATCAGTGGACATGCAACATGCCAAACATGTTTTATTTTCATCATTCGTTTAAACTTCAGGCCCGAGTCAACAACTGTCTTCCTCACTATTCCAGATGTATGCGCAAGTTGCCGAAATGTCTGTGGTGTAGCTTTTTAACACGTGCAGGTGCTCTGGTGAGAAAGACGCACAACCATTACTTAGAAAAAAGTGGAAAGATGTCAGAAATTAGTCCAAAAAGGGGTTATTCATTGTGTTGAGTCGTATTAGAGAGAAACTCATCTCGCAAGACGTCTTTTGAGTAGGAGAGAGCTGGAGCGGAAATGAAAAAAGAGAAAGAATGATTGATAGCTGCTACACAAATGTTAACTTCTGTTCTCCCGTGTGTCTGTTTAACAGGAAGTAGTTAGTACGTGCTGCAAATCCCATCGTGACTCTTGGAACCGGAATATATTTTTTCCGCCGTATTTTCTAAGGCGGTCTCCGCGCACACGCACACACACACACACACACACGCACACACACGCACACACACACACACACGGCTGCAGACACTTCACGGCACACAGTGTACATAATCAACATGCCCTCTTTCTGTCGCTCATTTGCCCATCCACAGCCCTTTCCTCCGCTCTCACTTGCCAGGACAAACCTCTTGTTCCTGGCAAGAACGCCAGCCATGCTCAAAGAGTGGGAAGCTGCTGAGAGTGTTTTTGCAGAGTGTGTGTACTCTAGTCTGTTAACAATAACGATTTAAATCTGTTGTGAGGATGTATGTTTTGGACTGCTTTCATTACGCTGATAGGGATTCTGAGACGCCTCCTCTTGTCGTCTTTTATTGAGAATTAAATAAAACTGGGGTTTAGTGTGCGTTTTTTCATTGAATACACACTCCGAGGATGACTTTCCTCCCTCTGCACTTAACTGACACTGACGTCAGAGCTCCTCCATAAGCTGTTGTTTTATGTGGGATTTATTTATTTGTAAATTAATCATTCCGTTTTTTCCCCCCTGTTCTCTCTCAATCGTTGCTGTATTTCGCTTTGCTGTGTAATTATGTGATGAAAAACCAAGAAAATGAGAGCGTGTACTTGCATCTTGAGCAGGCACACTCACGCATTGAGTGTACTGTTACATATGCTAAGTGATGTGCTACATAATCCTATTAAGTGTAATGAGTGTGGATTGTGTTGGAAGAGAAAACTCCCCTGTTGTAGATCCATCAAATGAGTCTAGACTTTGTAAATAAAGCCATTTGAGCGGTTTCCGATCACAAAGTTGAAACTTCACAAACGTCAGATTTAATAAGCAATTTCTGCTACAACTTTGAAAGTGTGTATGTATAAGTAAAACTCATTTAGACCTTCCCACAAAGTTTGCCATGTAATGAAAACTGTTGTTGCTGCTTTACAACAATTAACTTTATTCTATCAGGTTAAATGTGAGGGATTGTTCCTGCTTTTCGTACCTGTTTTTAATCATGTCTGACACATGTTTAAACTCCAATGTAGAAATGAAATGATTGTTGTGGCTTTTAATTTCACCTTGACCTCCTGATAATTAAAGGAATAGTTTGACATTTTGGGAAATACGCTTAGTTGCTTCCCAGGGGAGAATTAGAAGATGGATACAACTATTATGTTTTCCCCAAATAGTTGGGCACAAAACCCCGTAATATGGAAAATTGTCATTTCTACTCTATGGTTTTATGGTGTATATAACACGTTAACCAGTGAGCTTAAAAGGTGCTGGTAGGTACAGTAGATGTTGTTACCTTTAGATAGAAGCAGGCTAGCGGTTTCCCCCTGTTGTCAGCCTTTGTGCTAAGCTAAGCTAACGTGCTGCTCGGATTCTCTTCTATTTCTACAGGGCTGCTGCATGAGATTGGTATAAATCTGTCTCATCTCTCCCGCACAAAGCAAATAAGTGTATTTCCCAAAATGTCGATCTTCTGCTTTAAACTTACCTTACTGTCCTGCATATGAGTATCCATGTTCAGATCATAACAAAAAAATCAAACAAATTCAGACTTCCTCTTCTGGATCCCACGAGGTCATCTGATTGGTTACCTATGGCACAGATTAACACAGCTGATCGGTAGTCACGTGTCCCTGTTTCAACTGGTCGCTGTCTTCCCCAGGGCGTGTCTCCAGCTCATTACAGACTGTCCTCCCACCATCCAGGAGGAACTGGACCTCATCAACGCCCTCAGCACCCTGGAAGACTTCAGCGCCAGCATCCTGCCACTGCAAGGTACTACACAGTGCATGTCCAAGTAACCCCAACTGTACATGAACGTGTTGCCTGTGCTGTGTCCTAATTCAAACTCAGACACGTAGAGGATGTAAGGACGCCGTCGCCCACCTCCCGCACCCATGTACCATCCAACCTGTCTCCATATGTCACTTCTTCTTGCCACTATATCTAAATATATGGTTATTTATGGATCAACTGTTGTGCAAACAACATCTGCCTGATGGCCTAATTAGGATTGAAGCGTTCGCTGTCTGCGCGTGTGCTCTCTCCTACACTCACACATTTTTTTTTTATATTTCCGCTCCATCTGTAAACCTGACCAATCAGTATTCCCTTCCACGCTCTTTCTTCTCTCTTTTTCTCTGGCTCCACCTCGGTACCCCTTTCGCAGCAGTTTCCAGGCATGGCTCCCTGTTAAAGGGAACTGTGGAGTCAGAATGAACCAGCTTGGCCCCTCATCGCCTCACCTCTGAACCGAGGTGTTGTTTGCCTCCGAGGCCTGTGCTCTCTTCCCTCTTTTGCCCTCATCAAACTGAGCTGCCAGCATAAAGCCGCCGTGACAGAGAGAGCCATCTCTCTCACCTTCTCCTTCTTTCTCTCTCTCTCTCTCTCTCTGCATCACTTATTTTACATTTTTTTCTTTTTCCACTCCTTCTTTGCTCCCTTAGTCTCACTTCTCTTTCTTCTTAGTCCCTGCTCTCTACTTGCATTATTTTTTCACTGCCCACTTATCTTCACCTGCAAGACTTAAGTGAGAGCAGGAGAGAGTTTACAAAGAAAGTATGAGAAGGAAGGCATGAAGGAAATATGTGACAGAAATATAGAAAGAGAGAATAGAAGAAATGGAGGTGTAGTAAAATGAAATTATTACTTATATGTAATGTATGGGGTTTATATCAGGCTCTATGGCTCTGTATTGCCTTCGGTGCCCTCATGCTATTGTTTGTACTGACTCTAGGACACATGCACACATACTGTACACAAACAAAAAATATCTTTCTTTTTCACTAAAGTAAAAGCATATCCCTGTAAGGTTGTGCACTCACACATAAACACGCACACATATCAAGGGAAAGGATTTGAGTATAGGTAATCCATCTTAGGCTGTCTCCTGAAGCCCCCCAACAGTGCCTTAGGCGATGCTACACACACACACACACACACACACACACACACACACACACACACACACTCCCCAGAATTCCCTTTAGGCCTAGCCCAAAGTTATGCCAAGCCATAAAGATCCTCAGCAGGGTGCGGAGAAAGCACAGAGGCCCGTGGAGGCACTAAACACGCCATTTCTTAACTTTTCAGTGCAAGTTTAAAAAAATAAATAACATAGATATATGGAAATTGTTTTTTGGGAGTTTCTGTATCTTGAACTCCAAATTATGAAAAAGTTGAAAACCTCCCTGAAGATTCACTGCAATCCTGTTGACCGGGAAGAGAACTCCACCAAGTTATTAGCCAAAATAAATGCATATCGTAAATGTCAAATAATGCACATTGAATCTCAAATCTGCAATGATTATGTCCTGCATTAGTATATACATTTAACATGTGTTTAAAGAAAAATATAAATGTATGAAGTCATATTTACTCTGTGCTGTTCGCAGACTCAAACAACAAAGTCATAGACGCCACAATTATAAAACTAATTGTGGCACTTCTTATAGGATTACAGGAAACAAGGGACTGTGGTCGATTGTAACATTGATATTGTGTAGAATCACTGAATAAAGTATCGACATGCCAAGTTTATCAGCATGCCGATTATATATGTTCTTTTTAGGCTGAATTTTTATTTATCCTTGACTGTTATTTTTACATCATTCAACTTTGATTAGTTTTTTGTTGTATGCATTTTTTTTTTTTATTACTTCTAAGGCTTCAAATGATTGTTATTTTCATTCTCACTTAATCTACTGATTTATTTTCTATATATATATATATATATATATATATATATATATATTAATCAATGTATCAAAATGGTTGCCAATTAATTGACGTAATGTATGTTAAAATGTGTCACCCTATTTACATTCACTGTTACTTACACTGATAATGTCCGGATATGTGACTATATCTATCATCATCAATGTCTGCCTATATATCATAAGGGTCTTTTCTTTTTTACAAACTGCACAGTGACAGCAGCTGCATCCATCATCTACACGACATCATTCAGTCACCATTCGTCAGCTGCAACTTTTCCAGATTGAATAAAGTAATTAGCCAAACATGTCTGACACCACTCCCCCTCTGCCTTCCTTCTCTCCCCCCCCAGTGCGCCTGCGATCAGACCGTCTGTCTCTCATAGAAGAGTGCATCGCCCACTGCCCCACGGCCTACAAGCAGTCCACTACTCTGCTGAATCTGGCCTCGCTCCTCAGAGTGGCAGGTACCTGCACGCACGCACACACGCACACACACACACCACGGAGCACATCACCTTTCTTCTCTATTTTTGTGTGTGTGTGTGTGTGTGTGTGGGGGGTTATCGTGTGTCTGTATGAGGTGAAACGTTCAATGAACAATACTCTCTTCTCTGATGGCAATTTCATGACAAAGCTCATGAGATTAAGTGAGAAAGGACCGCCCACACGAGGCACAGAGACGCGTGCGTGGGTACTTTCAGCAAAAGCACTGACAGTTTTCACACGAGGGAAATTCATCTTCATGAGCGCCGTTGCAAAAAATCCATACTTAAGCAGACACGCACACACACACACACACACACAGTAGCAAGGAAATTTCACTCCCCAGACACGTCACTTTGTGTGCTCTCTAAACCTTTTTTTTTTTTTTTTTTTTTTCCAGTTTTCTGCAGTTATTACAGTTATTACAGTCAGGGGTAGGTTCAGTTGTTGGCCATTAAGTCATATTTGCAAGGATTTGCAAGATATCTTTGTGAACAGGATAGATGTTGATGCTACCTCACGATATTTCTCAATTTTTATCAGTCTGTCCTCATTTTAATTTCAATCTCAGTTGCCGTTCTTCGTAACGATATTTTGAGGTTTTTTTTTTTTTTTTTTTTTTTTTTTGTACCTACAATGGAGGCACCCACTGTTTGGCCTCTTTGAAGCTCTGCTTGTTGATAAAAGCATTTTGATCCTCAAACCACTTCTAAAGCTGACAGATGCTGGCAAGGGACATTCAACTCGCTATTCAATTGAATTATTTGTTGTACAAACTGTTTTGTAATTATAATGTAGTTTATATAAAAGTTCTCTCTCATGTTTTTTTTTTCCCATTTAATATGTCATCCTCATGTTTGAGTTTGCAGAACATATCTAAAATACTTTTTACTTTTAACAATGCCACTTGCAATATTGTATATGTCCAGATGGAATGCGCACGTGGGATACAAAGATTGAACAGTGCAATTAGACCAGAAGACACACTTTAATGCTTCAATGTTTAACTCCACAGTGTGCTGTGGAACAACTTGAGTTTAAAGTTCCAATCTCGACGATCTCTGCTTCGTTGTCTGTGGCGATGAGCGGTAATTGCGGGTGTGTCTGTAGATCTTTTAAACTTTCGTCGTCTGTAGACATCGCTCTTGTTTTTGTTTGCTCGGCCATAGTGACAGTGTACTCGCTACCCTAGGAGATGCAGCAAAAAAAAACAATAGGCCGCTTCACACAAAGGTGAGACGAAGAGATAGTCTGTTGTATTGTAGCTCCACCTACCCTCTCTGGTGGATCAATTACTGCTGTGTGAAGGGAAACGCGGCACTAACTGTGCGCCGCTTGTGATTTCCCCCCCCCCCCGGCATGTCGCCACAGACAGGTGTCATACTACAAATACAAGGACTTCCATCAGTGGGCTATAGGCTCAATCACCATTGTGTTAACCCATTGGCGATGGACGGTGATTTAACAGACATCTATTTAAATCAAAGTCTTTGAGATTATTACTTTAAAGAAGATTCGGCTCTTTTGCAAACCTTGCTAGGAAAGTGTCTGACAAGCCTTGTCTAGTTTTGGTAAACAGATTTCCCTTCTTTAAACTCAGTATTTCTCTCTTCCCCACTATAGACTCTAGTCCTCTGTCTGCCTTCAGCATCTCCTTCCATCCCCTCACGCTCACTTTCTTTAGAAGCCACCACGAGCACAAGCTCTTGACCACATTTTTTTTTACATCAGTCAGACTGTGGGAATTCAAAATGGGATTTCCCCGCATTTAGTTTATTTTTTCATATGCGTTTCTTTATGTTTGTGTGCAAGCTTTCATATCTCCCATTAAGGATTACAGACCACGGTACAGTATCGCTGCGAGCACACATTGCAGCTAACTGATGAGTCAACACATAAAACATGAGTGATGTTTGCTGTATTTAGGTACAGTATTTTGAATTTCTAGTTAAAATTCATGAAGTTAAAAAATATATATATATATCTTTTTTTTTATTTATTTTTTTTATATATATATATTGGGACCCCTCCAACCACCCACAGCCACCACATGAAACTGACTTGCGGGAGAGTTTAAGATGTCATCCTGTTCCTTCTCGTGCTCCAAAATAACACGGACATTGCTGTCTCTCCGCCTTTCTCTCTGTATCTCCATGTTTGTTGTATCTGTCTTCTCTTCAAGGCTACGAGCCGGACTGTTCTACGTCTGTCTGTCTGTCTCTCCGTCTCTCCGTCTCTCCATGTGCCCCGCTTTCCCCTCTCTTCTGTCCTCCATCTCTTGTCTCTTAGCTCACGCTCTCTTTGAGCCCGTCACCAGCTGAAGGAAACCTGCTAACCGACCTTGTGGCACTTTTGTGTCTGTGCTGCTCACATTCAGTCAGCAGGCAGCTCTCACTGTGTGGTTTCAAGAAAGAAAAAAAAAAAAAAGAGGCAGAGGGAGATGAGAAGAGGAATAAACACATTTTTAAATAAATAAATGCAGGGGGGAGGCTTTTGAAGGGTGCATAGCTCTGGGGCTCTGTGGTGAATATTTAATGCAGGTATCACCAGCACACCGGTTAAAAACCCTAAGGGTTTGGGTTCCCGCCTCGGTCTACAGAAATGCTCCGTAAACCATTCCGTCTTATGGGGTAGAGCTAAGAAAAAAATGTTGTTTTTGTCTGAATAAATCAATAATTATGATATTCCAAATGAAAATTAAATTGCGCTGCTGACTCGGAAAGGATCCTGGTGATCCAGTACTGAGCCTGAGGGAGTTAGTTTTGCAGACAGAGCTTATTGATTTGAGCATATCCTGTGCTTTTCTGACATTTTCTCTCCTTTATCATCCATTCCACCCTTTTGATTGGCCCATGAACGACAGGTAAAGGCTTCAATCGGATTTTCCAATATGTCGGATTTAGACCGGCTTGTAATAAATGCTAGAGAATGTCTAGATAAAAGCATTTGGTCTAAAGGAAAACACACACACACACACACACGCAGGCCAATCCAGCGCCATCGCATTTCTTCATCTCCACGTCCTTTGATCTGCACGGTGCAGGTTTGTTCAGAAGTGCTGTTTTCTGCCCGTGCCTCTTTTGATCGTCCCGTTCGCTCCCTTTTGTTTACTGAACTTGGCCCGAGATCAAAGATTGTCCAGAATCGCCCCTTGAATGTTAACACCACAACCAATCCCACCGACACTAAGACATCAAACTGAAGATTTATTCCGGTTTTAGCGAGACAATATTCTTTCTTAAAAATATTTCATACTTTGAGATGAACAGACTCGGCAATAACCTCATTTATGGCAGACACAGATTAATATGTAGTCTTAAGTCTCGGTCTGCGGTGCCAGCTAATACAGTAAGACGCCCAACCTTGAGCCTGTGTGTGTGTGTGCCTGTGTGTGTGTGCGCCTGTGTGTGTGTAGTCAGATGGAGATTTAATAAAGAGCTTTATTAAACCAGATGTTTTTACGTGTTATGCAGGATTTTGAGATTTGCTGGTTACTGCGTTAGCTTGACATGTTGACGTTCCTCAAGATTAAAGAAATACATTTTAAAAACACACTTACACGTTTGTGTGTTGATGTCTGTTTTAAAGTGATATTTCTGTGTGTGTGTGTGTGTGTGTAGGCGATGACAAGGACGCGCGGAAAGGCCAAGTGCTGACCCTGCTGGCCGAGCAAGCTCTCCAGTGTCTGGACTTCAAGGCCTCCTACATCCACTGTCAGGATGTCATGGCTGCAGGTATGTACAGTAGTTGACATCAGAAAACCTGAGACACAGTACGCAGGCACGTAGTCGACGGAAGTGTCACAAAGTGCGCTCAAGCCTGGAGGAAAGCTAATGTGATCCTCTCTCCTGCCCGTTGGCCTTTTCCCTCACTTGCTTCTAATATTAGACACATATTACAACAAGCACAACGCTTCCCCAAAGCTTTAATTATCTGCCAAATTCGTTTGATTTTAACATCCCGGCGACAGAGCTCCACCAGATTCAGTGTCATAAAATCGTTTTGTTTTTTTTCTCTCTTTGCTATTTTGCTCTTGGTTAGCTCTTCTTGTAAACACTGAAGAAGCAAAAGTTTTCCGTCCTTGGCTCATTAACGGTGTCCATAGTTAGCGAAAGGTTCTTTTCAATGCCAAGGTAATATGCCACATACTGTCAAAGGCTCAGCATAGTAAGATTTAGCTTACCCTGGTATTACATAATCAAAATACAGTATAGCATCATGTTATTGCTTTCATTTAGAAAATCTATATATTTTACTTCCCAGTTAATATATGGTGTCCTCAACAAACCTGGATATCATACTAGAATTGAATACACACATATTTTGAATCCATATGTACTTATCGCCCCGATACGATGTGACACAGGTTGTTCCCTTTAGCCCAGTTCAGCTGCTATCTTTTCTGTAGTTGCTGGTGTAAGGTGGCGTCCATGTGCAAAAAGTATTGGCTGAAGACGGTTAGCTATGATACCATTTTACTCACCTGTCAATGATGACATCTTGAAAAGTGGCGATACCGCTCGACAGACGACCATAAAATCAAACGGGGCAAACGGGTCTGATTCCATGAGCATGAGCCGTCAAGCTTTCGATGCGACCGTACACTTCAAACAAAGTGCTCGTCAGATGGTCAAACAGCATCTCAAACACCCTCCACACCTTTCTGACTCCAGATTCAGGGGCGTGCGTCTGGCAATTTCTATAACTTTCTATGGGCCTTTATCCCCATTTGAATGATAATCGTGTCTGAAACCTTTCGGAGCGACGAGGCTGAACGGCGCTGTTTGCTTCGAGCGTTCCCCTCTGCCTTCATTATCCAATTGATTATCCATTATCCATGATCCATAATCCAATCCATTGAAAGTAGATGTTTGCAAAATGTCAGTTATAATCATTGATGACATCGCAAAATGATTTGTGCGCGCACAAGTGCACTTTGTCAAAGCTGAAATGCCAAAGACGAATCATTTTAAGATTTGGACATTTTTACTTCCAATGAGGGGTTTAGGTAGGTTTAGGTTACTCATTTTAGAAGTATTGAAAAGAACATACAGAATGACAAATGTACTCAACCAGCATAAGACATCAGAATAGATACAACTGGGTCCTTTCGACTGTAATTAAGGTGAAAATCACACTATTATCATGGCTTGTGGGAACCACAGAGGTATCTCCTCATAATTATCACTTTGGTGTCTCTTTAATTTGCTGCCTCTAATGGTTTGCCTTATCAAACACTTGAGAATGACTCCCTCACATCCTTTCTTGGATGGCCGAAAATCGAGGTTGAGTGACTTTGTGTGATCATGCACAAGAACAATAATTAGGTCGACAACATCACAATAATATTCCAATCTAGACCGAGTTTCCCTTAAGGGATTCAAAGTGATCACGGCGATAATGATATTTTGTCTGACCCCGTTTCCTGTTACGCCACGTAAGAATTAAAGCGAATTGAATTTCACCGAGTCTTCCCACAGCGCTGAGTAACGGATGCGAAAAAGGTCTCTGGGAGAAAGAGAAGTGTAATCAGATAAGCGCCGGTGTTCTCTGTCTGCCAACGCAGTGGGAATAATTGAATCTGTTTGTAAGAATGAAGTCAGGCTGACGTGTTGCTTTCTGACTGTGATGAAGCTGGAACAAATGTAGCGCAGTTATTACAATGCGTCGGGCTGCTGTTTTCTTCAAGGGGAAACGTGCTTTAGACCTAAATGTGTATTAATACGCCGAGGGCTCAGAAGATTACACTTTATTGTATCATAAATATCGCAACATATCCTCTGCATTTTTGTTCTGCATACAGTAAAGTACAGTGTGTGCGCGTGTGTGTGTGTGTGTGTGGGCGCGGGCGCTCTGCCTTGCCTCTCTTCATGCTTTGGTCTTCCGTATGATAGGATCAGGGTAGATTAGCGGAGAGAAAATGAAAAGCAGCTTCTGCTCAGCTATACTGGGTGATATGTTGTGTGTGTAAACAGAGTCAGTGTGTGTGAATATATTTGACAATTTGACCTTATGCTTTGCATCATCTCCTCTTGCTGCATAATGTTTTCATCGATTTTTATTTTATCTCCGGCACTCATTCACTTTCATCATCATCCTTTTTTTCCTCCTTTCCTCTCTTACCCTGTGCTTTACTTCCCCTCCTTGTTCGCCTCCATCTGTTCTCCCTCCAGGTTACAGTCCAGCGTGGGACGTGTGCAGTCTGCTCGGTCAGTGCGAGGGCTATGGAGATATGGAGGCCCGGCAGGAGCTTTTAGCCTTCTCTCTCACCCACTGTCCCCCCGACAACATCCACGGCCTGCTGGCTGCCTCCAGTGACCTGCAAACACAGGTCGCTCTCTGCCTTTTATTACGGGTTGACCAACAGGGCTTTTGATAAAGCAGGTTGCATTCTTACAGTATGTGTATTATTTTTCCTTTTTACAACTAGAGCTGATACCAGTATTTTGCAGATAGTCAGCAGGGATGCACCGATTTAACGGCCGATATTCGGCCTAAAGGCAAATAGACATTCACATTTGGCAGTGGCTGATGTTTTTCTGTCGTGTCGCACGGCTTAATATTGTGTTCTACATTTAATGACATTTACCGATAATTGATGTTTCCTAAAAAAGAAAGTTTTTCTTAAGCTGTGTAAGTACCGACGTTGTTTTCCTCCATAAAAAAATAATCTTTTTTCATGTTAAGGTCATATTAAAGGTTGTTCATAAATTTGTGCGATTTAATTTGTGCTCATTTAAATATAGTGTAATGAAGGGACTCACAAGCTTAAAACGGTTTGGTTTTTCTTTTTTTAAATAATGAATATTTCTTTGTTTCCATGGCACAAAAGGGGGAATAATAAAAAATTTTTAAAAAACAACAACAAATATGTCGGCATCGGCCCACAATCGATGCATCCCCTAATAGTCGGTATATAAAAATTCGAAAAATAATAAGCAAACAGCCATAACATGTCATTTGAGAGACCCAGCCAACAGTGGAACCGTAATTAGTAACAATGGATGCTAATTAGTAAAATTATAATATGAATACTGAGCTCTTTCATAACAAACAATGAATCAAAACTAATTAAATGTAGTTTTGCGTCATATTCTGAACAGGACATTGTTACATTTGAAAGTAGTTCACATCTTCAAATTCAAATCTGGTTCCTTTTTTCCTTTTTAAGGAACACGGTGAAAACATCCTCATTTCATCCTTGTGCTTTTTGCGTTTCAATCATACCCATTATACCCACAATTCAATTGATCCATCATCCAACGTGATTGCTCTGCTAAAATAGCAGGTTGTGTAACAATATAACGAGTCTCCTCTTTTGTTTTCCTTCTTCCTCCCCATTTCTGTCCTCTAGGTTTTGTACCAGGCAGTTAACTATCAAATGGAGCCTGACATTACTGAGAGTCGACGAGAGGCCGACGAGACAGACTCTGTAAAGGTGTGTGTGTGTGTGTGTGTGTGTTATTCTCCATACATTTTTTTTCTATTTTGAAAGGATGAAATTGCTCTTTGCCTGAGTTGTAGCTGTCTCTTCTACTATTCCTGGGTGGGCGTGTCCCTGTGCTTTTGTTCGGTTTGTGTGTTTTCCTATTGCTCCATATTTGATGAGGTGTAAATCTAGTGTTAAGGTTGCTCAGCTCGCTTGGTTTATTTATGCCTCCCCTTCTCCTCCCCTTCAGCACCGCCAGCTTTATGGTGCCTTGAGTGGGTGTTAATGTTTCATGACGTGCATTGCATCCCTTTTTTGTGCCTGGATGGGTGCTCATTTGGAACCGTCTGTTGTCATTTTATCGTTGTATTGATGTCCCTACTCCTCACTCGTGTGTATTTAAGCCTTAGATGTATGTGTGTATGTGTGTGTGTGCGTCTATGTGGGTGTGCACTCTGTGGGTGCATTTTTTTTTCTTTCTTTTTCTTTACAAACATCTTGAGTGTATGTTTGTCTGGGTTCCTTTTCATTCCCTGACCCTCAATCCCCTGTCAAATAAAGTATTGATGAAAGGCACTAAATGATTTGGCCCCGGCCCACTGGCCTTTTAAATTTGGTTTTAAAATCCTTTTGTGCAGTAACCAACACACCGTGAAAACTTGTGGCAGGCTTTCAAAAATACCACAGGAATGCAACTCGAGGTAGAATGCACCATTCATTTGTAATTGTGTGTTAATTTTAAGGTGAAAAGCTAGTTAGATGAAAAGATTGATACCACTCTCGTGTTTAATATGAAGCCCCAGCCTGCAGCCCTTTGGCTCCGTCGAGAGCTAACAAAATCCTCCTACCAGCGTCTGTAAAGCTCACTTATAAAACATCAGAATTTGTTTGTTTAATCAGTACGAACGGTGTAAAAACAACAAAATTGGCATTTTATGGGGGCTTATTCGCCAGACTATTTCCAGGCAGGGAGCCAGGCAACCAGTAGAGAATCCATGAAGTTTGAAATAGTCCGAAACATAAGCTCCATAATGGGTAAATTGACATTTTTACACTTTGGTTATTATGAGCTATATAAGTGCTGGTAGGCCGATTTTGTTACCTTTTAGAAAGAGTCAGAGTCAGACTAACTGTTTTCCACTGCTTCCAGTCTGTATGCTAAGCTAAGCTGTCTGATATTGGATTTATATTGGACAGACAAATGACTAGTATCTATGTCATCTAACTCTACGCCAAAGATTTCCTAAAATGTTGAACTTTTGCTTTAAGAAACAAGCAAATGTGTTTGTGTCAAGGAAATATTTGATTCAACTATGTAATGTAAAGTAACGTAGCACTGCACAACCTTTTTGCACATTTTCTGTACAAGTACTCACTGTGTGACGCTCATGCAGGGCTGGGGGTGGGGGAGGGGGACGAGGGGGGGAGGGGGGGGGGCTCTGTGCTGCCTGAACGGTGCATATTGTAATTCCCTTGCATAGTACACAAGCAAACCGACAAACACAGAGAGCCCTGCGCTTATTGAAGTGCTCCTCTCAAGTACCTAATATAAAACAGAACAGTGTTTCCAATACCACACTGATACTCGAGAGTCCTCCGCTCCAAATGTGTCCTTTGGTCTAATGTAACAATACAGATGCAGCGATCATAGAACTCCTCTGAGCGCCTTTTTCATTTGCAAGGAAAGGAAGTGTTCAGAGGATTATATACAAATGCAGGATGATTTCAAGCAGCAAAGACTCTGCTACTGCAGAGACCCCAGGATTGGCACACTAGAATAACGTGAATGCTGTGTTTCTCTTTTTTTTTCTTCTTTTATTTGTCCATCCTGTCACCTGCTCCGCCCCAGGCCTGCGCTGCCTCTGTGAGCTCCCCTGTGGGGACCGCGGGGGACCTGCTGCACAGGACTACAGCTAAGACCATGAAGGTGCTGACCACGACAGGACTGACCACGAAGGCTGTGCTGACCGCAGTGAGCGACCACCGCTGGTGGAAGAACTCGCTCAACCTCCTCCGGCCGCTGCATGTAAGCTTTTTTGTTTTTCATTGATTTAAGTGATCCGCGGTGAAGCTGAAGACGGGGGCAATAAAGTGCCCAATGAATTAACTAAATGTGGTGATTTTTTTATGTGTTGTATTAGGTGTTTATGGATGCATAAACAGTAGGGCTGCACAATATATCACTTTTTTTTAATCGCCAATAGCAATGTCAAACTTGTGCGATAAACTCATTGCTTAAGTCTGCGATATTGCACTCAGGGATTTATTTATTTTTTTTTATTATTTGAAAGAGCATCAGTAGAAAACTGCACCAAATGGATCACTTTTTTTTTTTATTGGTGCCCTTTGTGTTCAGTTCACTGTTCAATGCAGCTAAAAATGCAGAACTAAGTACACTTTAAAAACTGTTCCTTTATCACAAGATATTCAACAACGTTATGCATATTTTGCTCCTCTCGTACAGCCCTAATAAACACTAGTATGCTGTAGAAGGCCTGATCCAATAACAGAGCAATGACTGCCCGTGTATTCGCCTGTTCCCGAGCTGTACAGCATGTGTGTGTCTGACTGTGTACGAAAATACACAGTTGCATGTCTGCCCCTACCCCCCATATCCCACACACTCTCGCTCACACACTTCGTAGGCCTCATCCAAAGACAACCAATCAAGAGCTCATCTCCTGCATAATTAATTAGCCCGCCTGTTGAATATTTCAATATCTGGCAGTTTGCCGGCGGCTGGACTAGCCCTGTGGTCGCCGGGCCGGAGATTGATTGAGCCTGTAGTCGATTTGTGAGGGCAGCTCGTGGTGGCAAGTTTCTAAGGAAGAAGAAAAACGGAGAGGATGCGAGCTGTGGGACAGTGAGAGATGACACTGCTGTGGGCATGTTGTGAAAGTTTAATGATGTTTTGATGGCTCCTCAGGGTCACGGCGCAGGAGCCACTAGTCAGGAAGGGGCGTGTGAGAACTCCAACCTGCAGCGTCAAGGCTGTAGCCCCTTTTATGAGGAACTCATTGATGATCCCCATGTAGACCTGGTGAGTGGCTGAAGACCAGCGTGTCTCATCATGGCTCATTATTTTTTCTTCCTTTTTACATCCCTGTTGTCCTTATTTCTCCTTTTTCACCTCAGGCCGCCTTCTAACATTGCAGCAACAATGCCCGAGTAGGTTTATGACTTAAGGCATTTAATTGGATTCTTTTTCTCCTGTGACTTATAAATTCCTTTAAAAACAGTGTAAAGACTAAATGAATATTGATTTCGGACCAACTACTTTCAATGCCAAAAGCAATTTAGAAGTATTTTACAGGAAAAGAAAGATTATTATAATTTTTTTCTTTCTTTCGTTCTTTCCTCCCTTATTTCTTTCTTTCTTTCTTTCTTCCTTCTTTCTGTTCTTCCTTCTTTCTTTCTCTTTCTTTCTTTTCTTCTTTCCTTTTTTTCTTTTCTTCTTTCCTTGATTCTTTCTTTCTGTCTGTCTGTCTGTCTGTCTGTCTGTCTGTCTGTCTGTCTGTCTGTCTGTCTGTCTGTCTGTCTGTCTAATTTTCTTTCTTTCTTTTTTCTTTTTTAAACATTAGAAAACACATTGAGGGAGAATCCTCATAGTGCCGAGTTACATGCAATAAATGCACACACAATCAAATGGCAATAAAGAGGAATACATGGCTATATCGATTAAAACTATTCAAAGAAAAAAAAAAAACAACTTAAATATAAATAAACTTAAGAAAGATGTTACGATAACATCAGAAGAAGTACTGTACAGCATGTATTAGCTGGAGGGGAGAGATAAATTTAATAAAAATCCAAAAGTAAAGGATGTCGGCGGAAAGAATTATTGAAGTAGAAAAGGAGAAAAGTAAGAAAAGGAGTAGTTTGACCTTTATGCCTAGAAAATGGTCGCCCTGGGCTCAGAGACACAAATCATGTGGATAGCTAAAAGAGTGGACGCGAGGGGAAACAGAAAAGGCCGATACATCTCTCCTCATGACATTTTAATAGGCCTCTCCAAATCCCTTCCTCCGCTCCATCTCCAGCGTTCATCCATCTTCCATCATCCATCTACCAATAACGGCTCCCCACGTCCATCTGCCTATGAGCCGGCTGATCAATGGGATTGTTTTTTACCTTAACAGTTCCAACGAAGGAGGTGGGGAGGGAGGAGGGGCTGATTGAGAGAGAAAGAGAGACAAATGCATCCAGACAGAAAGATGGATAGAGCTGGAGCCGTGAAGATGGACAGGAAACATTGTGTGTTGAAGCGATAGCTCTGAGGCTGGCAAAGTTTATTGTTCACCTCTCAGAGAATCTTATAAATGAATGATCTAAAGGCTCCGTCTTCAGGAGGCTTTATTTAGCTCTGAAGTTCATTTGTTTACTGCATCTCTCATCTGTCTGTCTGATCCCTGGGAATTAAGACCTTAATCACATCTCTGTGTGTCACTTTCTGATCCGCTCTCTCTAGTGTTGGGATTCCCCTCAGTACCATGATATGCATTAGGTATTTATTCATCCCTCTCCCTTCTCCGTTCTTTCTCTTAGAGTCAAGACGTGTATTTGTCCTACAAAGACGTAACTCAGGAAAACTTTGCTGAGGTTTTGCTGAGGACTGGCAAACTGGCTGAGGCCAAAACTGAAGGAAAAACTCTGTTTCCTGCTACGGAGGGTAAGCATGCAGAAGCACATATGACACATAATCTCACCCACAGATACTTGGGCAGATAGAGCGGCATTTTTCTTGAGGAGAAATGGTGATGCCTCCTGTATTTTAACCACCTGTTCCGCGGCCCGATTTCCCGCACGGCTGCTCTCGAAAAAATCTGTTGTAGACTGCGGTGAGTTTGTTTTTCAATAATATTGGAGAAGTGTTTTACATGTTGTTGCCACTGAGCCTGTGCTGTGATAGAAATAAAACTGAACTTTGCTGCAGAACAGACAGACCATATTGTCTGCATCTTCCAGCCATCTGCGGCTCCATATTTTTCGTCTTTTTCTTCTTCACACTTTCTATTCATAGTATATTGGTAATTGCAGCATGTTAGGCTGCCTTTTGTCTTTATTGTCAATGTTGTTATTGTTTTAAATGAACTTGATATTGACAAGCGGACAAGGACAATTGAGGCGTCCATGTCTAAGTTCAGTGTGCGTGCGCACGTCATGGCCGGTTGAGACATTTTTAGATGGAAATTAGAAGGAAATCAAACTTTTGTGATGTAATGGACTATTTTTGTGACTCATTGCTACATTGATATGGCATCACCTGGATTGACAGAGTGAGAGAAAGTTGTGAGAGTTGTTTCTTAGTGCTCCATTATAGGGGAAGCTGTGTTATTTGCAGAAAGCGCCGTGTTGTGCGCTCCCCTCCCTTCACCCTTCACCCTCTCGTCTCTTCTCCTCATCTGTCTAGCTAGGGAGTCCATATGTGGTGGACTCGGGGACAACATGGGTAGAATAGCCTCGTATTGATTAATTAATGTATACCCACGCATCCCGCGGCAACAGTAAATAATGACGCGTCACCTCGGCGATACCAGAGAGATAGCATCAAGTCAAAACATCAAGGCCATGCTGCGTGATGGATGCCGCCACAAACATAAAGTGTGTGTGTGTGTGTGTGTGTGTGTGTGTGTGTGTGTGTGTGTGTGTGTGTGTGTGTGTGTGTGTGTGTGTGTGTGTGTGTGTGTGTGTGTGTGTGTGTGTGTGTGTGTGTGTGTGTGTGTGTGTGTGTGTGTG
>CALSCE010010644.1:11934522-11962735 GCA_943593645.1 Bovichtus variegatus | reverse complement strand
TGTGTGTGTGTGTGTGTGTGTGTGTGTGTGTGTGTGTGTGTGTGTGCCCGTCCGTGCACACACGTGTCTGTTTGAATACTAATACGCGGACACTGAAAAGCACACTTTGACCATTTGACCAGTGCTAATGCGTTGAAATGCATACACACTTTTCTCTCACACACTCTTCCCGCTGAATCCAAGCTCTATCTCTATCTCTCTGCTGTTGTCATTCAAATGAATATCTCTCGTCTTAAAAGTCACCTTCCCTTCGGAGCTGCTGCTGAGCGCGACGTGTCGAGAAAGAGAAAAGGACGGTCTGGACGGCATCGCGTCCGATAACAACCTTCGATTAATGACTCGCGTATCGGCCCGCCACGCCGGCTCTCCTTTGGAGGAAGAAAAAAAAGAAAAAAAAAACAGACTAGGAGACGGCCTCAATAAATATATTGATTTCTCACCCGGCCCAGATAAGTTGGAGGTAATTAATGATGACACAAGTGGGAAAGTGACTCATTGGGATTGAGCCGAGTAAGGTGCAGAAGCGGGCACTTGGTGTGAGGTGAAACAGACGGAGACGTGCACACACTTACATATAAACGCACGCAAACGCAGCATGGAGCGCTGCCATTGGCCGCATGTTGAGCAGGTCCTAATCAGTTGTTTTTCACACTTCCTGCACAGGTGAAATAGTAATAAGTCACTGTCTCACCATCCCGCTAACAATGTGCCCGATTTAGCTGGCACAGGAGCAGGAGTGTGTGCGTGTGTGTGCGCGACACACGGTCTCACGCACCAACACTCCTCTACGTGGTGTCTCTTTATCACTCTCTCAGTTTTTCCTCTCTCCCTCACAAGCAGAAATACTGTGTGCTTTTAAGTCGGGGGTTATCTATTCTGTGTGTGCGTGTGTGTGTTTACCCCTCTGGTAATTCCTGTCCCGATGGTATCAGTAGCTTTAGAGAGGCGTGTAATCAGCTCATTCTGAGGTGTAGCTCATTAAAACCCAGGGGGTAGGAGAGGAGGGGAGAGAGGCGAACGAGAGAAAAGAAGGAGGGTGGGCACTCTGCTTTAAGAGAGCTGTTTAAGCTGGCGCATCCCTCTGCCTCGACTCGCACGTGCACACGGCAAACCTCCAGTTGTATGTGTCAGGTATTGACCCGTGTACCCACATACGATTATTCTTGTGCATTTTGTTCCACAGTACATGTCTCTCCCTTTGCCCCCGCCTCTTTCTCCCCCAGTGTCCATGCTCCACTTTTCTCCACTCTGTCTGTTCCATTTTGTCTCAGGCTCTTATCACCAACACAGGCTTTTGTTCTCCTTGGGTCTTAGACTACAAAGTGATTCTCTCTGCCTCTGCTTCTCGCTGCTCTCTCCCACTGTTTCCTCACAGTGAGTTAGTGAGTGATTAACTAAGGGAGGCTGTGTGTTTACAGTGTTTGGTGTTCATCCACTTTTAATCATGATGGTGTGTGTGAGTTTTAGTGTGAGTGCGCGTCCTTGTGTCTGCCTGTTGTGGCCTTGAGACAAAAGGCAGAAGTCCATCCCTGTGCCCAAAGCTCCGTCTTGACTCAAAATCCCATCAGCCTAAGGGACGCCGAAAACATGGCCTGTGTCCCAATCCAATATTACGTACTAACTCTTAAGCACTTTTTAAGTATGTATTAGACTGAAAAACATTTTTTAAAAAAATCTCAAAATCAAGTGTATTCAAGCAAGTCAGTGTGAAAACTAAAAAAAAAGGCTTGATTGTCCAAGGTTGTTTTGGGTCCGTTGATGCATACTGATTTCCCAGAATGCAATGCGCAAAGTAAATGGAGGAGCATTTCACAGCTGCAGAACATTAAAACGCATTGCATATGGGGCTGACGCAGCTTGAGGTAATGCTTGGAGGATTGTAAAAACAGTATTTCTTCTCTTTGTGAGGTTTAATGCTTGGCAGTGCGTTGCATAATTGGCAGAAGCATTCCAAAGTGTCAGTGGGCAGACATTTTTGTATTATTTCTATATGTGCAAAACAGTTGAGTACAGACATTTAGTTGCACTATGGCAGTATGACCTTTAGTCACAAACTGCTTATTCACAGTTGACATGACCTGCTCGGTCAGATCAGTGGCTCAAACGGACAATTTGAAAACCAGTTAAACAAACATAGTTAGGGATTTTATTTACATTTTATTTTGCAAAAGCATACATTTCACATACATCATTTTACATAGTATATCAGTATCACTGCAAGTAGATTAACATAGCATTGTGCACACTTTAAACCAAACAAAATCCGCAGTATGTTTCATAACCATTTGGCTCTTCCAAAAGTTTTCCTTTATAACATTAGCTCCAATCATTTACAGTTAAATATGTGGACCTTTTACTTTAGATAATGCAATTTCTTTTTATTTAAATGAATAAAGAGCGAACTTTTAGATGTAGAAACATAATGTAAATCACATTATATTCTCACTCATTTATTCTATCAAGTCAGCTCAAGTCTGATGTAATAGGTTCATAGTACTCAGTCCAAAAAAAAAAAACAATCTTTTTGGTCTTTGCCTTTCCATAACATATATTTCAAATCTTATTTCGAACCATTCATCAATGTCGGGCGTCTCTGATTTAAGCCACTTCCTTGTGACAACCTTTTTGCCTGCTGCCAGAAGTATTTGCATCAGTTTCTTATAATTGATATTCCACCCTTCAAATAAGATGTCACCCATGTATTCAGTGTCGCATCTAAACGGCATGTCGACTCCAAATACATGCACATGTAATATGTTTATGAATTTCCTGCCAATAAGGCACACATTTTTACATTTTTCGGTATTCATATAATTAAACTCCTCTGACTGTCTTTGTCGTCAATATGCACAGGCTAATTTGGCATTCAAGGGGATTCAACTTTAAAGTGCACTTAGATGAAGTTTGGACTCATCTGGAGAGCACTTATTAGAAGTGGGCATGTACTTGCTCTGAATAATGAACACTCCCTGTGCAATAAACCATAAAGGCACACACACACACACACACAACCAACATTTGTACACAGCGTATACAAACACACACAGACACGGACATGCACACAATAGCCCAGCGAGAAGATGGACAGATTCCAGAACTCAGGGGGAATTTTTAATGACGCTTCTTGACTTTGTTTCCCCCATTTTTCTCCCTCTATTTTTGCCTTCCCTCTCTTTTGTCTGGCCCACAGAGAGGTGTGTTCTGACAGGCTCTGTCGTCTGTATTCAACAAACGTGGGATGAAACTCGTCCAAAAGAGGAGGGTTGGTTGCTAATCCTCAGTGCTTTAGTTAAAGTCTTTTCTTCCTCCCTCTCTCTCTCTTTCTCTCTCTCCATCCCTCCGTCCTTCTCCAGTTTTGCTGCAGCTGGCCAACGACGCATTTCCCAGGGACATGATGCTGGCTCTGTCCTACTTACTGGCCCTGCCTCAGGTAGGTGGACACACAGAGCTTTATTTTAGACACACATAAAAAACAGACTCTGGTGATTGTATTTTAGTGAGATTGTGTCAAATGGCTGAGTGAATCCACATTTTTGATGATGATGATGAGCTATTGTGTTCGACAGTTTCCATCATCAGTGTGCCAAATCAAAGTCGCACTTAAAAGGCTCCAGAGTAATGTGGCTGAATGACACATAGCGGTAGCAGTTCATCAAAAGTATGACATTGTGACGACCCAGATCGTTCGTCATACAATACACGTCGTAGCTCACATAGTTTCACGTCTCCCTCGGGTCAATCAACATTCACACATACTATCAACATTCCCACATCGCAATATGTAGCCCCTGTCCACCTTGTCTCAGCTGTCAGAGGAGCTGGCAGTGCATTTTTGATATCTAGAGAAAATGAAACGCAACACAGAGAAACCTACTGCAGTAGGTTGTGTTCAGGTGGAGGTTGTGAGATCCCTTTTGAGTCTTAACACTTGCCACATCTCTCGTGAAACACTAAACTGCTGGAGTGGATATTACATTGATATTTCGAGCCTGTCATCTCTCCAGAGATTTGTTTTAGTTCAGCGGATTACATCTTGGAATCAAGGAATTTATTTGCATCTTGTCTCTTTTTCTCGCTCTGCCGTTCTTTCTTATTCCTTTCTTTCTGTCCATCTATCCAGGTACTGGATGCCAACAGGTGTTTTGAGAAACAGTGTCACTCCGCCTTGTCACTCCAGCTGGCTGCCTACTACTACTCCCTACAGATCTACTCCCGCCTCATACCTTGCTTCAAGGACAAGAACCACGCTCTCTACCAGGTTAGCGTGGAATACTAATTATGAACCCAAAGTTCTATGAGATCCCAACATAAATGAACAAATACATTTAACATGACCAAATTAACAACAATTGAAGAAATAATAAGATCAAGACAACAAACAGCAGGCATTTGTCAAACGGATAAAAAAATAAAAATCCCAAACTTTAATGCTGTGGCTTCAACAGCGGATGCAAAAGATTGATTTGTTTTGAGCAGATGGGTTTTAAAGAAGTGTTTTGAAATCCGAGAGGCTCAGTGCAGGTTTTAGCTCTTGAGTCTCTTTTAGAGCATTTCACAGCAAGGGAGCACCACAGCAAAGCGCTGAGTCACCCACGGTTAAAGTCTGTTACAGGGTTGCTGGAGGAACTAACAGAGCGGGCAGTTGGGTGCATATGGTTTTTCAAAAGGACCAAAGCGGTAACAGTAGGCTGAACCACGGATCCTGTTAGTATTAGAGTGTGAACGTCAACATGAGAGTGAACCAGGAATGATGGGTACTTTAAATTGGAGGTTTGTGTTATAATGCCTGCAGCTCATCAGGAAAACCACATTTTCAAGCTGTTTTAAGTAACAAGGAGTCATGTCGGGCTTTGTGAAACTATAAATATGTGTGTGTCGTCTGCGTAGCGCTGAACCCCAACGCTTACTAATCAACTTAAACATGTTTTTTCATCTCTTTACGTCTTACTTGACGTATTAAGTCTGCTTTCTAACTAGCTTATTTTAGCTAAGATAACAGGTCTAATAAAGTGTACTCTTTCTATCTATCTATTTTCCTTAAATGTTTCAAGTAGCATTAAGGTAGTAGTCTTATTCCACATTATCTGACGGTGCCAAATACTTGCATACATACGCAAATATAGTCAGAATTTTGTTTCAGCTTTTCATCGACACTTAATGCAGTGAAGTACTTAAACCCGAGACTGTTTTTTTTATGGCAGCACCGTTCCATAAAATGGAAATATTCCCCTCCTCTTGTGCATCATTTTCTACATGTTTCCTCAAAATTCATTCTGACATACTTGGTCATTTTGGGAACTTTGGCGTCTCTATAAATAATAATAAGGTGTATGGGTTCGAAGAGAGAGTGTTTGGCTGCACAGACTTTAGTATGACTGTCACACCAGTGGGACAATGGGATTGAAAAGGATCACAAATAATCAGAAATCCGAGTCATTGTAGGCAAGAATAGAACACATTTTAATCAATTATTTGGGTTCAAATGCCAAAACATAATTTGGCTTCATAAATGGAGAGCATTGCCCGTGGCAAAGTGGGAATACAACAGGTTTTACAGTGATGTAAGAGGCAAAAAAAAAAAACGAACACAATGAGACATCATAATGGAACAAACTGGGATAATAGTGCCCAGGTTGAAAATAACTATAATTATCCTTTTACTCATCAGCATAGTAATCCACTTACTTGTGATTTAATCCAAAACCAGCCCTGGAATGTGTGTCAATGCTTCTGTTTGTGAATGTCTTTGCACATGTGTCTGTTTGTGTTAATATATGTATTTAAAATTGATTTTATTTCCCCAGATGTCTTAATTATAGCAGCCAGACATTTTGCATAATTGACGATGTCGGCTCTCAGACTCTCAGGAGTACATGAAATTTGTGTGTAAATCGCAAATTAAATGTATTTGTCGGATATTGTGACACACAAATGGCGCATGTTGTTTTCTGAAACAATACAAGCCATACGCCATGTTCCTTTTTCTTCTAACAAAGTGAGAAAAACTAAGCAAACAAGACAAGAACAGGAGAATACAAGTGGGAAGGAGAAGAAGAGGAAAGTGGCGGCAGCAGTGTCGGGGGGTGATAAGGTGGAGAATAAGAGAAGAAATGGTTCTGACCTTTTCCTTGAGTGGACTGTGGCTCTCATGAGTTTTAGCCTAGGTGGAAGTAGGGGAGGTAAAATGTTGAAATAAAAGAGCCGAAGAGAGAAAAAGAGGCCACCTGAAGAAGTGGATAAGTGTCTCCCAGTTGACATTCAAGGTCAGGACTGTGCACAAACACACGCGCATTCGCACACCCGCACTTACACATCAACAAGTTACAGTTACAACACTAAATGCTCACCCCCACACACACACACACACACATCCTCCCTGCCACCTAATGGCAGCAGTCACTCTCCAACCTTCTGCCAAAAGTGAAGTTCAAGTCCATTAACTTAAAAGTATGCATATATATATATATATATATATATATATATATTCCTCCTCTGCTGTACACTTTGGCAGTTGTACCTTCTTTTTCAGCTCATTTCTTCTTCTTTTTTTTTTAACCGTCATTTCCTTTGAGTTTTTTTCTCTTTAGTGTGCTTGTTATCGTTGTGTTTCAGGTCTTGCCTTCACTCGGCTCTTATTGATGAGTTAGTGGCAACTTTTACTCTAACACTGATAGAAGCCAAAGGGAAGAAAACCTTTCAACCCATCTACCCTTTTTTTTCTTTTCTTTTTTTTACCCCTGGATTTTTTCTTCTCTCCTTCAGTGTGTGCTCCCTACGTGTCCTTTCCCTTTCCTTATTTTTTTTTCTCCGTCAGTTTAATGAATTGCTTTGTTGGCATGACAGTTCTGTTTTATTGTGTCTCGACGCTGCTTCTTTCTGTCCACATTATGTTGCTCTTTCTGCTATCGTTCCTCCCTCGACACTGTTCACATCCCCCCCCCCCCTCCCATAGGCCTGTCTCGCTCTTGTCAAATCTCGGGCGTCTCCGTCCACAATACTATCTCGAATGTGCCTGCTTTATACATTTCTCTTGTGCTTTCTTTAGCTCTCTCGCTTTCGCTTATCTTTTAAGGGAACACATTGTACAGCGTGTGATATTTAATTTCAGATATGTGTGACAGGGTGCCTGTATCAAAATGTCTTGCATGTGCTTGCTTTGCATTGCAAATGAAGTTAGGTTAGCGGGAGAAAAACACGCTTTTATAGTTTTTCTATATGTATGTGCATGTACCATTGTGTGCGTGCATATGTTTGGCTGTGTAACGGCAGGCTAACATGTTTGCGTGCAGTGGAGGGGGCTTAGATCTGTTTTCGCGTGACAGCGGGTGACGCGCGCGCGTGTGTGTGTGTGTGTGTGTGTGTGTGTGTGTGTGTGTGTGTGTGTGTGTGTGTGTGTGTGTGTGAAGCTGTCTCCAAGTGTTTCCCTCTCTCCACTTGAAGAGCGGTAACACTGTGTCTCAATAGCTCTCTCGATCTTTCAGCTCTCTTGTCACTATCACATTATTTCATACAAAAGCAATAAGACTCCAAACACTCAAGACACCGAAGTCGTTCAGTTGCAAATAGGCGCACAAATCTCTGAGGGTTTACTCGAGGTGTTTGATGTGTTTTTAAAGCCTCAATCAACAGCCTGTTTCCTCACTATTCTGTTGATTTAAAGGTTTTTTTGAGCTGACAGTGCCTGCGAAGAAAACCTTGAAGCCTAAGGTGAAGGAAAGAATCCATTTTTGTATTCAATTACTTTCAGACCATGTTGTATAGTCGTTAAACGTAATATTTAATACAATAAAACCGCTTCGCATAAAATGCATGTTACATACACATACACGTATGTGATGTGATACAAAAATCACATCACATACATTACAAACATATTCATAAATGTCACATAATAAAACTCAGCATCATCATCCACTGTAATAATGTACGCTGCTCCGACTCCTGCATCATACAGTAATAAATGTACGTATAGGAAGGATTTACCAACGCATCAATCATGCTGTTATATACATCCTCATTGCAAATTTTTTTTTTAATTTTTTTTTTTTCTTATAACGCTTTGGTCTTATTTTGGAAGTCATTCGTTTCAGCCAATTGGTAATACAACATCATTTTCACAAAGTTAATCACTGAGATCTGGGAATGTGGCAACACTATGATCAGAGTTATGATCAGACAGACAATCACACATGGTTCAAACAGACCCCCAATTTAGCCAAACATACTTGTAAAAGAAAACAAAATTATGGATGAAATTATACACACACATTTCCTGTGCCATGAGGGATTATTGCTAACATACACATTTGCTTTGACCTCCAAATTAAAGGGTTTAGAAAAATCTGGGAAAAACATTTACTGCTTTGCGACTTGACTGATCTTCTGACTGCTCATGTTCTTCTTTTCTTTTCTTTTTTTTTAGCAATGTTGCCACGTTCCCAGACCTCAGTAATCCATTGGCGAGTACAACGTTGTCAAAACCATTAGAAACCATGGCCAAAACTATGAAAATGAACCAGTCATAATAAATGGAAAATGATCCTTTTAATTTAAAACTCTGTCATTCTTTTTCTGCTATCTATTTTCCGACTTCCCCCTTAATCCCTTAAATGCTATTTAAATATATTCCCAAATATATACCCTGAACATTTATTTTTTTTAAATTGATGGTTAACTTGAGGCTGATTCAGTCACTTTTAGCATATTTATTCAGACTGGGAAATAAGACAGTGGTCCCTCTAATATCGCTCAGCAATATTATATTAATAGTCAAGTCTGAGGTGATGCAGTGACGCTTGTTTGCCCGTGTCTATTATTTAATAGTTTTAATTTAAGTGAACTAAAATATTGTCCTTTTACTCGAGTTGAGTTGTCTCGTGTTACTTAGTTACAGACGACTACAACATTTTGCCTCTTGAAGATTCCCACTATTGACTTTCAAGGTCTTTAACTGTTACTTTCCCATCCGATCACAGCTCCCGGGCATGACGGAACAGCATCAGGCTCAATGACACGGATGCTGGGTTTCCATTATTCCCCAAGGCATAATGAGCTGATTTCCACTTGCTCGCACTGAAAGTTTTCATTATACCGACTAAAGTGCTCGTTTGCGAAATAGAGGCGCTCTTTACCGTAATTGTTCTGCTGGTGGTGTTAACACGATATCGCACAATAGCCCATGTTTATGTGAGTGTCGAGGTCTGTTTACCTGTTTACCTGTGTGTGTCTGTGTGTGTGTGTGTGTGTGTGTGTGTGTGGGTGGGTGTGTGTGTGTGGGTGGGTGTGTGTGTGCGCTTAGCATAAATGTAGCTGTGATGCAGCCCCTGTACACCAATGTGCTGAGTAACGACATTGAGATTTTTCACTCAACCATTTATCTTCGCCTGCAGTCGCCATTCTCTCACTGAGTATTGATCACTCGCACTCTTGGTGTACACAAGCATACATTTTAAAGCGTACACTATAGACTCACAGAAAAACTGCTTAGCTCTTTGAACATCTCATTACGACTTTTCCCTTTTTTTTTATAATAAAAGCCTGCAAACTCTTGTTTCACTTTCAGGTCATACATTCCGATGGAAGTCAGTGAATTGGAAATAATGTTTTCGCCTAAGTATATAAATTTGTTTTTTGAAATTCTACCTGAAGGAAATCTAAACGATGTGGACAGAGTTTTTCAGACTGGAAAAATGAAGCTCAAAGTTTACTGAAGCACTCACCAGGCAGACATTTGTATTAGGAGCAAAGATGAAAGCGTTTCCCTAATAGCATCGAGATCTACTTGATAAAACAGCACTTTGCTTACATCGAGTGACATTTTGCGTTGCCTGTGGCCATCGCAGATGTTTTTTGTTTTTTCTTAATTCATGGCCACAACAGTATTCAAGCTGCCTGGTGCGGGAGCTGACCTTGGATGTGCCGGACCACTGCGCCTACTCCCTGTTGTTGAATTGACTGGAATAATGACTTAGACTGAATGACTTCCCAATCATAGGAAAGCACTGCAAACTCAATGACTTGGCTTTCCTCTTTCTGTACAAATTGTGCACTTGTACCAATTGCACCCTTGTGCCACAATTATTAGCAGTCTGTATTTTACCCATGGGAGCTCTGTAAAGCAGAGTAGCTGCAGAATGGGGCCCTATTAGACAGATATGCACTGTTTAGGCACTGTTGCAGTTGATTGGGAAGGTTTAAGACTGCGTAGTCTCTAAACCTTTGATTAGATGCACTGGGTCGACTGTGCTAAGTTACTCCTACTCCTCTCGCTCGTGTCTTTGCAGTTTTTTTTTGGCAGGCTTGTATCTCACTCGTGATCATTCCCCTTCATGGTGTATTATGACCTACGGTGCAGCCGAGCCTGTTTATTGAGTGATTATTCTTTTACAATCAGTGCCCGGTTTCTCTCCCCTGTGCATTCCTCCTAATTATGTGCACATACTGTGTACACCATTTACAGAATTAGTGCTAATGAGGCCACTGACTGTATAGCTAAGTGTTAGGCATGACATAAACACAACTCATTAAGATCTTTGCTTGCGTACACGCTAGAGAGGGAGGGCATTTCTGTTTCTCTAAAACCTCTGTGATCCTTACCACACAAAGACACACAGAAAGACAATGTGCTAAAAAAAAAACTGGTGGATGTGGATGGGGGTGGGGGTGGCACAATGATTACACACACAGAATAAAATGACACTGAGAATGACTTTAACCCTTTATTACCCAAACCCCTTTTAGGCATAGTTCGTCTAAATGATAACCAATGGATTGTTTCTGATCCTAACTGAATTTAGACTCGGACTTATTACATCGTTGGACTGCCAGACTGGTGGGAAGTATTGTGTTGTTGCCACACTAGCCGAGAGGCTGTAGGGACGGTAATGTTGTTTGGATCGTACAGTATGTCGGTCCAGACTGAAATATCCAAGCATATCCTTGTACAGGATGCACCCTTATGTATTTGGTGTTCTGACTGTTCTGCAAGCAACCATGAGGTCGACAATTTATTTTCTCAGTGAAATATCTCAAATTTTTCATGGCATTTAGTACAAATATTCAAATCTCCTCAGAGGATGAATCCTATCAACTTTGGTGATCCCCTGACTTTGTACGACCTAGCACCACCAGCAGATCAACTCCATATTGAGTGAAATTATCTCCAAATCTACTCGTTGGATTGGCACAAAACTTGGTACAGACATTCGTGGCTCCCAGATAATGAATTCTAAGGACTTCGATTTTTCCCTTATTTTCCCCTCTAGCGCCAACAGCAGGTCAACATTTTTGCTTCAGAGTGAAATGTCTCAACAACTATTGCATGGATTGACTTGAAATATAAGAAAAAACAACACTGTGTAATATTAGGATTTAGTTTATCACAATGATACAACTGACAAACTCAAAAAAAAGTCACCATATTAATGTTTTATTTCCCTTATTTAAGCAGAGAGCTTTTGGGATAACGCAAAAGGATTTTTAACTGTTGCAGGGCTTGTAATAACGTGGGAAATTAAGAGTGTAAATGAGAGAGCAAGTGGGGATGAAAAGATTTGAGACGTGGACTTTTTATTTTTTACACTGTTCCCTCTTAAGCAGCATCAGGGAAAGGAGGGAGGAAAGAGCCCGTGGCAGCGGTGGAATAGCTTAAGGGGAGGTTGGATGGAGCTGGCTTCCTCCCAGCTGTGCAACATCACACACTACCTAATGCAATTATACTTGACATACAGTTTATACATCCTTCCCTTTGAAGTAACACTATAAGTGGCTTTTTAACATACTTTGAAATTAAATAGGCAAGTAATTATATAAGATGAAGTGAAAACGAGGAACGAGTGTTGTCTTTGCTTTGAAGACTAAATGGGATCGCAACGAATACTTATTAGAAAGAAGAAGGATTTTGGAGATTATTTTGTAATGAGAGAGGATTTGAGAGATGCAAGAAAAGCTAGTGTTTGGAAAGGTAATGGAGGATGTATTCCAGATGGCCAGAAGGACAAAGTGTTGTTGTAGACGGCGGAGAGAGAGAACGCAAACAGCATTTCGCCATGAAAGAGTTATTTCAATGAAGTTCTTCAAACATTGGCCTGTCCATCACAGTTCCAGCAGACTTTCTTCTCTCTCCCTATGTTCTCCTTTACATGTCATCCTTCCTTTTCTGAACATTTTGTCCATAATGATGCATTAACAAATGCCATTCTACTTTTCCTCTCCTCCCTCCCCTCCATTACTTTCTTCCTGGCTTATGTCCTCACCCCCCTCTGACACTTTTAATATTCTCCTCTTTCTACTTCTTCTCCTCACTTTCCCCTCCTGTCCCGCGTTTGAACTGTGAATCTGCCACCATGACTGCCTCTAAGGCCACACAGACACACACACACACACACACACACACACACACACACACACACACACACACACATTTCCAGCAGCAATAATTACCTTATGCAAATAAGATCAACAAATAAACCATCTCATCCTGCTGCGCGACAGCATATAAGATGCCAAAAACCAAATTCCGGAGCTCATTTAATTAGAACAGAGGTGACGAGAGCGATGCAACATTCACCTCCTGCTCCCTGCGCATGGGATTCTCAATCACAAATGTGTATCCACTGTCAAATTCCCCATAGGCCTGAATCACGGTAGCAATTACAGTTTGCGGTACATTTACCCATATTATCCAGGCGTGTAGGAAAAAAGGCACATATTGAGTTGGCTTATCTAACTCCGGTGACGCAGTCAATGTCTTCCTGGAAGCAAAATTATAGAAGTTATGGAAGTAAGGCCAGCGTAGTTGGTTTCCCCTACCTTTTTCTGCAGATATTTTTGAAAATGACAGCCATTTTTGAAAAAAGCCTCATTAGTTTGTCGCGACAAAGCAGCAGAAGACCTGTGAAGTGTTATATACCATACAGTGCAGGGCAGGGAGTTTGAAGCCCAGTGTTTGACATAGTTTAATGATGAGCATTAAGGGCAGTTCACTTATGGCTTAAACTTTAATGCACCTCCTGTATTGCTCTGTGGATAAGAACTGTATTTGAAAGCAAATAAGGGTAAAAAGGTTGAGAAAGACTCAAGTAAGATCTGGTTGTTCTCTATGGTGGATATTAAGTTCAATTATATACAGAGAGTAACATACAGTACCAGGTAAAAATAAGTCAGGAAAAACAAACTCAATGCTTGTCTGAGGTAGAAAAGTTGGTGTATTAAAAACAACAAGTGCCACCACCTATTTATCTCGATGCCAGCTCCTCATATTTGGAAAACTGGAAACTTTAGCAGATGGAAACTTTAGCAGATGGAAACTTTAGCGGATGGAAACCCGCGTTTCCGTTCAGATTTTCTGAAATGTCTAAAATGTACGCTTCATTTGGTATTAAAAGTTGAGACTTGATAGCATGCTGTGAACACATATGTTTGCCTCTGCCTTTATTATTCATTCTCCAATATTTTTATTTATTGTTACTTTCTTACTCCAACAGTGTTTAGCCACAGGTAAATCATGTGGGAGTAAGAAAGTAACAATAAATAAAGGCGAGAGAGTTAGTGATTGCCATTGTTTTGTCCACAGGAGGAAGGATTTAACAAGATTTAGTTATGCTGTGTTTTAGCTATGAAATTTCTTATTTGTAGATATTTCAAAAAAAATAAAAGTGGGTATTGGCAATATTCAAATTTTGCTTTAACTCCTCAAATGTTCAGAGCCATTTCAGCCCAGGGAGAACAGGGACAGTTGTGTGATGTTATTCCTAAAATTCCTTTGCACTTGAAATCCAAAATCCAATTTTATTCTTTATAAAACTATTTTAATGTATCATATTTGGCATAGCAGTAGCACAATAGTACCAGTAGAAATATGTGAACTGCAAGCCACTTGCATTATACGGCAAATACAATAGTTTCAACCTTGTTTTCTTATTTTTCTATTATTCCATATACATTCTTTTTATTCAGCATATACATTGGGAATTATACAAAAATACAAGAAATAATAAACAAACCATAAAAAAAAAAGCCCAGAAACCAAGCAAAAACCAAGCAAAACAGAACAGCTCGTGCAGACACCCATTCCCCAAAGGTGATAGACTGAGGAATGTGTTATGAATAAAGTTACATCAATTCTTGGATTTTACTTAAGGCTCTTTCCAAAGATAGGATAGTGTTCTCTTTAGCACCATGCATCCTATCTAAAATCCTTTCCTAAAAGTGTTTAAAATTGTTTTAAAGAAGTATTGGAGCAAATGTATATAAATTGGCAAATAGTTAGCTGTCATAAATTGTTACAATAAACATTTTTCAAACCAGTCGCTGTTATGTTCTCCCCCGCTACAGAAAAGGGGCAGGAATCTGTAACTCCAGTTTCTATTTGCGTACATTCAGAGGAGTATGTATTATAGTGATGCTCAGGATTACCAAATGTGGCTTTTAGCACAATTGTCCGCTTCACATCCTTTTACTCTGTGAGGCATGAAATAACAGATTCAGCAGCAGTTTGTGTGTAAACACGAGATGTATTCCTCTTTTCACAGGCTGACCCAAAGGAGCTGATTCGATTGGTCTCCCAGCATGTGTCCGCGTATTCTGATTGGCCGGAGGAGCTGCAGAAGTTGATCAGCCAGCTGCACGTGTACAACGAGCGTCTGACCGACTTTACCCAGGCCCAGGTGTTACAGGGGCTGGGCCGCGGCGTGGACGTCCAGCGCTTCAGCTCCGACTCGGACTACAAGAAGGAGACCATCCTTGGCCTCACTGAGTAAGCAGAGAGGGGACTTAAAATAATATACCATCAGTTTCCTCTGCTGAATGACTAATCTTTGAGTTATAATCATATCACAGTGGAAGTGATGACTCTTTCTGCTTCAATGCGATCAAATCTGATTCATTTTTTCCCTCCTCTCTACGTGTGTGTGTGCGTGTGTGTGCGTGTGTGTGCGTGTATGTGTGTGTGTGTGTGTGTTTAGGACACTGGAGGACAACGTGTACAGCATCGCTCTGTCTCTGGCTAAGCGCTACAGCGTTCCTCTGTGGGAGGTCTACATGACTCACCTCGAGTTCCTCTTTACAGATAGCGGGTACTGTACATGCACACACACACAGAAATACAAACAACACCCTTACATAACCTCTCCCTGAGCATTTTTCATCTCATCAGTTTTAAATATTTAGTCAATGTGCACTTGAAATGGCCCTGAATGCATTTGCGTTTTGATTTAAAAAAAACAAAAAAAAAAACAACATATTACTTCTGTAGTCTCATGTCTACTAAGTTCAGTATGTGCACATGTCCTTGTCCCAGCTGTATTTAAAAGTCTGAAAAAGTGAAATGGAAAAAATATGAATTTAAGTATCAACACTGCCTCTGAGTTACGACAAAGCGCGCCTACATAAAAAGCATACTGAAAGCACCCCGAGAGTAAATCAAACATGTTGTGAATATGTGTGTGTGTGTGTCTGTGTTTGTGTGTGTGTGTGTGGTTGTGTTTCAGAGGGAGAGAGGATGCGAGTGTGTCAGAGTCTATTTCCATAATTTATTTGCTCTCCAACTTCATCGCCGGGGATCTGACTAGCTCTGCACCTTTCCTTGTTTTAATAGAATGCCTTTTCAGCAGATGTGTGTGTGTGTGTGTGTGTGTGTGTGTGTGTGTGTGTGTGCGTGTGCGTGTGCGTGTGTTTGTGCGCACACATGTGTGCATCTGTGATAAATATCCCCCGTCGCATTCTGATATAAGGGAAATGGTTTATGGACTCCACTTAACGATAAATTACAACCTGTACCTTCCTCTAACCCGACCACAGCTGCTGCGTCTGTGAGTTTCTACCAAAATCTCAAGATCATGACAAATGTGTGGAGAATACTCAAACTGTAATCTTGACAAGAGGCATCTGCAATATGCGTTTTGATTTAATGGATTGATGGACACGGGGTCTGATATAAATAGAGCAGGGAAACTTAAAGGAAAAGACGCACACAGACAGAAACGAGGCGGCGACATGGAATTTAGGCTTTTATTGATCCTGGGAGGGAAACGGATTCTTTTACTCATCCTGTTTAGTAGCAGAAGCCAGATACAGTGCAGTGCCCTGGGATCAAGTCCGAGGCCAGTTACTTGGGCTAAGGGCAATAACAAGAATCTTCTTATTGCATTACATTTGTTTTACAATAATTTGTCAGGAAGAAGGAATGAGCATTCCTTCTCACTGCCCTGTGGGCCAGCATCACTGTCTTTAACTGGATGAGTGAACAGAGAAGAGGAGGGGTGTTGAAGAGCTTTGGGAGGTTGAACACCAGACGGGCAGCAGGGTCCTGGACACGGGCTCCATCAAGGGGGTAGTTGCAGTGGTCCATGTGTGGGATGCGGATGGGTGAGCAGCCTCCTGAGTGAGGAAGGGGCGAATCCTCACGATGTTGTACAGGAGGGACTTTACAGGAGCAGGCTGAGAAAACTGTACTAATTCGTTAGAATCTGCGTAGCTTTTACAAAACAAGTTACACTGATTTATGGGTAAAAACTGTAATAAATGGACATCACCGTGAAACTTGCCCAGTTGTTCACTTTCATTAAGGCAATTATTTTTCGGATTAGAAGTTTACTGAAATGTTATGTTTACATATGCAAATGAGGTATTATCTAATGCTAACTTTTGGTGAATTTGAGAGAAATCTATAGACTCGAATAGACATAGGGAGTCAAATAAAAACCTTTAATGTACATTTTGGATGTTTTCTTCCACTAGTCTGAAAGAAGACGAAAAATAGCCCAAACTCTCTTGTTGTCTGTATACCTCGTCTTAATTCTTTGACAAAAATGTTCTTTCTTTTTCTTTCTATTATATAGATCATAACTCAAAAGTAATTTACTTCTTTTTTTCCACGGGATTTAAGTCAAAAGCGTTACAGTATTAGTATATAGCAGGGCAAACTGTTGACCAAAGTTCTGATGACACTGCGGAGATCTGCAGCTCTTGAAAATTAAGCTCATATGGTAATAATACAGTCAAAAGGGTGACAAATAGAAAAATGCTTACATTTATTTCAGGTCAAATGGATAGAAAGAGCTGCCGAGCATTTATCGTTAAGTGTTACAAAAAGCAGGATGTAGAGAAAGGTCATTAAGTAGAGAAATACCCATTGAATCAGTGTGTGCAGGGAGGGGAGGCCGGGGTAGATGGATGGAGGAAGCAGAGATGGATGATAGAGCCAGAGTGTCCCTGAGACAGTCCTATTAACACAGAATAAACGCTTTAGAGGAATCAATGCACTGCTAAACACCGCCGTCGTCAGCTGTTCTCTCTGCGTGTCTTTGTAGATGTACACGGGGGCTCTTTAGAGACATGAATTTCAGCGAGTTTTTTATTGACATTTTAACGACAACTATTACATCATTCAAAGGACTTGTCCTAAAACTGGAAGGGTGTTGATGTGTACTCAGAAATCAACTGCTACTTCAGTTCTACTCGCTCAGCGTTGCCTTTTTTCGTGTGCACTTAATATCAAGTTAATGTCTTGCAAGAATTCCAGAGATGTTCCCATGACAGCTTGTACCTCCACCGTTTGTCGTTGTAGGTCTTCACGTCAGGATTTGGTCGTGGAATAAAGTAAACTTGGATCACTTCAGGCAGGGCTCACAAACGATGTGTTCCACATCAGTTGGCATTGAGTCATCTGATCCGAACAAGCATCACGTTTGACATTCAAAAACAACAAACTCCCCATTTCAGTTCCGACCTGCCGCACACAGCCGCTAACCGTCTGTGCTCCTTTTTCCGTAGAATAGTGTTTGCCCGTGATGAAAAAAAAAGACTTGTTTTTTGTGGGACCTTCCCGACTGACTCATCACTGATGTGTTTTGCTTTGAGTCTAATGAGGAATCCTCAGAGACAGAGAGGACACCTTTGAATTCTGTACTAGCTCCTTCCTAATTGCACATCTGGTGGCCTCTTCAGCAAACAAAAGTTCAAATTATGTCCGAAATTGGCAGCAACACCCACAGTAAGGATTGGGGAAAAAACATTTCTACAGCATAGTATCGCGATATTGAGATTTTATCTCATAAATTCTTAATATTCCAAATACAAATTAAACTTTTTCAGCCTACTAGGTGGTGATAGGTTTTTTCTGATGAGGTCAGCAGGATTGGCAGGAAGTTGGTCAAAACAGAGAAAGTTTTTTTTGCAGTTGAAAGAAATCGGAATACTCAGCACAGCTCGAAATGTTTAAAATCACAATAATATCGTATCGTGACGTAAGTATCGCAATAATATCGTATCGTGACATAAGCGTCGCAATAATATTGTATCGTGACTTAAGCATCGCAATAATATCGTATCGTGACTTAAGCAGCGCAATAATATCGTATCATGACTTAATTACAGCAATAATATCGTATCGTGACTTAAGCATCGCAATAATATCGTATCGTGACTTAATTACGGCAATACTACGGTATCGTTGGGCCTCTGGTGATTTTGACCCCAACCATACAGTCATAACTTTTTGGCTTCCCAGGTGGTAAAATGATATGAGAGCTGATAAGAACTTTAGCTGATCAATATAAATCACCCCCAATAAAGCTAATTATTCTCTGTCTGTGATTCCCGCCAAGCCAAAACCCAAATACCGGTTGCGAAGACCCTTAAATAGGCCGTTTCTATTTTATGAAATCCACCGTATTTGAACCTCACTTATACTTTGCTCCGTCTAACCTTCCAGGAACCTTGCGGTATGCAAATTCTATCAATACTAATTACACTGTGAACTGCAGTCACCCCTGCCACAGCAAAGTTCCCCCTCTTCGCTCTGTCACTGCAGTTTCACCTTAGCTGTTTTATCCTCATAGGGTTGTTCTTTCTTGTCATGTTGCATATTGTGTATTTTGATCTTTAAGAATAATGGTAATTATTAGGAAGTGACTGTTGATTTTCATACCAAGATGCTGACATGCCACTAGCGTTCTCGCTGTCACCCGATTTAAAAAAAGAAATACATGCTGTTTATGGCATAATACTGACATATTACATTTCACTATCTCAAATATTCTATTTCTCAAAAATGAATTTACTGCAAGCATGCATCTTGCTGTGTGTTCATGTGCTTAGAATTCTGATGAGCTTTTGTGCACAGAATACAACAGCACAGTTGTAGCATTCAGTGGGAATGAGGGCCATGCTGTTGCTACACACACAGGTTAGGAACATTCGCGGCGTTCAGCTGCTGCCTGTCCTGGTGCTTAGGGATTATTGATGTGCTGTCCTCGGATACTCTGTGAGGTTTTGAGCCTGGAGCATGACTGTGTAAGCATGCTTCTTGGAGCCATTTGGGAGAACCAGGAAGAGCAGGGAGACTGACAAATGCAGCTGCCTAACCTTTGGTTCAGGAATGGACTCGGTAATACAAAAGCAGTATTTTTGACTGCATTGAAACTGGGGCTATTTTAGACATGCATGACACACAGACGATCAGGTTTGACCAAACCAAGCAGTCCTCTTCATGAAACTTGCTTTTTCCAACTTCCACAAGTCACCTTGCATTCGCTCGTTTTTGGAAATGATACACGTTCCCTATAAAAAAAAATTGGCACAAATGAAATCTATATTTTATCCATGCTAACAGCGGGTCTTCAGGGATTGTAATATCAGGTTGTCGGTCGGTGCGCCACCTTGCTCAAGACACCATCAAAAGGTCAAAATTGGAATTAGTTCAGTACTTTGGTTTATGACCAAATAACTGTAAAACTAATGACATCTGCATCAGCCTAATCAGCCTTTTGGTTCGCTCTCACTGCTCCCATTAGCATCGTTTCGAGATTCACTAGGCAGCTGTTTTTCCGAGAAAAAACTCTGATAAATCTGCCGTACATTACCTGCCCAGCACCAAACAGCAGGCAGACAGAGTTAGCGGCTAGCTGGTGAAGATAGTGGAGCATTTAGCAGCTGAAGAGCCAGATATCTCCCTCAGGAACGGGTGGAGGCCAAAAACGGAGCTAAAAGGAAAGGGAATTTTGGACTTAGGTATATCAGGTGAACAGAAGAATGACTCCAAATGAATGCTTCTGTTGCTCCATATCTGCTGGATGAGTAAATAGGCAACTAAACAAGCTCGCCACACAAATTCAATTGATGATGATGTGTCATTTTTTTCACAGCTTCTCTCTGTAAAATCAGTAAGTGCAGGTTTAATCATATGGCCTCACAATGGAAAGACTGCATCAGCTGATTGACAATTTCCATTGCCATTGTCCTGTGCAGCACACATACACTTTCACAACCCCCTGCTGGACAGTCATTTGTAAACAAATTAGCAGCACAGATCATACAAAAAAAATGACAGTTTGTGCATTAATTCAAACAATGAAGTGCTGAATAATCAGTTTGATTCTGGCTGTCAGATTACCACAGCAATTAAATATGCTTTGGAACGTAAGAATATTAGAAGCTTATTTTTGTTTGGACATGGTGGGAGAGACAAGAAACAGAATATGGTAATGTGAGATGGGGAATGAGAGAGGGATGAGGGAGAGAGAATGAGGAATACTCGACCGTATTAAATCGCTTCCTTGCTCCGGCTTTTGAAAACGAACAAGAAAGGATTGTAATGAGAATCTCCTGATTTTACAGCCACATGAACACAACAGAGATAGAGCGGAGGGGAGGGGGATTGTGTTGTGTACAGAGAGAAATGCCAGCGAGCAAGCGAGCGAGCAGCAGTAGGAAAGCACGCGTGCGGCAGATAAAAATATCAGTGGGACAAAGAGATGCAAAAAAAAAAAAAAAAAGAAAAGCTGTGGAGAGAAGAGAGGAGGTGCTCACAACCTGAGCAAAAGAGAGGCTCTAAACACTTTTTTTTTTTTTTTTTTTTGTCACTGGATAGAGAAGAAAGACAAAGAGGAGATGACAACCTGGCTTTGAAGAACTACAGTGACACACTCCGCTAAAGTAGAGTCTGACATGAACACTGGGCACAATCCACCATTCACAGCTGCGTGTGTGGGCTTGCCAAAAGGAAAAAACTTTTAACACCCCTCAAACAGTCCTACCTGCACAAGTTGTTGCCATTGTTCTTTTCGCCTTTCAGTCACTTTGGAGCTAATGTGATTAAATAATGAAACATCAGACTTTGATTGGGCTGCCTGTGAATGTGTGCACTTAGGAAAGAGAGAGGAACAGTGACTCCGGTCTGATTAGAGCCCCCGCTGTGAGGATGATTAGTGTTATTTACATTATTGAGATTATTGTCGGTGGCCTCCACCCTGCTGCCGCTGCCTATGTTTTTTCATTAGCTAAAGCCTCCCAGCGAGCACTGATGGAGAGCCCTAAGGAAACATTGTCCTCTTTGATGTTGTCCCGTTCTGACAGATAAACAGACTTGCACTCAGAACACAAACACACTCCCGGACAGCTACAGATTGCTCGGAGCCCCTCGGTGACTACCAGCAACTATCTTTTCTTTGCCTCGCCTGTTCATTCTTTGTATCTTCCTTTTGTTTGCGGTTCTCTCTTCTTTTTTTTTTTTTTTTTTTCCGATTCTCCTCTCTCCCGAGGTTTGCTTGTGTTCTTTTCACTTGTCCTCTCATTCTTCAGGCCACCTGCTGAGGTTAACTTTGAGTTCTGTGTTAAAACTTGTTTGCTGGAAAAGCAGGTCGTGCGCAAGTTGAAGAAATCGCTCATAACAGCATAGATGTTTTCCACTCTGAGCATTTACACATTCTTTTTCTTTCCCTTCTCTCAGTCTTCCCTTCTTCACAATTTGTCCCCATTTTTTTATGTCAGAACTGACCAAGTTCTTAAATGTATTCTCAGTTGTAATCTGTGAAATGCTCATCTTTTTTTCCGAGGGACTGTATCTTTGGTGATAAGCCTGCCGATCGCGGTGCTGTTTTTTTGCACTGCTGTGTTCAGATACTACTTCAGAACCAAAATAATCCCCAGTGCTGGTTTCCTTTTTCTTTTGATTATTTTTTTTTTGTTGATGAAATTTTCATTTTTTTTTTCTCCTCAGTATTGCTGTTTTTTTCTTATCTTTTTCAGGCATAGTGGTTAATGCTGCTTATGTGAACAACTAAGATCTTAATTATAGTTTTTTTTTTTTTTTTTTTTTTTTTTTTTCAAACAAGCCGCTGTTTCTAATGCCAGAAACTCACTGCTAAGTGTTTTACATCCTGTGCACAAACGGATATTTACAGTAGAGCAGACATACCTCAAACAAGCAGGTGTTTACAACAGCAAATGTAAAAGCTTTCAATTCAGGATAGACTGGATCACCAATGTGTGTTTGTGTTGCTGTGAAAACTTCAAAAAAATTAAATTCAGTAACATATCCTCATGGTTTTATTCTCTTCTCATTTCTTCCCTGCCCTCCTCCTCCTCCTCCTCCTCCTCCTCCTCCTCCTCCTCCTCCTCTAGTCTTTCCACCAAGGACATTGAATCGCGGAGCGAGTCCCTCTGCCTGTTTGACACTTTGAAGTGTAACCCTGAGGCCTTTTACAGTCACATGACCAAGTACGTTCTGCCCACTGTGGAGGGAACCGACCAGGGCCGCCTGCTCTACTACTACACGTTACTAGACGCTGCGGGCTGCGAACCTTACGTCACCACCACCATCAAGCCAGACTCCCATGTCAAACTGCTGAAGAAGCTTAGAGCTGTTGCCAACGGTAAGACCGATTTTTTTTTTTTTTTTTTTTTTTTTTTTTTTTTTTTGCTCTTCTCTCTCATTGTAATGCAGATTGAACAACTACGGCGTAACTAGTAGATGGTTTACAGGAAGGACATTAGGCAGGCCTGTTATTCTCACAGAACTGCAACCCATTGAACCAATGCATGCAGTTTGCATCTAACTCTATCTCGCATTAACTCTAGTGACATGGGTAACTACTCTTGCTTTTTAAAAGTGTATAATTCTCCCCATTCATGCACACTTTGCTTGTGCAATCATCTATGAAAGAGGCATGTTTCATAAAGAGAGGAATTCATTTGCTCAACAATGGCACTGCTTAGAAAAACCTGAGTATTTTCTAATGGTACAGAACCACCAGAAGCTCCTGCTTGCCAAACAATTAATGCTCTTTCTGAGAGAAAATAGAAAGAAAAAAAAAAAAAAGGTCTAGGATAATGCCCCTCTATTATTGTCCTAAAATCAGCCCGAAGCCTCTGTAATGTCAAGAAATCATGTCCAGTGTTGAAGACTCGAACGTCATCCCTCTCGACATGATTGATGACTTGTGTACATATGTTGACAGTCCTTCTAGGCGGTACATAACCTCACTGATGGTCATGTAGAATATAACAAACGCCTAAATTCGTGTCTCATTTCTGTCACCAATCCTTATATTTCTCTGAAAGGGACAAACCGAATACGCCCGATGCCATACTGCTTTTATCTCTCCCTTATCTTGTCCTTAAACGATTCCTCTTTTTTTCTTCCACCTGCTCTCATGTTAGTTTCTAAAGTAGAAAAGCAACAGGATTGAAACAAAGAAAAAACTATTCACATTTTCCTGTAAATGACAAGGCAGGCAATCCACCTCTGTTTTTATATGTCCGTCTATCTAACACCGAGCTCCTGACACAGCAGCAGCATGGCAGTAAGATGCTGTTTCCACTTAGATTTCCGTGGCAGCTCCCTCTCCAAGGACGTCATGTCCAGGTTGTAGCGTGTCACCGGTTCAGCGGTCCGGCTCAAGTGCTCAAACTTAGTCGTGTACGGGTGGAGGTGGTGTCACTTCTGGATGAAGTTCAGTAAAGGTCAGCCGGGTGTCAGCTGTGTTTTCACGCTTCACTTCCTCCCTCTGCTCCGGATAACACCACAGCTTTAACCGGTGACACATGTCTCTGTTTAACACACAAACACACACATACACAAATCACATACACACACCTTTGAGTCATCCACATCGAGACCTACAGAGCATTTGTATTTTACTTTAAGCTCACACTGCCACGGCACAGCACTAGACTAGCGACTTACTGTTAGTTATTGTTGCGGAAAGCTTTCCGTTCTTGTGCCGTGAATAGTTAACAATGACAGTGGTTGCAGATTTAACACCCGAAATAACAAACCTTTTTTTTTTAACGATGGCTTTAAGAAGTAGACAAAGTGGATCTCGGCTCGGCTGGTCTCAGCTCAGTCACTTGAATGGAGAAAAGAAAAAAAGAAACTCTGGATCTGGCTATTAGCGCAATTTATGTGCCGAATTATTTACATAAGGGCTATTCACGTACTGGGAGGTTGAGTTGGGTCCAATAAAAATTATATGCTGATTTACAGACGTCTCTTTCCCAATGTAAGTCAATGGGAAAATGCCTTTTTGGGCCCCTGGGCGTCACGTTACTGGCACGTAGGTTGTAATTCCACGGTTTGGCCACTGCGAAAACTTGCTTCAAAGCCTGGCATTCTTCCTGGGGGCCTGGGAGAAATCCCAAGGTCAGCAGGGCTGAAGAGCCTAGTTGCTGTTGCTTGTAGAATCGCTGTACATGGGGGGGGGTTCAGCAGCTGCAGCAAAAGTAAGACTACTAGATTCACATTAGCACTCGCACATATTGTAATGTATGTACGTACATCACCAAAGGGATTAATACTCATGTTCTGGCACATATACTGTCATTGTGATATTAACAGTTACAAACTAACACTGTCTGTCTCACACATACATTCACAAACACTGGTAAAACTTAACCCCTCACATTCTTTTAGCAAAATTGACACGCATGCTGTTGCGGTGTCTCCAGGGCCAACAATTCTCGACTAACTCCAAGTCTAAGACGCGCGCACACACACACACACACACACACACACACACTCAAAATGACTCATTTGCAGTCCTGAGCAGACACACGTGAGCTAACATACACAGACTCAGACAATGTCGAGACAGGTGGTGTGTGTCCAATATTCATCACAATTTCAGACGCAGTACCAGGTGACTGTCTGAGTGGGCTCTCCTGAGGAAGGGAAAGGGGATGTGAAGAGACGGAGGCAGAAAGAGGAGTGGGCCGGGCAGGGGAGAGACAGAGGGAGAGAGAGAGAGAGAGAGAGAGTACATGTGTAAGTGCATGTAACTCTTATCTGCGCTTTAAGTGTCCGTCTGGGCCTGTCTGAAAGTATGGTGTGTGCACGCTCAGAGTTTTATATATATATGTGTGTGTGTGTGTGTGTGTGTGTGTGTGTGTGTGTGTGTGTGTGTGTGTGTGTGTGTGTGTGTGTGTGTGTGTGTGCGCGTGTTTGTGCATGCGTGTTTGCGCACGCAAGGGATTCCGAGCAGCGTTGACAGAGCCCTCCCCACAGGCAGACCTGTGTTAAATATTTAAAGCTCAGACAGGCTGTGGTGTTGCCACAGTAATGTGTCTGTCTGATAGCGCTGGAGACCAAGAGCACGCCACTTGCACTCACAAACACACACACACACACGCACAGAGTACTGCAGTGGTAGGAGGTATGATGCGCACAGACAGATCCGCAGATAAACTGTAGACCCTTCTTTGCATGCAGACACAGGCAGACGGCACCACTTTCACACACTTCACTACTATCTTTGTTCTTCACATCAACCTTTTGCTCTCTTCCGTGCGCTCCTCTCTGCACATTTCTGTCATGTAACAGAATATTGAACAACCTCTGCGTATCGAATCCCTGTAATTATCCTGCAAGTGCTGCACAGTTTGCACATATCACATGCGATTGCCACGAGAAGTGTTGGGTATGCTGAAGTAGATTGAATGCTAGTTTTCTCACACAATGCAGCTATTTTATTCTGCCTTGGCCAGTAAATGCATATGTGCTTACAATGTATATACAATGGCTGAAAATGCCTTTTGGGATTTTAATGTGTATGTGTATTTAAAGAGTAGCAGTAAAAACAAAAACATAAAAGCTGGCCAATAGTAATCGACCTATTCCTATTCTTTATTCATTGTATTACCATTTTGACTTTTTGAATATTTCCCTTTTAGAAATGTTTAAACATGTGAGCCACAGTAAGTCATGTGTACAAGGACAATGATTATGATCTTTGTTTTAGTTCATTATACATACATCTCTCAGCATGAGGCTTGGGTGAAGTGGAAAAGACGTTGTCGTAATGTATTCATAAATATTATTAAATGTATTGTATACATTTCAGCATACACGGTCATGTGTCTAAATAATAAACTATCTCTCCTGCAGGGTTGAACTACCGGAAGCTGACCGATGAATCGTTGGATCCGCTGGCGACTCTACAACCAGTCCTGACCAGTCAGAACGTACTGTCCATCTCCAAACTCGCTAATCGGCTGCCAGCGCTCGGTGGTGGAGGGACAACAGTCTCCCCCAGTGCAGTCCACGCAGTATGGCTGCAGAAGCTGTTTTGGAAAGGAGACCCCCAGTTGCTGAAGAGACCCCCACAGAGCGACCAAGAGTACCTCCATGCGTACGACACCTGCTGCAAATACCTGGACAGGCTGGTCCCTGCCGACGCCATCCACTTCCTGGATAGCATCACCTTCTCACCTGATGCAGCCGAACACGTAAGACGAAATTTGTTCAAACAATAGACTGCTGCAGGAATGAGTCCTGAGAAACCCAGAAATGAGTCAGTATTTTTGCACTTCTGGTTCCCCCCGTCTTCAAATCGATGTTTTTTTTTTTTTTTGTTTTTTTGTTGGGTTTTCGGCTTAGAACTAAGGGCTGACGAGCTTAAGAGATTTTAACGTTCTGTTTTTCGCCATAAAATAAACGTCCGTAAATGCACCACTTGTGAACTTGGAGGCTTTTACGTGTCTTGAAAAAAAAAGCCGGTGTTTGCTAACAAGTGGCTGAATGAGACTACAGAGGTTGTCGGGGACGATGAGCGTCATCACGGCCGTGTTGTAGTTCGTTTACAGCCTAACGTTAGCTTTTTATTTTGGGCAATTGCGTTACAATCCCTCTTCCCTGCACCACTCCATAGTGATGTTTGTGTTTTTAAGTTTTTTTCCCACTGACATGCAGCCTTTTCGATATGAATTCCTGTATGCCAGACAGAACAGATGAATAATAGTATGACAGAGTACAGCTCAGACAGAAACTGGTGGGAGCTTGGCAGGCTGACAATTTGTAATTGCAGCACAGAAGGTATTGGTTCCATGCAGGCAGCCACCCAGACAGGATTCATATTGTCTAAAAGGAAGGATCGTGGGGGTTTCCAATCACTTCGTCAAACGGTCTTATTCCTCACTCTGACCGGTCGTCTCTCATGCCCCTCGGCACAATTTTTGGAATGTCAAAAACCCTTTACTAATTTGAAATGCATTATTCTGTTCACATCCCCACTGTGTCGCCTCAAAGCCCATACCAGTCATGATTTATAAAAGAAATTATAAAATTGCACAAGAAATGTCAGAAACATAATTACAGCACTCTGAAAAATTGTCTTGCCGCTGACTTAAAGTGCCTCGGCGCACCTTATCAATAGCAGCCCACTGGTTTCTTTTTTTCTTCATACTGGCACACTGCCACCCCCCACCCCCCCACTACAGACCTTTCTTTTCTTCCACTTTTGTCTCATGCATCCTCTCTTTCCCAGAGACTGCAAGAGAGATAATTGATCCCTCTCTACTTCAGAGCCAATTAAACTCCAATTCCCAGCAGTCACAGTTTTCCCACTGTGCTTTTTACCATGCAGATTACCCCACTGCCTGCTCCCTATTCCCTCACCCTCCTCCTCTTTCCTTTTTTCTATCCTTTTTGAACCCTCAAAGGGAAAATCTTCACCCCTCTCACTGTTGGGATCACATCTGACCTTTCACCCCCCCCAAACAATGGATTGATCCTTTTCCTATAAGGCCAAGGGGTGCGATGGATGGCTGGGTCTTATCTTGCCTTCTACTGGACCTATGTTTTGAAGGGAAAAAGTGTTGGCATTTCCCCCCTCTGAAGTATTGATCTGAGAAAGCCTCTTTAGTGGAGGCGTCCTCTCTCGCTCAACCTCCAGCCTGTTTTCAAACATTATCCAAGGCGTTCGCTGATGTTCGCTGTGAATACTCATATATAATTCCATCCCAACTCGCACAGAAATGCTTATACACCCGTACCCTCAAAAGAAATTGTGCAGGTTTGTCAGTAAAAACTCCATTTGAGTGATCATCCTGTCCTGGCAGAGAGATGTGACGTCAGTGTGAGTCGAGATATGGAGCAAATGCACAAGTATGGGCTGTGTGTGTGTGTGTGTGTGTGTGTGTGTGTGTGTGTGTGTGTGTG
>CALSCE010010644.1:11914190-11934122 GCA_943593645.1 Bovichtus variegatus | reverse complement strand
GGCCATCTTTTGTATCCGTCATAACTATTCTGTGTTTGTGTATCTTTGAAGATAAAATGTAAGTGGTAAAATGCAATAAGGAAAATGCTGCGTCGTCGTCTTTCCACATTGTGCGTGCGCGTGTGTGTGTGTGCGTGCGTGTGTGTGTGTGCGCGAGCCCAGCAGCAAAGCGGAGAGAGTCGGGGGAAATCACCCTTTTTTTTTTTCCCTTTTCTGTCTTTGTGAAAAATAGCCCTTCTCTTGCGACATACAATACACACACACACACATGCACACTGCAGCAGAAACCACAGCAACGGCAGGAAACACACTAATGACGCTGCAGAAAGATCACACTTTACCTTTTTAAGCCCACCCGCTATTATGAGCTATTGAATTCCATTTACACCTTATTTGACAAGACAAACATCTTTCAATTAAATGATGAGATAATTATATATTCGGGTGATTTCACCAACATTAAACACAACGGGTTTAAATGTTTTTCTGTTGCTTCATGTCTGTAGGACTTTAAATAATTTCCTGATGGTTAATTTTTACAAAGCTGCATATGCCTCAAACATTTAATCGCTGCCAGACATGTTTTTAACTAACACCATCTCAGAGAAGAGAATCCTTTGATTTCGATTTTTTGTATTTCCTCGGTTGTTGCCCCTCTGTGTTGTGGTAATTTGAGAACGTTATCTTAATTAGCATATTATGTAAGATCATTGTGGTGATACGGTTTGTTTTTTCAGTGGAGACCCAGACGCCCTGACAAATTACCCACAACCCCTCAGGGTCCTGGAAGCAATGGTGACTGCTGTGCACAATAATGTCCAGAGTGGGTAGGTTATCTACATCCACACGCACACACACACACACACACACACACACACATGCAAACCACACACTTTTTGTCATACTTAAACCAAGAGGCACCTGCCAACCTGCCTGGTAGCTTTTTTTGAGATGACAACATTTGTATAGCACCTGACATACCCTGGTCCGCTCTTTTGTGACCATTGGCCAAACAAATCAAAATAAAAAAGAATGGATCTGTGACAACATTACATTACTGTCTGTCAGTGTAGTCATGCACAATGCGATTTCCCTTTTTTTCTTTCTTTACTGTCTGGATTAGGGATGCAGCTAAGAATTATTTTAATTATAAATTAATCGTATAGGATTATTTTTCTCGATTAATAGTTTAGTCTGTGAAATGACAGAAAATGGTGAAAATTGGCCATCACAGTTTCCTAAAGCCCAGGGTGACTTCTTTAAGTGTAATGTTTAGTCCAACCTGAGTTGCAAAAATATTCAATTTCATAATCCAAAAGATAGGAGCAAATCCTCACATTTTAGAAGCAGAAACCAGTGAATTTGGGTTTTTTTGCTTAAAAAATGACTTTCAAATCCAAAACGTTTTTTTTTACATTTTTTATTTAAAGACCTTCAACTGTTTTTAAAGAAGGGAGTACTTCTAAGGTAATGATATTTTTGCACTAAAAAAGAGAAAGCAGTCTTACCGAGCTCAGAGCGCACCTTGGGGTCAATTGACTAATTGATTCATTTCGATCCAATTTGGATAACAAGCTAGTGTGAGGAAAGACATTAATCTGAGTAAATTAGTCATAGATATAGACATACATTTCTAAATGGACATTTCTGTTGGCAAGTTTTTTTATGTAATTTTTCCGCCTTAAACTTGAATTAGGCTCCAGGCTACTTAAAAACCTCTACACTTTACGTCTCTATCTCTGTCTCCTTATCTCTGCCTCACTCAGCCTGTCTGACTGCTGTCCTTCTCACGTCCTCTCTCAGTGACAGCGCGGTGACTTCCGATGACCTCCTGGCCTGGCTGCATCTATTCTGCGGTGACGCCGCGCTCCCCGTGCGGCCTCGAATCGACGTGCTGCAGATCCTGGAGAGTAACTTCAGCCTCCGGGACAGCGACGTTCGTCTTCTGCTGCTCTACAGAACTCAGGCGGTTCTCAAAGACAGAGAGGTACATGCACACAGCCACGACTCATCAGCCCCTCACTAACAGACTGCAAAGTTGAGAAATGCGTTACTTGAGGAACAACTTTAATCCCAAACACTCTAAAAACATAACACTGGCACTTGATGTGAAGGAGGCTACAGATGTCTGGATTTTCTCCAAGGTCAAAACATCAAATTCTGGGCCATAAATTTTGAAAAGGCACTAGAAATTGATGGGTGGGGGGGAAGAGATGAGTGGAAGGAGAACAGGGTCGAAATGGGGTAGTGAATATGTTAAGAGGATGGATAAATGACTCACTCATCCCATCCTGAAACATGTGACTGTTGTCATAGACATTCCCATTATTTAACATTTGAGCTTTGGCCATTTGGCCTTTTGAGCTATAAAAAAGGTGGTGTGCTGCTGAAGGGTTACTGTAAGTAAGATGTAGTTACTGTTTATTTATCGCTGTTGCTGCTAAAGATCATGATGGTGGGTTATTTGATGAATGACTGATGCTCTCCATTTAAATCTTTATCAAAGATTAACTTTAGTTTTCAGAATATGATTCACTAATGCCTTTTCATGATTGCTCAAAGCAGGCATTTCTAAAGACAACTCAGTTGTCACAGTTGTGGAAGACCTTTGCAAAGAAGCGTATTTATAGAATCAGTGAAGACTAGACAAATATGTGATCTGGGAAATCGGATTTAATGGCGGCTGTGCATCTTAATTTGAGCATGAATATGTGTGTTCTGTACTTCCCAAGAAATCAGAAACTATGTAAATGTGTTTCTCTCTTTGAGGTTTTAGCTTTATATAATGTAATTCTACTGTAATAGTACTTTCAGCCTGGTCTCCTAAAAATGAGGTTCCCACACAACGAAACGGCCTTGTCAATTACAGTTCATGGGAAACCTTTTTTCTCCCGGATTCAGCTTGTTTGTTTGTCTCACAAATATGTTTCTAATCAATGTCCGCAATGGTCAATGTTGAATTATTTTAACGTACGTACGTAGCGTAAGTTAAAAACTATGATCTATTACTAAACATAACCAAGTGGTTTTTGGTTTCAATACACAACGTTCACCACGTGTTTAAAAACTGTGACCGTAATCCAGGAGAAAATACGTTTCCCTTGGTAAGTGATTGAGAATGCGGTTTCCGTTGTATGGTAAGTCTTAGGAGACCTGGTACTTTAGGAGCTTAATCAGAAGTGTAAGTGCCCTGTTTAGTCCCACTTATGGAGATACATTTGTTTGTTTGTCTATGTAAATATAAAACCAACACATAAATGCTTGTAAGCATGCCTAAATCCTCTGTATATTTGCAGTAGTGTTTAATATACAATATGTACAGTATCCGCGTTCCAGCAAGCTGGGTGTTTGCACATGCGTATGTTTGCACTTGTGGCTCTTTCTGCACACTGCCCCCTCCCTGGTGTTACCGATCATTAACTGGCTAGTCATTAAGTTTCCTGACTATTTAATTAATGGCCCTAGCTGGTCAATTAATGTGTAAATGTAGGCGTGCAGCCGAGGGCCATTGTCAGCGCAGGTAGAGAGACAGGTGTGTGGGCCCGGACTCTTTTACTAATTGGCTGCACTCTAGACATTTGACAGGCTCTGACGAAACACACGCGCACACACTCTTAAGGGAGTGTACATCCAAGGGATCAGTTAATTAATCTTGTTAAAGATGAATCAACTTCATCTGAAATGAGTCTCTTGCTTTTACACTAGACTCGTTTCAGATGAAGTGCCACTTCCTCTTGTTTCTCCCTAAGGCAACCGAAAGGCCTTTTTTTTTTTTTTTAAATGTGTGAGCAGGGTTTTTGTAGCCAAATGTCTCATTTTGGATTAGTCCAAATCTTTTGAAAGATTTTCCATGTCCACATGTGTGCTGACAAGTTCAAAGCCATGAACAAACACGCACTCACTCTTTTATTTATTGCATTTCGACTAATTGGAGCGACACTTAATTGTCTCCACTGGCTGTCGCGCGGCTGAAAGTGGTGGCACAGTAATTATGTTGGCTAGCCTGGTGCCACCCGGAAGCAGCGCTGGCAATCGTGTTGGTGCCCCGAGGCCGTGCCCCAGTCTGACCTCATCACGTCGGCTTAGAAGCAGAAAGAGAGAGGGAAGTGGAGCAAGAGGAGGAAAGACGAAAGTGGTGGAAGTCAGACGCTGACAGAGACAACAGTGGGGGAAGAGAGGGATGAAAATAAGTTGGCATTGTTCCCCTTTCGCCCCCCTGGCCCCTCAACTAATCAGCACAATTCCCTTCTAACTTTATCCCACTTGCTCCCAGAGAGTCGCACACTCACACACAAACCACTGTATCCGTCTTTCACTGCATACTCAGCCCTCCCATGAGGCACACACACACGTACGCACACGCGTATACACACAGACTGCCTGCTGCGATTTCCATGACAACCGTGCTGTCAAGCCACAGTTTGTGAGTGAAACTGATATCAGTAGTATGTTTAAGTTTCTCTCATCTTTCCTTTTCTGCCGCTGTCTGTTTGCTGTTCTGACAAAGGCGTCTGATTAGGGCTGTGATCACAGGCAGCTGCAAAACAGCTATACACACACACACACACACACACACGAACAAATGATCTTCCCTTCTCTTTCTCTCTCGCTCTCTCTCTCTCTCTCTCTTTCTCTCTCTCTCTCTCTCTCTCTCGCTCTCTCGCTCTCTCGCTCTCTCTCTTTCTCTCTCGCTCTCGCTCTCTCGCTCTCTCGCTCTCTCCCTCTCTCTCTCTCTCTTTTCATACATTGCATTTTTCATACAGCCCCTAGGAAGCTGACAAGTCTTTAATTATTTATTTACATGGCAAATTAAGAGAAAGCAAACTAATGTTTAAAAGTTTTGATTAGAATGAGTTCGGAATGTAAATGTGTTCATTAATTAGAGAGCAGATTACAGAGGATGAAACTCAGGTCGTTCTTTTTTTAAAGTTTTTAATGGATCAAGTAATTATTCAGGATGAAAATTGTGGTAATTTGTCTTTTTTAAAATGCTACAAATCAGCCTGGTAAGTGTCATTGATAAATTAGAGACATTATGCTGGTCTTGCATTATATTTGTGTTGTTTTCCCTTGAAAACAGGCAAAAGATTGATGTAGAAATTAGGATATTACTTGAAGTACAACAGGGGGGCTAAAAATTAAGTAATTAGTTCTGGGTTCTGAAAATGTAAACAATAAAACTAAGGTGTTTTGGAAGAAATTGTCGGACATAGTCACAGATACCTATGATAATGTTGGTGGTTTTGGTCTGCTGTGACATTGTGCCAGTACTAGAATACTTACTGATACACTACTGACTGATATGGATTTATTAATATTCGGTCAGGCTAAAGCTCCTTCGATTTAAGACCTTCCAGGCACTTGGTAGCTTGTCAGACCAAAATGAACAGCAGCAAATAGGGTCAAATGAAAAAACCCAAGCCAAAAAAGAAATATTGAGAAATGCACTTATTTGTCAACAAATTATTACATGTTAATTAGTGAGCTGGGTGGATTTCGTTAACGTTGGACAAAGCAAGGCCAGCTATTTCCCCGTGTTTCCAGGCTATGTGCTAAGCTAAGCTAAGCAGCTGCAAGCTGTAGCTTCATATTTAACACAGATATGAGAGTGGTATTGATTATGTCATCTATCTCCCTGCAGAAAAAGTGTATAAGCATATTCCCAAAATGTCACATATATATAGCTACTGTATATCTATATACATCCATCCATCCATCCTTCCATCCATCCATATATCTATATATGACATATTATCACAGTATAGGTTGCTAATGTAAAAGCGACATTACCATTCATATGGAGTCATATGGCCCATTGACTGTATATAAGAAGTAGGGTAATTTTCTCATATATTTCTATACAATCTGACTTCCTAACTGAATTTTAATTCATGGTACACTATCTGTGATTATCACAGTTGATTTAGGTTATTGGTTTTCCAGCTCTCCTTTTGTTTTCCAATCTCCTGATAACCCGCTTGCCTGTGTTTCAAGGCTGCATTGTGTATTCCTACAGATCTGATTCACTTACTGTGTAATCCTTCATCCTTGCCTCATTGCCTTGTGTGCACACCTCCTTGACAGTACATCAAGAAATCCTCAGATCCTCACAGTCTGTTAGGATCTGAAAATTCTTGTATTTCTTTTACATTGTCTGTCCAAGCCTCCTCCTCCCATTCTGCCTGCCTGCGTCTGCTCTCTGCATGTTTTTGTCTATACATTCTAATTTATATACAGTGGCATTTTTGTATAATACAGACAAACACACGTGCATTTCAGCCTACAAGCAGGTAATAGGACCAGATGAATGCTTTTTATGATAGATGCTGTTCAGCCCAGTGGTGTCCAGACTGGGTCAGGCTGGGCCGTGTCAGGGGAAAGGCCACTGCATGATACACAGCCGCTGCCTCACACACACCCAGCGATGATGGATCAGAGGGAAACAGAGAACAAGAATTAGAGAGAGGAGGGAAATAATGATGGATCAGAGACGTACACAGACAGAGAGAAAGAGAAAGATTCAGAGATGATATTGAAACAGAAAAAGAACAACTGGCCACTTACCATTCCGATACATCATCCTTCCTCCCTCCTGCAGCATCCCAACACACAACTCAGGCGCAGACACTCACAGAGACGCCTAAAAAGGGAGGAATTAATGAGCCCAATTGAAATGCTGACATTTAGGTATGGGGAGGAGGTGGGGGAGATGATATGGGAGGAAGGGGAGGGAGGGTATGAGAGGTGAAGCCAGGGATAGATTTTGTGCCTTCATTTTGAATGATTAGTCATAACAGCAGGGCATCCAAATGTCACCACTGTCAAGATTGGAGGGTCTATTTTGTCTGTGTGTGCATAATGTGTGTTTGACCTTTATGTTACTAATAACAATACACTTAGGGTCATTTAGTTTTTGGCATTTCACACACAAAGAGGTGACTACTACTTGTCATACTTCATGTGTGTATACATGTTTCTTAAAGCAATTCCCTCTCAGCTGCATCCCTGATGTTTTAGTGTGTAGATAGTAATTAGTATTTTAAATCCCGTGGCAGCGCTAGCATTGAGACAACTAAAAACAAGAGTGCGGACGGTCAGAGCGGCGGCCATTTTTATGTGTAGCGTTTCCATTGCAACGATGAGCCGACTTTGGTATAAACCGACTTGGGCAAGTTCAGGACTCACTATGGTGAGATGACGTTTTTGCGGTAACAACTAAAAAAAAAAAGCAGTGGAGTGGTAACATTGAGAAGCATAAAGAGTAAAATTTGCCAATTTACTGCTTAATCCACACACTCATTTGTCACAGCGTAGGAAATCACATTATTATCGCCAGATGAGTGACAACTTTGGTCGGCTTTCTGTAGCCAGTGTAGCATTAAAGCATGGCGAATTAGCAAGCTAGCTAATTAACAAGCTGTCCGATAGTTAGCTAGCTAGCTAGCTTGCTGATTCCACCATGCTTTAATGCTACACTGGTTACAGAAAATGAGCCGAACAGCGGGCTGGTGGCCGCTGGGTCTAATGGTCTCTCTGCCTCACTTCCCACCGCTCCGGAGAAGTACAAGCTACCTAGCTAACTAGCCCGCCATCCGTCTCTGGAGCTGTGTCCGCTCTCTTGCGGCCCCACTGACATGTAATGTCACCATCACGACTAACAAAAATCAGCATTTTCTTTTGTACTAGTCAAATGACATGGAAAAAAGTTCAATGTCTGTTCTGCTCCTATTTATTTTCTATGGTTCTGAGTATATAGGTTCATTTTCTCTTTCAGAACTGAGAACACTACACTATAACAAAGCTAATTTGGGTATGAATAAAGAAAACAAACATTCTGTGGGTCCAAAAAAAACAGTCTCCCATTCACTTTCTATGGCAGTTACAGACTACAGACATACTTGATCACATCACAAGTTTGAGATTTACTTCTCTAGTTTCCGGCTTTGAGAGAGAGTAGCTCATGTTCACAAATATTGATTGAACTTTCCCAGGCCATGGAAATAACATAATTGAATTCAGAATGTAGGTAGTGTTCCCCTTTCATCCCCACAGTACAGTTTTAACACAGACATATAACTACAGACACGCATTGAAGGAAGGAGAGAGGGGAACGTGGCCGTCACATCGTCACACCTGTGTGCACTCTAAATGTTGCGGGGCATAGCGGAAGGCTGCGAGGGAAATCACCCTGCATGTGTGTGTCAGCATGAAAAGTCATCATCTAAGCTCATCAACTGTGATCGCTGATTCATGCTACAAGCCCCTGTCCTCCCCGTCAATGTCACGGATCATTTGCTGTGACACCCTGTTTTGATGCTGCACTGTTTGGCCTTGCAGTGTGCCGTCTATCTAATATGGATGAACTGAGCAGAGCAGGCTGTGTATTTGCACTCTGTCAGCTTTCCAGTCTGCTGCTACACAGCCTCCGGATCCCACACGTTAACCCCGACCTGGCTCTTACTTGACTTTCCTGAGGCACGTTTTCATTTATTTCCGTTTCACCTTTTAAAATGTCGAATGTTTTTTTTTTTCTTTTCGGATCTTGCAATTCCCTGGAAATGTTGTTGAAAGTTTGATTTGATCAAGGTTGAGATTTTGAGTTTGACAGACCCATCCCAATTATTATCGGATGAGCTTTTTTCTTGATTTTTGTTTCTGATCACGTCTCAGCTTTGGACTGGGTTTGATGCGAAGTTACTAAGGATAGAGGACTTTGTTATGCATGTGAGAGACATATACTCTGCATACTTATGGTTATTTTGTACAGTATTAACATTTTTTTTAATTCTTTCTCAACCTTGTTCGCTGTTCTTGTGACCCATATGTATGGTCGTATAGTCATCTGGACACTATCATCTCTTTCTCACAGCTTCCTCTTGGTCTCTTTTTCAGTCCCCTAGTTTCTCACTCCACCTTTGTTTCTCTTTCTGTAGAAAAACAGGATGTGGATTCTTATTTTGTACGCACCAATTAAGCAGAAAATTACAGAATTCCACCATTTCTGGACACAATGTGATATGGGTGTTATGCATGCATTCATGCACATAGAGACAGGTGGTCATGTTGTACATGAGGTATTACGAGCCTAAAGAACTGTAAACATTTCAAGTGTGTGTGTGTGTTTTCAAGAGCGTGCATGCATTTATCAATAGTTGTGTGAGCATGCATGTTCATGCCTGTGTGCATCTCCCCTCCTGCCATACTGTAACAAATCCCACTCCACCTGCCGTATATTTTAATATTAAGGCTACAGTTTGAAGTATGCAAAACCACCGTGAGAAGATAAGCCTCAGCCTTGAGACACATCCAAGGATCGCAATGAAGGAAGAAAAAAAGAGCGGCACAGATGGATGGCACGCCATTTTGGTGTAACTGCAGCATTTGTTTCATATGACAGGAATACAAACAGAAACATAATTGGGAGTGTTGTTAGTGTTTTGTCTGCAGCTGATCATTGCCATTATGCCCCTGTGGTGCGCGAACACACACTCGCATATTACACGTTGAGAAACGGGCGGGCGGGCTGTCTCGATCCTGTGTTAAAAAGTTAAAAAGTTAAAAAGTTAAAAAGTGGAAGTGAACTTCGGCAATTGACCCACCAGGGATTGTGTGAAGAAAAAAAAAAAATATGGAGCTTAGCTGAGGGGGAGGCCAGGTGGAGAGGAGAAGCCGGACAGGGAAGCTGAGAGAGATTTGTTTGATGAAAGTGAATGAGCCTGGACTGGAGGGAGAGGGTCGTACAAGAAGAAAGAGAGAGCGGAGTCCCTTTCCACTAGATAAATAATAAATGTGATGGGGTTGAGGACGCTATCTAATGGCCACACTCTAATACAACAGGTCAGGGGTCATTTCCGTGATAGCCAAGCCCTCGGCTATAATTCCAGTTGTTTTGGCAGCTTTTATCTATCCCCCTCAGCTCCTTTTTGCGGAAACTTTATTTATGCTCCGTTTTCTTTTTTTCTTTTTTTTTTTTTATAACTCTGAGCCAGGAGAGGAGAGCGCAACACTTTCTCATCTCGGTGGGATCGTTGATGATTCAGTCAGAAAACACCGGACAGGAGGCAGTGCTATAAAGTAAACAAGAAAAGAAGGGATGTGGAGAGGGAGACAGACAAGAGGAGAAATGAGGAGAAAAGAGTCTGAGGACAGTTGAAGTGATGGGAGTAGACGGCACAGAGCCAGATGAGAAGGCGGGAGAAAGACTCTGAATCTGAGATGAAGTGGGGGCCCTCATGCACCATTATCTTTTCTTTTTTTTTTTTTTTTGCCAAGCTCTCTGCTGCTCTGTAGCACCTGGTGAAGACTTTACTTTAACTGGTGTGATTCAGCCTGAGCATATGTGTGATTGTGTGCATCCACACTTAACACACACACAGACACACATACACATCTACATTGTAAACACTGTCAGTAATTAAGATTGAAACTTAACTGATACTCGGTTACATGGGGTTTTTTTGTGTCATCATTTAGCATCTTTCCTTTTACTTGGCCTTTCGTCAATACCTTGGATATTCATCAGCCCCTATAGCATGCATGATTAAGGAGGAATTGAGGACTTGGCACAAATGAGTTTAATATTAGAACACACGGTAAAGGCTGCTTATGCGTGTGTGCTTCATATGAATGTCTGACGCTGTGGCATTATGTCAAGCAGGTGTTTGTCAAGATGTCAAGCTACAAGCTCATTCTTTCCTCCTAAACTTGATCTGCACTTTCTTTCTAACCACTCCCCCTCTGTGTTTTGTCATCTGAGCTGCCCGTGTCTCTCATCTTCCTCTTCTTCCTCTCCTGAGGCGTGTGCCATTATGTATACTCGGGTGTCATGTTATACAACGTAGATCTACTCCCAGACTACAGGGAGAGCGAGCAAGAAAAAGCATAACAAATAGAGGGAGAGGTTTAGAGGAGCTGTATTTGTTTGTCATTGCACTCATCTTTTCATGTCATACTTTGCATGCACAAGGGTGTGTTTGTGTGTGCACTTTTTTGTTCTCTGTGGACGTGCGTGTCTTTATCTTTGCGCTTATGTTTCCTCTGCATGTTTTATGTGTTTCACTTTCAAGTCGTAATAAACTCCCCAACCCTCCACAGGCCTTGAGGCTTTGCCCTTTTTGGTGTTTGCTTTTCTTTGCTCTCATTTTGTCTGAAACCTGCACTCTCTTATCATCCCTGCTCACTTTCTCAGCATCGCTCATTCTCTCCCTCGCTCTCCCCGCCTCTCTCTCCCCTTGTGAAGTGTGTGACCTCTGCAACTTTATTCCGCCCGTCGCTGGGGACATTAGCCAGAGCAGGTCAATGAATATTGATGAGCTCATTCAGAGCGCACTCGGTAAAGGCCAGACACGGAGATCTCTGGATCCCACGGCTCCACCGGCACTCCGGTCCGATCCACTGACGAGCCAACATCCCGTGTTTTCCCCTCTCCCTTACCTATCTCTCCGTCTCAGGTCAAGGACTGAGATAATTGCCAAGTAACAGAGAAGATTATCAGGCAGATGTGTTAACGGGGGCAAAGGTTCACCTGTGTTTTATTAACAGCTCATAGGAATTCAGGAAAGAAAGAAAGCATCTGACTTGGCACAAAAAGGCTAACAGTCTCATCAGCTGTATTGCCGTAATTAGATTGATTTGATCAAAGATAACAATTTTTTTTTTTTTTGTAAGTAGCGACAATTATGATTAATGTAGTCAAGCACGATCACAATATCATAGACCTTTCAGTGTCAGGGTATCCTGTTTTTTTATGCTTGTAATTGAATTAATTATTGACTGCTATGCTGCCCTTCAAAGCCAAGGTGTCTGTTTTATCATATAGATAATTATTATGCCATAGAAATGTATATCATTTATGTAAAATTTGCAGTAAGACACAACTAAAGCAACGGTATACTGTATAAAGTAAAAGCTAGCTTGTGAGTTAGCTACTGTACGGCTAGCTTAAGCTAAAACTAGATTAATTTACTTAAGAAGTAGCCACAATAGCTGACATATCAGTAATTCAGTTAGTTATTCTACACAACTAAAGGAGGCAGCAGCTAAATCCATTCATTTTGGAGAAAAACAAATCTGGCTAAAATGCTGCTAACGTAACTAGCAGCTATGCTACTGATTCGATCAGTAGTGTACTAACTGTCATCTCAGCTTTTCACTTCAGTGAAATTTAGGAGTTTATGGTGGTTAAGATGCCTTTAAATCACAAAACAGATATACCTTTAATTCCAATGATCTATGACGTGTAAATAATCAAAGTAAAGTTTTTCTAAAATAACCTTTGTTAAAATGGACAAGGAAGCTGAAAGAACTAATTTTATGTGTAGGTGCTGCATTCTCTGAAGATTATCCAAAGATTAAGTATGCCAATCTGCATATTTTAGATATTATGCAGGTTCTGTGGCAATGATAATTGAAGTATAAAAACATCAGCTTTACAAGTAATAAAATGATAATATCAAAACCTTTCTATCTACAAAGCTTGCCAGCTAGCCTGAAAACTTATTTTATCTCAATTTTACTGCTTTTGTAGTTACCACTCTTTGCCTTTTTGTGGGCAGTATGTATGTAAATAAGAAAATCTTAATAAAATATTCCCAAAAATGGGTTACTATGCTGGCAGGAGGGAGGAGGAGTGGGTCAAATATATACCTTTTGAAGTGACCATCTCCAGGATTGCTGTTGGCATTTGGGCAAGAAATAGAATCCAGGATATAAAAAGCAATTTCTCTCGTGGGACTGACAGTCACGGCATTTTAACATCAAGTCATTTACAACAGTCATGACAATCTTTATTGGTAAACCTCCAGAAAACCTGAAGAAAAGGTGATGGCCATTTTCATTTTGCAAAGGGACACCATTTATCCAGTTATCCTGCTCATTTGACAGAAAGGTGGGAATGATGGTGCTCACCATCATGATTGGCAGTGGTAATAAGATGTGACAAGTGAGAGGGAGAGAGCTGTCATGAGGGACGGTGATGGTGGCACCGATCATCAACCTGTCTACCACAGAGGTGATGATTTGTTCACCACATACTTTAACAAGTCAGTCACAGGGTCGGCTCTTGTCAGTTATGAAGACATGACGGTGTTCTAGGTCCGTATTTGTGTGGTGTGATATGATAACAGGTGTGTAAATGGGGCTTTTGTTGGGTTGATTCTCAGCTGTACTGACCATATGAACTTGTGTGTGTAGTGCCTGTTGACATGTGTTTCTTTGTCATTTCTACCTGAAAACGTGGTAATATAAGTGTCCTTTTCCATTACTTTGATGTTTCATATCCATTCCATTCCATTACTGGGTTGTTTTGAAGCAATCAATACTGGATTGAACACTCCCATATGGTTCCAGTTTTCATCTAAATGTCATTGCAGTTGAACTGTTTGTTTGAAAAGGTTTGCCTTATATAGCATGCTATTACAGATGTATAATGTGAGGTCAAAGGTCTTTGTTTTAAGCAGTGCTAGCAGTGTGGCTCCATGGATTGTAATGTCAGTTTGTTGGCAGGTCGGTGTACCGCTTTAGTCTCTCGACTGAAGTATCTCTACAACCATTGGGATTTATTGCCATTAAATTTGGTACAGACATTCATTGTTTCCAGAGGATGGATTTTAAAGACTTTAGTGACTTTTCTCTAGCAGCATCATGAGGTTGACACTTTTGGGTTTTCTTGAAATGTTTCGACAACTTTAGGATGGATTGGCGCAATATACACAATATACCCTAATGACTTTGGTGACTTCCTGACTTCTACCACCACTATGAGCCTGATATTTGTGTTTTTTTGTGAAATGTCCCGAAAACTATTAAATTGATTGGCATGACATTTAGTACATACATATAACCATGATAGCCAGAGAATGAAGCTTAATGACTTTGGTGATCTCTTGATTTTCTTTAATCTAGCGACATCGTAAGGTCAACATTTGAATTAGTCTAATACTTTAGTTTAAATACCTGCAAACAAAATGAAAGTTCCATCAGCCTCAGCTCCACTGTCTATTAGCATGCTAACAAGCTAATTTAAAATTCTGAAGCTGGCAAACATTGTACCTGCTAAACATCTCACAGAGCTGCTAGCAGCGCTGTGCACTCTTGGTCTTCTTTCAAAATGTTTGATTTGCCACAAAAACTAGACACGTACCAATGTGTTTGATCATTATATATCTCAGTAAGAGAAGATGATTGACCAGCAATGATGCATTAGCAGAACTCTCAATGCCAAGTGGCTTAGAACCCACATGTAAAATGATTTTGTTGGTTTATTTATTTATTTTAAAGAAATACGTATGTACTATACATACATATTTCAGACTAAAGCCATCCTGGATCTGGCATATATTCTATTGATATCATCCATTGGTAATTCCAGTCACAGGGTTTTATTAAAAGGGCAGAGCTGAGGCTGAGCTGTGACTGTCTAATCATTTCTAAACTAAACCTGATGAGAGTTATTGATGTTAAAAGATCAAGTGATAATTACTCAACTTTGAACATTCTTCAACCAAGTGCTTGACCAGCAGTACTGAGTGTTGTCTCTCACAAGTGGTGCGAGTTTATTCCTGAGACATCCCCTGCTGATTGTGAGTGTTTGAGTTTGTCTCCAACATTTCCAGACTAGAAATAACTCAGGTTTTCCGTTTATAATCCAACGTGTCTAGATTAAATATATCAGCGTTATCTTCTGAGCTTTCATAGACTTTGACTCATCTTGACTGTAATTCATTTAGTCACTAGCTGACTATAATCAATTTCCTCACACCTTGAATATATAGCTTTTGCTGGTTGAAGTAGTCACTGTCTGTTTAACTGAGGGTTTAATGTGAGAAAACTATTTTAATGTCTTCTAATGTTAGCAGATGATTTCAATAATGTAGTGGAGTTGGGCCACATCTACTATTAACAACTGTGGGAAACCCTGGATATTGTGTGACGTAACCAAAGGGCCATCTACTCTCCATCGCACTTTGATCTCTGAATACACCGACTGAAATATTCAGTCAAAAAATAAGTCTTAATTATGGACTCCGTGGCTTTAGGACACCCACTGCACCTTCAAGTCATTCAAGGCAACAATTATTCAAAGACCGCTGTGTTAAATTGATCAAACACTTGAGATTTATGTAACACTTCAACCTCATAACCTGCATTTGGTTAAAACAACATGAAATTGTCACAATTTGCACTCAAACTCCAAACAGTTTACGATAAAAATAAATCCTGCTGGAAATGTTTGTATACTTCTTCAAGTTAAAATGAATGGTATTAAACTAATAACACAAATGTGTGTGATCATTCATTCATCTGACACCTCGGTGATGTTATCGGAGTTTGATAGTTGCTCCAAATTGAGTCTGGAAGATATTTCATTTCCATGTAAAGAATTGTCTGATTTGCGGTAAATTGAAATTGAAATGATTTTAACCCTTATAACAAAGCAAATGGTATTTATTTAAGGCTCTGTTAGTTTCTTTAAACAAAAACAACACTATTGCTAAGTGCAAAATGCTTATAGTTACTGCGTCGCAGAATACCCTGTTTGGAAAAACCTTCTGTCCCAGACACTGTGTTTAACAGGAAATATAACCACTCATGTTCTGGTAATAAGTTACTAATGTTACAGTCAGTGCTGGAAAGTCTCAAAACGGAATTCAATTCAATTCAATATTCAATTCTTATGCATTGACGCATGTAGTTTATTTTAGATGAATGAAAAGTGAACTAAATAGTAAATGTTTTTCTGTCGTCTCTCGTAACAAATAGGCCATTCTCTTTATTTATTTTAAATCAACCTCAGACACTGAACCCACGTCTGTCTAATCAGTTCTGGAGGAGGGTTCTCATTACAAGTGGGGTGAAATCTTTTCAAGCGGGCCCCTAATTTGCACATACTGACTGACACTTGGATCCTGGTTTTCTCATTTAATATCTTGATTGCATGATGCTACAGTCATCAAATTGGTGCTTGGAACGAAAATAACTTTAAGTGATGCCAATACACACATAACATTTGTGTTATAATATACATGTGAGTATATATGAATAAAATGACAAATTAGGACTTTAATGGACATTATAGAAGGCACATGCGGTGTATTGGCAGCCATATAATCTTCTAAAATCATTCTAAATTTTCAGTCTGTCAGGCTTGACTGCCATAAACAACAATATGCTGTTTGCTATGACAGGACAAAGGACAAACTGCCAGTTCATCAAGCCATGGTGTGAAACCCGCTGTACTCCAACGTAGTTTCATTCACCTTTCAGCGACACAGACAGCGCTCATTTAACAACAAGTGACAGTGCTTTATGATGAGGTGAAATCACCATTGGTATGTTGACAAAATGTCAGTCATCGGTAATTACTCAGTGCAGTTCTGCAGGGGGCTTGACCTTGAACATTTGTGTTCTATTCTGTGACCATACACTTAAGCCTTTCAGGTAGGTGTTGACATTAAACTGAAATCCCCTATGAAATCTCCGAAGTGGAAAAAAAAGCTTTATTTTTATTTATTTATTTTTTTGAAGGAAATGCAGTTTCTTTCTATTGCAGCTAACGATCATAGCATGACATAAGATCAACAAAGAGAGTGTGGGGCTTTAGCTCCCTATAAACCCTAAATGCGCACGTTAGCTCTTAGCTGTTGTTGGCAAACATGCTTATGGTGTACAAATAAAAATACCTCAAAGCCTGGTTAGGGGCTCACATCACTGTATGCACACCCTTAATGTTCACTTGTGACAATTTAGTGTATAGCAGAACATTCTTCATTCATGTGTGTCTAAAAGGATCTACAGTATGGCCCTCAAGTGTCACCTGTGTGTTGAAAGCAGTTCAAATTTTAAAGACTACTGTAGAGCGATTTGATGTTAGAATATTTATCCGCTGCGAGTTTATTCCTTCAGGAAAGACGGTGACATATGGACGAAATTATTTCACAGGAGTTTATTGAAGCTCGGTTTCAGTGGCATTCAGCTGATTGTTTTTGATTGTGTTTGCATGGTCCTTGTTATATTTGTGTGTGTGTGTGTGTGTGTGTGAAAAAAGTCTTGTGCCAATAATTCTCAAGAGGAATAGATGACTCAACTTTCATCTGTCTAGCCCTGTCTCTCTCTCTCTCACACACACACACACGCACACACTCTCTACTGCAGTCTTTTATTCTTCATCTCAATTGTTATCCTTTGGTGAACTGTGTGTGTGTGTATTTTCACCCACATGGCTTCTAACAGCTTTCTGCTCTGCCTATTGATTTGCCCCAAATCGGCTCCTGTCTCTCTTACCCCCCCCCCCCTGTTTTATTATCATATGCTGATAGCAGTGTTGGACTGCATTGCAGTTTTTAATCAGTGGAGAGATACCCTGTCTCTGACTACGCAAGCTTTTTTGGACAAACTACAGCACACTCTGTAATTGCTGTTTGTCCTATGAAAATGTGCATGTGTTTTTGTACTTTATAAACTTTCTAAAACTTCAAAAGTGATGACATTTTAATCCGTCTTCTAAGTTTAGGATTAAGGAAAGTATTTCATAAATAAACTTCCACAGTGTGTGTGCATACAAATGCCAATGCGGTAAAGCACCCTATATTGACCCCATGTAGCTTTATAAAGCAATACGGGCTCATGAAATTCCATATTGCTCGCCAATTTATGGCCAAATCGCACAGCAGTTGCAAAACGCAATATCCATTTTAGACTGTCTTAGGCTACTTCCAGTCACAGTGGGCGAGCATGTAACATGTGGTCGGCATCATTTGAACAGCTCTGTTTCCTGTGCCAGCAGACAAAAGAAAAGTGGTTTTGAAGCTTGAAATTAGAGCGAGTGAGAGCGAGCAGCTTTTCGGCCGTGTGTTTGCTTTCATGCCTGTGTGCATGCGCTGCTCTCCGTCGGACAGTTTTGTTCATATAGGGTATCGTATTGTGTTGACCGCTCAGTATCAGCGGTTGCAACTGGCTTACGTGAATCGCTGGGTTGACAGGACATGTGTGTGTTTGCTTTTTCTCTTGTACCTCTTGGATTTTGTGTCTGTGCTCACGTGTATGATCCATCTTTTATAGAAATTGTTTGTATTTGTTGTTTAATCAAACGTTCCAGGAAATGTAAATATTAAGAATAAATCATGTTTTACTACTATTACTAAAAGTAATAATAGTAGTTGATTATTATTATTATCGGCAAACTAAGCCCATCCCTGTTAGTTACTGTTACCGTGTCAAGTTTTCCATTCTTGCCGTTTACAACGATAATGGTTGCAGATTTGAAATTCATAGTAATATTTGACATTAACATCAGACAGAGGTAGACAATTCGATTTTACTGTGTGAAATGTGAACTATCCTTGAGTTATCAGAAGTAGCTACTGTTGCTAGCTAAATAAGCTAACTTTAGGTCAATGGACACGGTGGATTTGGTACAGCAGCTCTACACAGGGCTTTCTTTTCCCTTTTGAATGTAACCTATAACCCCACACACTAATGCAGCCAGTTATTAATATGATCCTTGGCCTTGGAAGTTAACACTCAGTTACTACTGTAGGTAGTTAGCTAGTGAGGCGGACATGCTCACGGTTGCAGCGAACATCAGAGAAAATAAAAGCACTGTTTAATCCATTCATTACACTTTTGCTCTTGTGTTTTTTGGTTTTGGAAAGGCGGTACTTCAGCATATAGAGAAATCTAAAGCCCGACAGGCCTGTCGTGGCTAGTTACATATTAACCGATCATTGGAGAGCTGCTGTTCGGAGGGAAGGTTTGAAAAGCTGTCCTCCAAATGGGGAAGTGCTGATGGTCCAAAAAAGACAAATGACAAATATATAGTCTTTGTTCACAAATATGCTGTGCAAAAGCATTTATTCTGCTGTCTAACTAACTGATCTTGGGATGGACAGATGGATAGGGATGAGAGAAACTGAGTTTGCAAGTGTTTGAAAGCCTGACAGAGGCAAAAGGGAAGAATATATGATGACTGATTGACTGAAAGAACGTGTGTCAGATCCAATTTGCCAGCACTTCTCTGCGAAGCGTTATGGTATTGGCTGACAGTCTCCTCCCTCCCTCCCTCCCTCCCTCCCTCCCTCATTCTTCTCTCTGCCCTCCTGCACTCTGATCTTTGTACAACACCACAGAGGAAATGTTGATTTTAATCATGAGCCATAATTAATTACCATCCTTCCTTGTTAAGAAAATAAAAGCCTCACAGCCACATAGTAATTGGCAGCGATTTAATTTGCGGTCTACTGTAGGTGAGTTTTTGATGATTGTGTGTGTGTGTGCAAGCGGTAGTGTAGGTGTGTGTGTGAGAAGATTGCATATTTGTATGTTTCTGAATGCCATTTGTAATGCGGGTTTGTACAGAGAACATGCAATCAAAATATTATCAGGGAATCCCAAGGTCTTGCATACCCTTTTATTTCCAAATATTGAATAAATGCGACCATAAAACTTTATCAAATGCTTCAATAGCTAGAGAGTTTTTAGTATTCAGTATTCATAACACAGTACGGCAATAACAATGATGAACAGGCTTCGGGTTGCAGTTTACATTTAGTGATGGATTTGAGAGCTTTAGATTGCAGTGAGGGCTTTTTACAGGTAGTTAAGATTCCATTTCTGTTTCCCAAATGACCTCCATTTCCAGAGGGTCCTGAGCTTCAGCTTTACTCATTTATTGCTCCATATCCCATCATAAGTCGCTTCACTACACCACCGTGCATGGATCTGCTGTGCTGCTACTTATTTGCATGTCCATTTACTTCTAAATTAGAGGTTCATCCCCACTGATGTATCAGTACTTGATGAAGGATATCAACCCATGTGAGTACTACTTAATTACCAGTCATCCATTGTAACACATATAAGTGGAACATATGGAGGCCCACTACCGACAAAAGAAAGTAAAAAAGTGCCAGGCCAGGTAATGAATAATACTATTGC
>CALSCE010010644.1:11839592-11913790 GCA_943593645.1 Bovichtus variegatus | reverse complement strand
GTGTGTGTGTGTGTGTGTGTGTGTGTGTGTGTGTGTGTGTGTGTTTTTCTCTCTGTGCGTGTTTTTCTCTCTGTGCGTGTTTTTCTGTCTGTGTGTGTCTCTCTTTCTCTCTGTGTGTGTGTGTGTGTGTGTGTGTGTGTTGTGTGTGTGTGCGTGACAGAGCCTGTCTTTGCAGCAGCCATGCTTTGGCAGGTTGTAGTTTTCCCCTCAGAAATCAGCCGCTCTCTGAACTGTTAAATCACACTAGAAGCCAACCTTTGAGAAGAAAATTAATTACTTTCCCTCCGCCTCCTCCTCGTCTCATTTTTTTCCACATTAACCCTCCCTCATTCCTTTTCACTCTTATACTCTCCCTCTAGATATCTCTCTTTCTCATAATAGTATAGAATATGTTTGGCCACAGGCATATCTTTTTTTTTTAACTATCAGTGAAATGTGCCATTACGCATGAAGCCCCGGTCCCTCCTTTCAATGCCTTGTTTGAAGTTTGCTTTTGATGCTCGTCTGGATTGAGTGTTTGTGATTGTGCAGTTCATTCAGGTCCCGTTTTGGCAGGAATACCTTTCCCACAAACTCTGCTATCATTAGGTTGTCAAGTTTTACCATCACAATCGAGAGCTTCATTTAAAATCAATGAAAGCGGCTCTCCTGTTTCTGTTGCGTTTGTGTTGGATAATGTCTAGTAGAAGATAATCAATCACTGAAATCCACTTCTCAGTGGATGATGCTGGCATTTATCATCACATTAATCCACAACATGGCATGTGTGGCAGAATTTGAAAGAAACAGATGAGTATTCTCTAGTTACTGAACAGCCTTCATTCACATAATTTATGCTTTGTGCTCTCTCACCACAGCAGGCCTTTGCTTTTTACTCTCAAATTGATTTGCCTTCCTCACCTCCTGGCTTGCTCTCCCACCTTTCCTCTCAGGTTAAGATAGAAGATGTGGAGAATGAGGAGAAAAGACACGCCCTCTTCCTGGAGCTGCTGGAAGCTGCACAAAAGTGGGAGGACTTTCAGCTGCTCGCGCTCCTCCTACAAGCGTGGCCACCCATGATGAAAGAGGAAGTGTAAGACAAATGACTTTATCTTTCTTCTTTTCTCTTTGATTCTTTCAAGGTTAAAGTATCTGTTTGACATTTTGGGGAAAGTGCTTGTTCATGTCGATAAATATGAAGTTACAGCCAGCAGCTGGTTAGCTTAGCTTAGCATAAAGACTCAAAACAGAGAAACAGCTAGCCTGGGTCTGCCCAAAGGCACCAGGCTAGCTGTTAGTTTTTATTCTAAGCTAAGCTAACCAGCTGCTGGCTGTAGCCTTATATTTATATTGTATGCACATCCTGTCATATAAGTCTCTGCAAAAGATCTAATAAGCATATTTCTCAAAATGTCAAAACTTGTTGTTGATTTGCTCATGTTTACAGTTCATTAGTAACTATTTCATTCATACGTACAAGATTACAGAAAAAAAAAGCTTGAAAATATGTATTTCATAGGGGAGTTTTTTGAAGATAGAAAATGCTAATATCTGGTTATTACAGATTTTGTACAGAATGATTCCTTTATCTATCCTTTCTCACCTCACTTAATTCTCTGTATTTTAACTCTCCTTTTCTTAATGCATGTTAACAGTCACTTTGAACAGGTTTTATACTTTAGCGTGATCCTTCACAAAATCAGGGACACATGAACATATTGACATTTTAATGGGAGACTTCTGTTCTCGTTTAACTGAGAGCGGGAATGAAGAATAGTTCCTCTCTCGACTCAGATCCATGTATTGCACATAGACTTTTAGAGTTGGAAATGAAAACAGGCTTCTTCAGGAAGCTTCAGGCTCTGGGCTTCTTGCACTAGCTGGCGTCTTATGAGCCTCAGCAAATGCTGGCTGTATTATCGATAAGTCCCTAATGATGTGATTGCTCTTCTCCTTCTCCATTGTTCTTGATTAAAAGTGAGTGGTACTCCAAAGCCCGCCGAGACAATGCAGGGTTATACTGTCGGGAGTTTATCCTTCCTGCTCGATCAAAGCAGACTGTGTTTCAAACAGTTTTCGATCAGCAATTTAAAGTAGAGTTAAATGCAGTAGTTGTTAGAAACTCACAAGGAAGTGCACAAAGCTGCGTATACATTAGGTGTATACGAGTGCGTGTGAATCACCTTCATAGACTCTGATGAATTTGTTGTTTTGTTAATGAAGAAGATTTACATGCGTTCATTAATTATGAATCAGTTTAAAGGGTTAGGGTTCAGGTTATACCAGGATCAGCCTACACAATATTGTGTCTGATAAGGGGACTATGAGCCTGCTGGGACTTCACAGTCTGCTTGAATTGTAAAGGTGATCGATGAAGGACCAGAGACAGACTTCCAGGATCAGGAACGTAGGCAACGACAGCATCCCTCACAATATTGTAGATCATGTCAAGTTTGGCGAAAAAGGCGAAAGATTCTGACATGCTAGTCTTTCTGTCCGGGCCTTGTGAAGCGTCTTAAGCCGGTCTTTGATCAAATAGTTCCCGGAGGTTCTTCTGTGCAGCCATGTTTGTATTTCCATGTCCTCTGAGGAACCAGGAAGATTAGGCAGATAAGACCAATAACAGATTAAAATTCAGCCTATTTTGTCTTTGTATTTACTGTGGAGAGACTCTGACTCTCGCATTGCCTGATTCACTTAACACGAAAGATGCTCGGTGTGAATGTGAAAACAAATTTACAGAAATGGAGATGATTGAAGTTTTCAATATCAGGAGGGGAACTGTTTTCATGCCAACAGCCACGGACAGACACATTATGTTTTGGGTTGTCTGTCCATCTGTCCCATTATCTTGAACGCCTTATCTCAGGAACTATCTTCAAGTTTGGCACAAACGTCCACTTGGACTCGAGGATGAACTGATGAGAAATTGGTGGTCAAAAGCCAAGGTCACAGGGAACTCACGAAACGCGTTCTGAGCCGTAACTCAATAATTCATACGCTAATAATGAAAATGTCCCATAAATGTCAAATAGGATAAAACGATGACGCAATTTTTGACAGACATGGATGTAAACTGGCAGAGGCATACAACCGTGGGGCACTCATTGTAGCTTAGAGTTGTGGCAGCGTAACAAACTAAATTAAAAGATTTAAGAGAAGTGTGAAAAATGTTTTTCAAATCATCAGTTTTTTTTTTTTAGCAGAAGAGTTGTTATTGAGTTTGCGCAAAGCCAGAGTCTTTTTCAACTGAGAAGCAGTAGGAGAGATGGGATTAGGTTTGGACGACACAGCTGCTTCAAGTTCACCCACAGATTTCACTGACTTTGTGAGTGCAGAACAGCTGTAGTCAAACCATGACTGCTGGGACAGTCGGCTATAATCATTTCTTTCAACTGCAGGCAACTTCAGATTCAAACGCTAACATAATGCTGAGTACAAGCTCGGCTTCTGATTATGGATTTTGTTTTTTGCTCGTCTCTTTAGTCGTCCTCGTTTACATCGCTCGAGTTAATTTGCTGCAACATGCACACGCACACTGCGCTGCAATGTGCCTCTTTGCATCTCAGAAAGCTTGAAATTTCGGTCTGATCTGTGTTTAGTGTGCGTTTTATGTGTAACGACTGCAGCAATCCGGCAGTCATCATTTGAGGCACAAAACTCTAAAACTAATTTAACCTTCAAATGTCCTGTACAAGATGTTTTGTTAAGACTTGAGGGCGGGCGAGACACATTACCTGACCTTAACTATTAGTCTGAGTCGGCGTTTAATCCTGGTTGTGACAGAAGTGTGTTTACGGTGCGTGTCTGCAGAGCGGAGATTTGTTTCAGTCGGACTACAAGAGGCTGTTTGGGGAGCTATATTGAGTTGCATCTAAAAAGCTTATCCTTTAGTCTGTCCACATAAACTGAGTCATGATTCAAAGCACGAATGGAAGGCTGGCTGTGACTCACACTGCACCCTGTGACAGATTTGGCGACGACACAGACACTCATAGCCGCATGCTGCAGAGCCTCTCTGTCCCCTTGGTGAAGCACAGGAAGCAGCGATGTGCCAAACCGCACAAGTGGGCTCTGTTTGCTCCCACGGACGCATCAGCCGAAGGTGAAGCAGCTTGTCAGGACAAGGCAGCTCCGGTAGCTGGATGGAGAGCTGCGTTTTATACTGACGGTCACACACACACAGGAGCCCCGCTGTCCTCCCGGCTGTCTCTCACCATGGGCGGATTATGAGACAATGGGCCCCTGGGCACAGACATGCAAAAGGCCTCCCACAGAGGAGCTAGAAATGCAGACTGCATAGTTGTTTAGCCTCTTTTTAGTTGTTGGTATGTGTCTCTTTTGTAGTTGTTAGGCATCCCTCTGTGGTTTTGCGTCTTTTCGTAGTAGTTTTGTGTGACTTTGTAATTGTTTTGGTGTTATTGTAGTTATTTTTCTCCCTTTTTTTTGTAGTGTTGTTACATGTCTTTGTGGTCATTTTGCGTCTCTTTGTAGATATTTTTGTTCTCTTTGTAGTCTTTGTGAGTCTCTTCCTTGTAACCGTGTCTCTTTGTAGTCATTTTGCAGGCCCCTGACACACCCCCGGGCCTGTGCCTGGTAGGCCTGTTCAGTAATCCATCCATCTCTCTAGCTCTTCACCTCTTTCTATCACACACACCATCTTCTTTTGCAGATATACACTTGCACACTGGTATCAGACGTCCTCTAACAGTCTCTTTTAAGACACACTTCAGCAGCCTAATCTGACCCAGCGGTTCAACCACTTAAATGTTTTTTTTCTCTCATCATATAACTAAGAGTTTATCAGCATGTTACCATCTACCCTTTATCAAGTGAAAGCACCTGAAGTGAAACAAAGTCCACGTTCATATCAGATACCTCCTCTCAGCTCCAATTTCCTCCTTTTCCTTCTCTGTCTGTTAAATATGTAACTGCTTGTCATGTTTATCACATGCGTAACTTTCAGCGGTGCTGACATATCGACGGAAATTTTCGAACCAACTGTAAAACATATTCCCTCCTTTACAGTGGTGTTTCGCTGCTTGGTAGATTAGATGATAGATAGAGGGTAAGATAGATATTAAAATATGATATAGAGATTTTATTACTGGTTGTGAGTGACTTGTAGGGTTTGAAAAACATTGTTTGCTTAACTGTACCGGTTATTAGATATCATTCCTAAACATACGTGTATCCTTATTTCAAGATGATGGCACTGGCATTTTCTAAATTCAAGCACATTTTTCTTACATATTACTGAAAGAAAATCCTACTTTTTTTTATTTTATTATTCAGACAAATGTGCCCTACCTGTTTTTAGTCTGACCGAAACTAGTTTAAAGATTACATATTTTTTATTTGTTTTATGAAAAAAAAAAAAAAGACAATTGCCATTGGCAGATAATAAGCTTATTTTTAGCAACATTTCCTCCATTTTATTGCTTTTTTTCTTGTTTTTCAGAGCTGACTTTGTGCAGTGTAGAAGGATAGATGGATGTAGATGGATGGATATAGACTTTATTCATTCTTTTTAAAAATGTTTTAACATCTACAACCTCCATATCCACTAGTGAGTTAGAGGGACTCGATTATACCATTGACTCCTTGCCATGCTAATGATAATATTAATGGAATAAATAATTTCAACAGGATCCATCCGTCAACCTAGATCTAATTAACAGATAATGAGTCGTTCTGGGTTTCCCATAGGATTTTTGTCTTCCTATGACTGATCTTAATAAAGATCCATGAAGGTCGTATTGCCTTAGCGTCGTTGGCATTTGCTGGCCTTGGTGGGAGCTAATCGGTTACTCTGGAGGCATTAGCAAAGGTCTTGAAGAGCTCATAAAGGAGCGTGTCAACAAAGTGACGCCTGTCAGTGCTGGCAGCTCGTACCCCTGGTATTTCGCAGAGAGAGAGAGAAAATGCAGCATGTAGGTGTTTAATATTAACTGCAGGGGTAAAGTGGTCAAACATCTTTCCTCCTTGCTTACATGTCAACGTCAGAATTCATTAGATGGTCTGCAAACCTCTTGATAGTTCTGTCTGCGCTCATGTCAGCCCTTGATTTCCTGCTGTTATTCTTATGTGGGTGTTGTATTTGTATTATTCAAAGCAACACGCGGTAGTCGGCTGCTGTGTCCCAGCCATTGTCTAACAAGATTACCATCACACGGCATCAGGCTGCAGAGTATTGGATAAATAACATTACAATAATTGTACATGTTGTAATTAGGGGTGGGGAAATTCATGTTCAAGCTTCTTATCTTTTGTCTTTTAAGTTTTTTGCTACAAAAGAAGCTAGATATTGCTACTAATTGACAGTAATCTTATACACCATACATACAAGTCCAAGTTGTGTCAAGCATCATTGTGTGATTTGTTAGGGAAAAAATGCACACAAAAAAACTAATTTACAGTGTTATTTTTGTTTTTGAAATTGTCTTGTTTCTGTCTTTATTTATGTAACAGGCAGCCTTTTTTATGTAACCGTAACTAAGAATTGAAAAATTCGACAAACTTTTTAATGAAAAGTTTTTATTTGTGCAACTTTAGCATGAATACATGTTTGCCTTTGTGTGTTTACATTATTGCAATCAGTTGACATAACTTTTCCTCCATAATCATAAACACACTTTACTCTGCTTCCATGCCATAGTTTGCCACACCGCCTTTATTAGCTCACAGCGGACTGGAGCACATCCTAGAATTATCACCCCCATGTACTGAATCGACAAATTGATTTTGAATCGAATCGTGAGATCCCAGAAGATTCACACCCCGAGTTGCAATATTGTTTTTCTCACACGCTCAATAATACAGCAAATATATGTACTTCACATGCTCACTCTTGTATTCACCATCCAATGTTCCTGTACGTTCACCTCTCAGCAGAAGACTGCACTCAAACACACATTCACATTCACATTCACAGGTGTGTCTTGCTCTCTGTCTCCAGGGCAGAGTCGGAGCGTAACCCCTGGGTGGTGCTGACCTCGGCCCTGCTGACCCGCTGCCAGGCATCAGAGGTCAATTTAAACCTGGGTCAGCAGGTTGTCACCATGGTGCGATCGCTCTATAACACCAAACACAAGCTTCCTGCGCAGGTAAACCTCAAACACTCCTTGGATAATCAGCTGTGACTGCTTGTGTATTGCTTTTTTTGCTGTAATCTGAAAAATAGACCAAATTAGTGCAGAAGTCCACATAAAGAATTTCACCTATTAACTCGAAACCTATTAGTACATTTTTTAGGAACTTTACGTAAATATTTTCATTTTATTTTAGTGGAAATTACTGTACTTTAAAGTCCACTAAATGTATCCGACAGTTAAAGTTTCTAGATTTTTTTTTTTACAGTTTAAAAGGCATTTTAGTTGATAGAATAAGAGGCACAGTTTTAGAATAAACAGTTTACAGAATAGAGAAAATTAGCTCCACTGTAATGTACTACAACATTAACGTGCTACTTATGTTAATGCATCTGTGATAATGACCCCGAAAGTGATGCATAATGAGTACTTTTTACTTTTGATACTGTTGAGCATATTTTGTTGCTAACACTTCTAAACGTTTTGTCAAATTCTAAGGGCTTTTACTAGATTATTCTCAGACCCTTGCTGCTTAAAAACAAGGTCTGAATAATTCTTCCACCAAAGGGGAAAAAACAAATCTGGCTTCAGCGCATTTTCGATTCCTCTGCTATCATCATTATTATAAAATACTAAACGCTTGTTTGAAGTCAGTGTAACCTCACTGCAGTGCCACCATTTTGCCCCGTATCTTAGTGCAGGAGCCTGAAGCTATTAAGAATGTTATCCACAGCAACATGTTAGCATCAGCTCAGTGCTTTTTGCAATGTACTGTAGGCACTCGCCACTCTTTGATATCTGGCTGCCCCTAATGCTATTCATGCCCTACTGAGCACCATGGACGTGGTAAGCCAAATACCATTCTGTATGTCTAGCGCCAGCTGACTGTGATATTAGTTTAGCGCTAATGCTATTCAGCGTGAATAGGCTAGTGTCTGCCTGGCTGTCTAATATTAGTGTGGGAAGAGGGGAGGTACAGTGGGAGGTCTTTTACTCTGCTCTGAACAGCTTTAATTTGAATCTTCTGGAATGAAACCGCCAGAGCATGGGGGAGTCAGATTGCATTGTGACATCCATATATTACTGCATAGGACTGCAACAGGACTGTTTGTGTGTAGACCTTTTTAAAAGTATTACATGCCGGTGCGTCTGAACAGTATATGCACATCGATTAACCTTCACTGTTCTTCGCCCACTCTCTTCCCTCTGTCTCCCGCTCGCCCCTTTGTTCTCCCGTTCTTTCTTTCTCGTCCTCTCTTTCTCTGTTTTCCTCCTACTTTTGCCTTTATCTATCCTTCTCTTTCTCTCATCCATCTATCCATTCATCTACCCCCCCCCCCCCCCTGCCTTTCACTCTCTCCTTCTCTCTGTTCCTCTCCAGTGTATCAGACATATTTCTACCCTCCTACTCCAAAACCAGCTGAGCCTCCAGCAGCCTGCACTCAAGCTGATGGCCGAGAGTGGTGATGAGCAACTGCTGCAGCTGACTCTGGATCAGATCAGCAGCATGACTGTGGTAAGTGACATCGTAATATTCTGCAGGGTCCAGATTCAAATGCAGACCAAGCTTGGATGCAGACATTGCAGACATTTTTTCAAACAATCGGTTTATTATTTCCTTATGAGAACTTTAAGAAAATAAATAAATAAAGAGAGAAAAATGCACTGCACATCTTGCCAGAGCTCAAGGTAATGCCTTCAGATTTATTTTCCGGTCCAACCAACATTCAAAACCCACATGTTGTTTTGGGTTGCAGTTATACAAATATAATATAAACGGCAAAAAGCATACAATTCTTACATTTGAGAGGTTGGAACTAGAAAATATCTGGCATTTTTTTCTTGATAAATGGAATGGATTATCAAAATTGTCAATAATTAATTATCCGTTAATCAAATAATCTAGTGGTTCTCAACCCATTGGGTTTAGGATCTTTTAAGATAAAGTCTTGATGTCTACTTGTTGTGAATTTTTCCTATTTCAAAATGTTTAATTTAAAACATTTTCACAGGACTGAAGAGAAGTATAATTTTTCTCATAAGACAAAAAAGCAAAACATTTTAGAAAAGTCTGAAGTAATAAACATTAATTAGTGAAGCAGATACATATTTTTTTCTCATTAGTTACATCATCTGGTGAGCCCTCAGATTTATCCTTGGGGGGTCCCAACCCCCCATAGGTAAGATGTCTGTGTATTAAAAGCAATAATATAACTAGTAGGTTCTAGGCCTCACACACTGGACATTATATACTGTATAAAACAAGTATGAGACAGAATAGAAATGGGAAATATGAAAATAATGCTGGCAAAAGTGGAGAATACTGGTGAAGATTTTATCAAACCTCTTCACAGTCATAAGATAAGAATGAAGTTCTTCAAAAGATCTCAACTTTAAAATAAGCCGACGCTCATCCGCTTGCTAACTGTCCTCTGGTTGTGGGAAGCCACAATCGGATAAGAGAGTAATAGTTTAAGACTGTGTGGGCTGCGCTCTCCACTGTTTCCCATCAGATAAGCAATTGTCACAAAGTAGGCCTCTCAGACCCAGCAGACCCTCTCTTTGTTCCTGGATCAGATAAGAGAAAGCTACTCTATTAAGTGACAGAGACCCTATTAAATGAATCGTAAAGGCAACACCTGAGCAACACGATGCTATTATCCCGCAGAGTAAAGCGGGCGGGGTCGAGTGTTAAAGGGGGAAAGAGAAAAGATGTGCGACTTTAGATGTGGGAAGAGGATATCAAATGGAGGGGGAGTGGGTGTTTAGAGAGAGAAATTGGATGAGAGGGGAAATTCCAAAGACCGAGCAAATGTATGAAAATGTAAAGTGCGAAAGACGGAGGCAGAGAGGACGGTGCACGGTGTGACTGAAGGGGGGATGGTATGGAAGGAGAGATAAATCAGGGTTAGGGTTAGAGAGGAGGGGGGGGGGGTGTATAAATGGAGTCAGACAGGTGATGTGTCCCACAGCTTTGAGAAATAATTAGCCTCTGCCACCTAAGAGCTGAACGAACAGGGGCTTGTTCGGAGCAGCGCAGAACAGTGTTCATCTGACGATAACATCAACGGAGACGGAGAGAAATCGTCTCGCATCTAATACATCTGATAATGTGTTGGCTCGCTGTGGAGCTGCACGCATGTGGGCGTGTATTTGTCTGTGTGCGTTCTCGTCGTGTTCTCTGTGTGTGTGTGTGTGTGTGTGTGTGTGTCTGTGTGTGTGTGTGCGTGTGCGTGTGTGCGCAAGCGTTTGTCTTTGTCCGTGTGAGCGTCTGTTTGCCACAGTGTGTTTTGTACCGTGTGCTTTTGAAATGGATTTGTTTTCAAGTTAGTGTTTTAAAACTGTTTTTAAATGATCCGTTCACTCAAATTATGAACAATGTCGTTCAGGATATTATATTTATTGACGGAAAATGAGTGTTTGGGAATGCTCCAATCCAACCTTTTCATTCCCGATCTAATACCAGCGCTCTCTTTTCCTCAAATGTAAAGTTTGTTTACCCAAATGCTTGGCAACGGCGGTTCTAGGGGGGACCAGGGGCCCCGTAATATTAAGCGTGGACGCCCCTATTCCCCCTCTAAATGTGGCACATATTTTCGTAGCAGTGATAAACTGTACAATAACACTGAAAGAGCCAAACCTATTCGGTTGGTGGTGGTGGTGGTATGTAACAGTTGTGCTTAATATCTTTGGTATCCCTAAATTCACTTGTGGCTCCAGCCTGGTCCCCCGTGTGAAATGGTCTAGAACAGCCACTGCTGTTTGGAACTCAATCATTTTTATGTAAGGTAAGGCCAGGGCTATCTGTCTCACTAAAAATGGTTTTGTATTTCATTAGACATGAAATATGATCAAGGAAATCCATTTTGAGAAACAGATCTAGCTAGTATGAAGGCTTATCAGGCGACAGAACACTGCAGAGCGGTGTATAACACTCCCATATAGTCCGGAACGCTATGAGTTGGCAACTATATTTCATTTTGTGGCTATGATTGCGAGGTAAACAATAGAAATGTAGTGCACATAGTAATACAAGAGGGAATATGTTCGTATGTATTTGATTTGCCACGGCAGCACTTTGCCTGATGACGCTGCGTTGTGGTCTGGCAGAAGTTGAACTTTTTTGCCGGACAACCCTGCGTGTATCCTGCCAGATGACTCCGCATTTAAAACCCTGTTGGGTCTCTGGACTAACCTCACTGAAATAAATAAGGGATCTGCGCTGAAGTCGTCCGGAGCGCAGCCTAGTTTGACAAAGAAACTTTATTTGATATGGATGAGTCACATCATGACGTGGCTGACACTCAGCCCGCTTCATAAGGTCGGAATGGTAGCGATACCAAATCAGACATATGAGACATTGTAGGTGCATCTGTAATAGTATGCACTCATTGGATTAGAATGTTTTTGGACTGAAAAATTAGAAATGACAAAAAAAAAAAAAAAAAACATGTTTTTGTAATTTGGGTGAACTGACCCTTTAAAATGATTAAATAGTTCACTGCTCTTCTTCGAAACCTTTGTTTTACTCGCACAGTTTTCACCATCATGACCTCATTTCAAGCTGATACAAGAGCCCAACAGCTTTTATTAGATCTACAAATAGCCTGGATTTGTCAGCAGCCAGCCATTAGCAGATCAGTAGATCTCATCAAGGGGCCGGGGGTGGGGGGTGGGGATAATTTATTTTAGTACAGTCTGGTCGATCACAAATCCTGGAAGCTTAACTGTTCATTGACTGCTGCTATTAAATTACTTCAAGCGTTTAATTTCTTCTGTCACAGTTTGTCCAACATGCCAGACAAAATGAGTTTATCATAGAAGACCATGTGAGAGGTTTAAATGTAACTCTTCATTTATTTACCCGTCGTTTCATGTATACATTAACGAGGCTGAGGTTGATTTTTGGACACAATGCATCCTAATATATTTATCAACTGCAAAGCACAGCAGCCTTGATTTAAAAAAAAAAAAAGATAAAAAATTAAAAAACCATGAAAATGACATGCCACTCTGAGTGATTGACAGGCCTTATCTTCAAGCACTTCCCCAACCGGTGTGTGTTCCCTGGCACTCTGCTCTGTATCTGATGTCATAGATTACTGTGCACATTGTTTTCTCCAGTATCAACACCTTTATTTTTTTTTTCAGAAGAGAGATGGCCCTGGATCACAGAAAAAAAGATTGATTCTGAAGATTAGTTTTTAATTAAAATGGTGTTATAGGAAACCACTTGACACGAGAAGTAGATGAGAAAAAGTAATTTATTTGGCTGTAGTGTGCGATCTGCGTTTATTTCGCTTCACATCCACTGTGCCTTGTGGAGGAAACCACGGTCGGCGTAGGAGTACAGGAGGATGGAGGAAAGAAAGGAGTGGGAGTAGAGTAAATTATTTGAAAAGACAAAGAAGTTATAGAGGGAGCAGGTAATGAAGAAGAGGCTGTATTGTTCTCGGTGATGCAGGACTTTTATTTCTTTTCACTGGGAGCAGAAACGCGTGTGGCCTCTCCTCCCTCCGCTTCTTGCTTCCCCCCCCTCAAACTCCATCCCATCATTTCTTCCTTTTCTCCCCTCACCTTTCCGCTCTGCTCCTCCTAGTGAAGATGTATGAACCATGTAGGAGTAGGGAGCCAGGGGTTAACACCCCCTTGACTAATGGAAGACAGAGTTAAGGGGCTGATAAGAGCGGCCCTGCCAATATAAAATGAGTTGTCAGTGCAACATACAGCATACATAGATACGACTGCATGTGTGCGCAAACACACGCGCGCACACACACACACACACACACACACACACACACACACACACACACACACACACACACAGAGATACATACACTGCTGCAGTCCACAACAAAGTTAGCTCAATGAAAAATGTTCTAGCGGTCCTTAGAGGGGCTACCCCTATACTCAGTATCTGGAGTTACGAAACGTAACTTACGTGTTTAAAGGTAAGAATTCAGCAAGTCAGTTTTGCAACCCAACATTCAGAGAGTACCCATTTATTTATATTGTACGGACATAGAGAACAAAGAGTTCAAGCCAGGACACAAACTGTACCTCCCTGAATAGTGCACTTCAGACTTCTGGTTTTCTGAACTGCAGTATGTTATCCTCTTGTAGATCTTGGTGTCGCAGTGGGGCATTGACTGCATCAGCTTCGCCCCTAACCCAACAGGGGCAGCTCCTAGAGGGCGGAGCATATTATACGAAATAGAACTTCAATTAATCGACTGGTAAGTCGTTAGGCCCCACCCCCCTAAGCGACTGTAGCTACGGCTGTCTGGCTCTCAGTTCCCGCATGGCAAAACCTGCTAAAATACGTAGTCAGTAACCTAATGCGAGTACCACGATAGTAAAGTAATGTCACTCTTCTGTTACTTACCAAATACGCTAATAAAGAAATGTCAATGAGATATATTTAAACTTAAGTACTTTTTCAGACTGCAGTGTTATTTTAGACAGTATTGATATTTAGGAAAGCGCTGTACAGTTTCTGCCACCAGGTAGTTTCTGTGAGTGAGTAGCAAGGTAAAAAAAAATAGAAGTTGGAGAAGAAGAAACTATTCTTCCTGTATCTTTGTTTTTACCTGCCGTAGCAGAGAAAGTGTGCTGGCAGACTTTAGAGTATATATACAGTATGCTGGTTTGTTACTGGTTATGAAACATGATTCCTCTATATGTTCTACATAAGCAAACGAGACCAACAGCGAGAAGTTTTCTATGTAGTTCTTCTTAATCAGCAGCCGCGGCCAGGAGCAGAGCTACCGAGCCTGACACTAGTGGGCTACTGTAGGACGTAAGCTAGTTAGCTCGACATGCTAACATTCACAGCTTACCTTGGAGACCAAAAAAAACACAATCCTCCAAAATGTGGCCTCTCCAAAGAATCATATACACCTTTTTCATCTGCCCAGTGAAGTGTAGACAAGGCGTGTGTGTATGTATGAGTGTGTGATGGAGTGATTATGTGTCTAATTGCTTGTTAAGTGGGCTTGTTTACAGCTTTTGTACCATATTGGACCCGTTAATCTAGTTGTGTTTGTGCTTGCAACTCAGTGCGTTGATCCCTGATTTTCTCTCTGTGTGTTTGTGTTGGTGTGTTTGTGTTTGCTCATGTGCGTCACAGCTCACTTTTATTTTTATATTTTTTTGGCTTCACAGCCTCTTCTTCTGTCACTTTCAATCATGTCCCGCTGTAAGCAAGGACTGTTTGGTGTTGTGTGTGTTTGTGCACGCTCAGTTTGGTGCACCGCTAAAGCCTGGGGACAGCTTGGATGGAGGGATGGGAAGCAGATCCTGAGGAAGGAGAGAGAAGGATGAGAGACGCAGAGAAGGAGATAGTTGTGTGTTGGCATTCCAAAGAAGCTTTATGATTTAAATGATAAAAGAAGGCTTGCCCATGCATTATGTATTAGGCATTGTACGTGTACGGTAATTCCAATTAAGCTCTCAGCCGGGTTTAGCTCAGGGAAAGAGAGGGCGGAGGAAGATGTATACAGGAAATGAGAGACATGCAGAGCAAGATTTGAAAGCAGGGTTGTTAAAGATTGACCAGACCAATCAGCCAGCATTTAGCGGCCATTGAAGACGAGCAGGAGAGACAACCTTGGCTGTCTTTCACAGGGCGAGACAGCAAGAAATGAGTAGGGGGTAACGAGAGCAAGAGGGGGGGGTTGGACGTCTTATGGCTACAGTTTGATGTGTCAGTTCTCTTGTCATGCTGAGTGTTTGTTCGTTCACTCACGGCGCACGGCAGGTGCATGCGTGAACAAACACGACACAGAACATGCCTCTTGTTTTCGCTTCACTGAAGAGACGGACAAAGTGTTGTTTGAACTTTTTTTTTTTTTTTTTAGAGAGGATTTGAAGGGGCTTTTAACCTGAGACACACAGACACACACACACACACACACTCACTCAAACCTACATCCACCGCAGGACAGGTTTTCATGTTCTCCAAGCTGTTGGCCTTTGAGGAAGACAGGAAGGCATGATGATTTCTATTCCCTCCTCAGTCAGATTCTGTTTGCCATGAACTGTTGATGAACTGAAAGGGTGGGGAGGACGATTAAAATAATAGTTTGGGAAATACGCTAATTTGACTTCTTCCTGAGAGTTGGCCGAAAAGATCAATACCACTTATGTCTTTATGCTACATATGAGGCTGGAGCCAGCAGCCGGTTAGCTTAGCTTAGCATAAAGACTGTAAGCAGGGGCAAACGATTAGCCTGGCTCTGGTGAAGTCACACGCGATCGTGTTTTAAACTTAAGTTTGTGTACAGTTAAAGAAATGAGCTATATCTGTGTTCATTTGTGAGCTTTAGAGGTACTTTGTTGCCTTTGGACAGAGACACGCTAGCTGTTTTCCCTTGTTTCCAGCCTGTACACTATGATAAGCTTATTGGCTCCTGGCTGGAGTGTAGCTGTACACTTGGCTGGATGTGAGAGTTGTTTTCATCTTCTTGTCTAATTCTCTGCAAGAAAGCAAATAAGTATGTTTCCAAAAATGTCTAATCATTCCTTTTAACTTGCAGACATTTTAATGATTATTTGATATGTTCATATAATATCATGGTTTGTTTAACGGAAAGTTGATTTAAAAAAAATAAAAAAATACTGAATTATCACCCATCCCTACTACACTGTCTTGAAGTTTCACAGTATAAGAAATGTAAATTATACATACCCTAGACATGGAGTAATTACATTTCTCAGTAGCTGCAGAGGAATGGCTGTAATTGCGACTTTAGTGAAGAATATGAAGGAAGGATGAAAAGATTTTAGATTCAAGACAGTATGTATAGGTTATTGATCATTTGAGCTTTGACATTATACTCAGCCGTACCATATACGAAATATATTTACAGTGGGTGTGAACACTGGGCGACACTGACAGAGCTTTTCATGCTGTTAAAAGGACACACAGTTACCTGCTCTGATATCAAGATTCCCCTCCATCCCTCCATCCCTCCATCCCTCTATCTCTCTATCGCTCTCTGCTGCTTTTTCACATTTTTTTTTTTTATAGCACGAATGTCAATCCAACTGACTCTGAGACTCGAATCTGCTGTCTCTCAAGACACCATCAAACCGTAATAGCCTGGGAGGTGTGTGTGTGTGTCTCTGTGTGTCTCTGTGTGTCTCTGTGTGTCTCTGTGTGTCTCTGTGTGTGTCTGTGTGTGTCTGTGTGTGTCTGTGTGTCTCTGTGTGTGTCTGTGTCTCTGTGTCTCTCTCAGTGGGTTTAGAGGACCTGTTCTGTGCTTTTCTCTCTTCCAAAATGGACCAGGAAACGCAGGAAAGACAGTATTTGAGATTATTTATAAGTGGTGGATGTTCCCAGGTCTGTTTAAAGCATGTATATATTCCCACCCTTAAATTGGTCGTAGTAGAAGACCGAATATTTGTCCTCTAAATCTGTACACATCCAATGTAGCTCAAACTCCCTGAATGTGTTTATACATGTGTGTGTTGTTACTTTCTAAAGTGGTCTCGTGCGCCATCTGGTCGAGCTTTTCAGACCAGCGGTCTCCATGTGCACTATGTGCCATAAGTATTCTGTAGGTGTGAGCCATCATTAAAGCCCAACACCACAGAAGGAGATTTCAGTGATTAGCAAGCCTTCCGGTCAAATCAAGCCAAATGTATTTGTACAGCCGTTAATTACGCTAATAGCTTCAAAGGGCACCGCAAGGCCAATTTTTAACAGTGAAAATATTGGAGAATAATCGTGGTTCATTATATGTTTAGTCTTTTTTGTAGCTATGCTCGCGGCGTGGCTCTAGAGATGGCAATGTCATTACATTGACTCTTTGGTTCAGACTGAAATATCTCAACATCTATTGGATGGATTGCAATAAAATGTGGTGCAGACTTTCACGTCTCCCTCAGGATTAATTGTAATAACATAAGTGATCCTCTGACTTCATAGCACTACCAGCGGGTCACATTTTTCATTTGTCCAATACTTGATGATTTATGACCAAATACCTCCAAACTAATACCATTCCTCTCAGCAGAAGTTTTACTTTGTGTTTAGTATTATAGCTAAGATCTGTGCAGCAGAGTTGGTGAAAAAGTCAGAAAGTCTGACCAACAGTCTATTTAAACAAAGATTTTTAAAGATTCTTAATACTGTGACCTTTAAACACCCCGAGGATTATTTGTTTGCACATTTCTGCCTAGCACTTTCTTACATATTTTCAATTTTTTAAATAGTATTTCTTTGTATTGCAATGTTTTCTATTCTATATTAACGTTAATATATTATTAAATTATTATACATATGTACGTTTACTTGGCAATAAACAAGATTCTGATTGTAAACCCAACTCATTTTACAATTATATAAAATTCAGAAAATGGGCAATTCCTTACAGTGAATCAGATGGCATTTGTCTTTGATAAATCACTTAAACAATTATTTAATTTGACCAACAGTGGACAATGAATTTGGTGTTCATAATCATTTTGCTGATTAATCATTTAATCACGCACAAAATGTTCCTGTACAGTGGATTTATACAAACATTGCAGGTTTTTTTACCTTTTAATCTGGGAAAAAAAACCCCTCTTCTTGTCTTGGTCTCATCATCTGACTGTAGTGCTTCTTGCCTCCCCTTGCTTTATTCTAAGACTGTCACTGTGCTCCCAGATCACAGGAAATACTTTGTTGAGTACAATTCTATAATAACCAATCGGCGTGACAGCCAAAACTTTGAAAAAGAAGACGCAAATTGTAATAAACGAATCATCCTCTGCTCCTTTATCAGTAAAGTTTGAAGTCATCTTGCTAAGATATTGAGCTTCAAAATAGGTCAATGTTCACGGCAGCTCCAGAAATCTTATGTAGAGCATTTGTTCTGGGCGTCTGTTGAGGCTCTGAAATCAAAAGTTACATTTTTATTTTTTTATTTTTTTTGAAGTGCCTCTTCTTGGTTCTAGTGTGCATTCAAGGCCTTGGAAACAGTTGTACTTAAAAATGTATGCATGCCTTTCCCCCCTCCCGCTCCCCCCCCCCCCACATCTTTCCCCATCATTCATTTTCGTCTGCCTCTCTTCCTCTCACTTGTCTATTCTTTCCCTTAATTCTCATTATACCCGGAAGACCTCCTCGTCCACCTGTGTCTCAAGATTCAAGAACATTTCTGTGTGTCTTCTCGGTCTTGCCCCCCTCCTTCCTCCGCATTGTCATGATTCATCTGGTCCCGTCTCTCAAAGGAAGGGAGGAATTAAATTATTAGTCACGCATGACATACTGTCTATAACTGTTATATGTCAGCCCTCTGTCTCGCTTTGGTACCAAAGCAACCATGAACTTGTATTGTATTGAAATCGTAAATGCGTCCACATCCGGAATACTTCTACAGACACTAGGAGTCTTTGGACAACGTGGTTTTTCAGATCCGCTCACATTTCTACAAGGTTAAACTTATTTTCCGTGCAAAAAGAAAAGATCAAGTATTCCTCGAGGGGACAGTGTCATCGTCAGTGACAACATTTGAACGTCTCTCAACTCTCGTGTGAGACGTTCAGGTTCACTAATATCCATCATCGCAGTTGAAGTGATCGTTTTTTTAACAGACTAAAGTTTTTTTTAAAGCTAAATTGTTCTTCAAGGAGAGAAAAATGGAGCGAGGCCAGCCCAGAGATGAGACATTTTTAGAGGTGAGGGAGAGAAATTCATCCGTCTCTGGTCGCCTTCTCTACTACAGAATAGACATGAGCTCCACATTTATAATTGATCTGCCTCAGCTCCAGAAATAACCTGACAGGGACTCGCTGTTGTCTCGCTGTTGTGCGTGCGTGCGTGCGTGTATAGTTTTGCAAGTGCAAGCTTAATAATAGAGACAGCAAACAGGTGAGAGGATGCAGAGGAGATGGGCTGAGTCACCAAAAGTCCTACCCACCCCAGCTCTCAGCCTTACTTCTCCGTGGCCTGTAAAGCACTCACAGCAGCCCTGGCGGCATTTAGCTGTTTGAATTTGCATGCAATTCATTGATGTAAAGAGGCGTAAAATGGGATTAAAACATTACGTAAAGGTTTGTTTATGGATGTGCAAACGTGTTCAGAATTGTTTTGGTAAAGAGCTGAAGAAGACATAACGGGGTTCCTACGCAGTGTGGAAAAGTCGAGAATAAATAGAATTAGATTTGAGTCATTTCCAGGTTTTGTTAATGAGTATGGAAAGATATATGTATTGCCAGACTATTGGCCCTATTCTGTTTTCTAAAATATAAAAAGTCAGAATTTCTATAAAAAAAAGAAAGAAATTGATCATACAAGCAGTGTTTTTTTAAAAAAAAACTGAAGAACATTGCACTGTTTTAGCATTTCAGCTTGAATAAAATGCGGTGCATTGAACTGTCTGGGTTTGGTGTTCATTGATCTGTATGAGCTACAGTAGCTAGCTGCATTTATTTAGCAATATAAAAGCTTAGGCTACATACTCAGAATGTAAAAAACTTGTTAACAGTTGGATTTTCAAACCATTTATTTACATAATAAACATCTAGCTATTCGTACTCGGATGTCAAATCAGGTCTGAAAAATCTACTGAACAGTCTGTAAATTTGAGTCTGGAAAAAGAAGGAGTTTTGAAATGTAAAATGTGTAGAAACCCTTAGAAGAAGAGTGTTTGTGTGTAAAGCTTTATGCGATTGCATTGGTGGGGATCCACAGGGTCAACACATGACCTCAGTTTCTTCAAGCGTGTAACATTGTAATCACACGCAGTCTGGAAATAATGCTGCTGCAGCAGGAAGCGACAGTGCATTGTTTCTACAGACCTCTGCGGCTGGTAAAGCTCCAAATTTACCCGCCACTTTCAGTGTTTTATCAGCCAGAGGGTGTTCAGAGCAGGTCTGCTGAATGATTACCTGGCAGTTGGAAATGGTTGTAAATTTGCCCAAATTCTGGTTGTTACTCTTGGCATGTATTCACAGGGAAGAAAAAAACAAAAACACAATCACACTTGAAAAGGAAAGTTTATCCTGACTCCATTGCCACATGTGTGTTTACACGTTCTCCCGCCTCTTTCTTCCCCTCCAGGACACAGCTTCCTCCTGCGACGCTGAACTGCTCTCGTTGCTCCTGGATGCAGGGCTCCTGGTGGGCTGCGTCACCTCAGCCCTGTACCCCCTGCTTAGCTCCCACATGCTGTCCCACCAGCAGGAGGGAGGCTGGGACGTCGAGAAAGCGGCCGGTGAGCTGCTGGCGGCGGGCCACGGCCCCGAGGCGGGCTCCCTGCTGCTGGCTTACCGCGGAACCCACCAGGCCCAGTTCACCTTCAACTCTGCCTTGGCCGTTCTCAGGAAGTGGCTGTGAGCCACGGACTGCGGTGAGCAGATTTAAAGAAGTGAAGTGGGAAGGTGTTGAGAGGGGAGTGGAATTAGATTGGACTGAGAGCTGAAGAAATGAGCGCGAGGCGAGAATAGAGGTGATATGAGGCCGCGACTCTGCATTTTGTTCTGTAATTGGGTTCATCAACTACAGACACAGCTGCAGTGTCTGCCTTGAAGGTATAAGAGCGGATACTTTCAGTACTGAAGCATCTGCTCAATTAGAAACACGCACATACACATGAATACAGAAACACAACCGCTGCTGTCTCTCCGTCATGAATGAATGTTCAGACCGGGGGCTGATCAGAAAATGTACTTCCTGCCTGCATTTATTTGTGTGTGTGTGTGTGTGTGTCCTATTGTGTGATAAAATAATTGAGCAGTAGCCGGGAAGCAGTGGGTGGATATTAGCCTATTGTTCCGTGACAGGTTTGCCTCTTTGACGTCCCACCGTTAAACACCCTGCCTCTGCTCCATTGTTTTCCCCCTAATAATGTCTAATTAATTCCTTCTAAACAAATTAGCCCCGCAGCTGCCCCGCGCTGTGTGTTCGTGTGTGTGCTCGGATGAACAAATATCACATAGAGCTAATGATGATGAAGAAGAAATATATACGTGTGTGTTTACGCACGCAGTGAAGCTGTCAGCATGGTTTGTTTCACTTTATGAAATGCAGGTTTTATTCTGTCCCACCTTTCAGATCTGAAATAAATAAACACCTATTGGCACGACAATGAGTTTGGTGTATTTCCTTTCTTTCTTTAGAGTAGTGTTGATGGAAAAGTGTATCTTTTCAATAGACGCCTTTGCTCGACCTTGTTAACATTTCAATGAGTTTTCTTTTTTTTTTTAATTAATGGGTTTTTATAAAGATTTGTATCTCGCAGTGAAAGCACTCAAAACATTTGCATTATAATTCCTGCGTTTTCTCATTTTATCCAAGATAATTACGGCACTTTGACCCAAACATCCAGTGTGTATATTTGCTTTTGCACTCAAATGCACTTTTTTGTTTTATTTCACAATCATTTCAAAGCATTTTAGTAAAGTGCTTTCTCTGGTCAGCATGCACGACTCCATAGGGAGAACTGTGCTGTCACAAAAATCATCGGTAACTCTTTTTCTACTGATAATTGCAAACAGGCAAAATATTGTTTTGAGAAGTTAGCTGCAGGGCAAAGAATAGGGGTGGGTGGGGCGGCAAAGTGTCTAATTTATCTTATTTGTCAACGTGTTAGAAGTGTGACTTTTAGACAAATTAAATTAAATGCAGTGGTGCTGACTGCTGGTCCCCAGAGCATCATGTTTTCTTTAGTATGTGGTTTAAAAAATATAACTTCCCTTTAATGAATTGTGGGAGGGCATGAAGGGTTTGGATGGTGATTAGGTTAGAAAGATCCACATTTCACGCGCTGAATCATCTGAGCTGAGATATATTTTAGTTCACAGTTACCAATCAGTGACATTAAAGGCCCTGAAATCCCTTTTTTCTCAATCAGCCTCTTATTCTGAGCGATACATAAGTGCAATTTTCTGCTAAAGTTAACAGTTTTGATTATTTTACATTAGAGCTCAATGTTTGCTTGTTTTTTTTTTTTGTGTGTCTGTGCAAAGATCAGGATTTCAATCAAAGTGTGATGACAGTTGTTTTCTTATGTATCCAGGCCACTGTCAAGCAAATTTGACCAAACCGCACACGCACAGTGCTGAGGAAGCAGGTCTGTGGGAAATTCTTAATTGATAATAACTTTAAAGGTTGCTTATTTAGTAATACATGTTTAATATTCAAGAGAATTACTTAAAGCCACTGAAAACTTGAGGATTTCATTAAAACTGTGTTCTGAGTAAGTTATCAATGACCTAAAGAAGCGTTGCGTGCAGTAGTACACCTTGTTTACACAGCGGGCGCCGAAACTCCATTTTCATTTTATTTATTTTTTTATGTTGAGAAAGAAGAGGCTGCCAGTGATGGCTGACTTAGTTAGCCTAGAGCTTCCCAGAGACAAAGCGAGCGCTCTGGACAGAGCTCACTAGCTGTACTTTAGTTTATTATAAGATCCCCTTTAGCTGTGCCCTACAGCACAGCTAGTCTTCCTGGGATTCACATTGTAGCTACTCCCAGCAGCAGGTTCAGCACCTTGGAGAGCACCGCAGCGCTCAGCCCCTGTCTCAGTCCTGACAATTCATCTAATATAATGCATAAAGTTGGCGGTTTACGGGTCGAGTTCAGATGGTTGATTTTAACGCATATTTTTGAGGATTGGCTCTCATTACAGGTCGGGTGGGCGCGTCACTACCCACAACTGTCATCAGACTTTGATTCAAATTTAGCAAACCTCTGATTGGTACAGAGAAATAGCCAAAAACCAAAGGAATCCAGAAAATCTCTGAAAAAGAAATAACCACAATTTCTCTAACTTTGACAGAAATAGGTTGTGTTCATGTGTGACGGCAGCATCGCTCATAGTTAGAAACAGGACTGAGAAAAAAGAAGTTTCAGGTCCTTTAAGATTTGAAGGCACATTTTTGAGAGTTTTAAAATACCTGCTTGTTGAAAAGTACCTGTAACTGTTCCTGGTGGCTACCTTATAAAAGTGTAGCACCAGTGTCTTCAAGGCCCATTTAAATCTGTTCAGGCAGTAATAAGCAGATCATGTTTCCATATTTGCTCATTAACTTTCTCCTGCTGTTCTTAATCCCTTCATTTAACGAATAAACTTCAGAATGACTTCAGCAGGGCTTTTCTGTAAAGACTCTGCTCTTTCGGCTGCGTCCAAAGACTAAATATAAGTTCATTTATTTTCATTCCCCCACGGTTATGTTTCTACTTAATACATTTTGTTTTGCTATCCCCTTATCTTTTTGTTCCGTGAGTACACAGTGGTATTTGCCTGCCTAACCCCTCTGTCATACTTTGGGCTAGCATATTTTCAATATTGGGAAATATTTGACAGTAATTCCCTTTGGCAGGCACCATTTAAAACAGCTGCCGGAGTAGAGTAGCTCATATCAGGCCAGAAATTGAATACAGGGCTGTGGCTTGGAGGTATTTACCCAGACAGCAATAGTGCTGCCGTTTTCAGGCACTTATATAAGAGATGGGGTGGGTGGGTGGTCCTATATCAAACAGGAGAGTGATAACCCCCCCCCCCCCACACACACACACACACCTATGGAGGGGTAGGGGAAGATGAGACAATACTTTTGTCAGTGACGGTCACATGAAAATACAGCCAGACACGGAACTATCAGATGGGCTTTTTGCAGGCCTGGCTGCATTAAGGAAGTGTCAACATTATATCATAAGAGGAAATAATACTGTAGAGATGAATGGGTCCATTTCACAGCCTCCCACTCCTTCACTCATAGCGCTGCCATTTAGTGCTATTGTAAGCCAGTGTCAGACACTGATAGTTCTAAAGATGACTGGGCTTTGCGGTCTTAAGAAAATACACTGATGCTCATTCCCTTGTGTCAGATAAGTTCTCTCAACCTTGCAAAATAAATTAGATTGGTGTCAGATAGTCAAACAAAATCAAATTAATTTTTATAGTCTAATATCACAAATTACACTTTTGTCTCTGTGGGCTTCGCAGACTGTGCTGCATACGACACCCTCTGTCCTTAGACCCTCGCACCGCACAACGAAAAAGATGATAGTAATCGACCCCCGTATGTTTATACCCTTGAGCTACGGCGGGAGTCTGCTCTCAAGTCCCGGCCAACATGAAATCAGCTCTTTGTGCTGCATAAACAAGATTACATGAAGCCTGGTGGTTATAAATGTGAACCGTTTAACGCTCCAGTCATCAGGTTGAACGAATCAGTGCCAGCAGGCTCCGACGTTTAACATTGCAACAAAGTGGTACACAACAGGTGAGTAATTATGCATCTGTGACCACTTAAAGCAGTCATTTAGGTAGATAAAAAGAAAGAAAATATGTAGAAATTTCTGGAGGAAATTATTAAATAATAATTGAAAAAAAGGCACAGGCACAGAGGAAAATGAGGACCGAGTGGATTAGAACTGCGGTATTTTTTTGGCATGCTCCTTTGACCCGTCTTGATTATCAGAATTGAACCCCATAAACCCCTGGGACCACTGTTGACACCTGAAATACCAAGCAGCATATCAGCCTCGTCCACACAGCACTTGCATCTTATTTCTCTGCAGTCTTTCAGCGTCAATACAAGTCCTTCATAAGTTTACTGTATTTTTTCTTCTCCTACTTCCAAATTAATCAGCTGTCTGACAGCGTCCCCCCCAGCTCTCTTTAAAGCGGCTATAATCATTGTTTTTATATTAACTAATGAAATAAGTGATGTGAAGGTAAAAAATGAAATGTCAGAGAATTATCGCCTTTTTTATTTTAGCATCTTTCAGCTCTTTGTTTTGGTTTTCCGGCCCGCAACGCTAATGTTTTCATTCATTCTAAGCACTCGCATATCCACTTTTTTACCACAGAGGCAGCTGTTAAAAAAACTCTTAAAACCTACCGTACACTGCTGCCCAGCACCAAACATCAGACAGACAAAGTTCCGACTAGCTGGTGAAGAAAATTGAGCATTAGCCGCTAAAGAGCCAGATATTCTTCTCAGGAATTAATGGAGACCACAACAAAGCTAAAAGGGAGAGTGAATATTTGGTAAAGGTGGCCAGACTACAAAATAATACCAATATTTCTCTGTCTTTGCTAAATATATAAATAATCAACGGTATGCTCACACATTTACCATATCCACTTTATAAGGGGCCAATATTTCTCTGCGCTCAGTTAAAAATCTCATCTTTGTTGCTATCAGCTGTCATATCTGTGTCTGTCTCGTATCTTTTTTAAATGTGTACATGTTTTGCGAGTTAAAAGACGCGTGAGAGTTTGAAATGAGTTTTGCCAAGTCTTTTTTCAAAATAGCCTGGCCCACTTTCGACATGAGCCCTGTCTGCCTGTAAACGTCTTTTGAATATTAATACCACGAATGTGTTTCCCGCAGAAACGCCATTGAGTTTTGCATAATAATCATGCTTTTAAAACGCGTATTTAAGAGCTCCTGTCTGTTAGATCTCAGCCTTCAAGCACCCTTTCAGCTTGCACCGCCCTCTCATACTTACCTGAAATATAATGTCACTTTTATTGACTGTCACCTCGATTTAACGTTTGAGTCAGACAAAACTTCTCACTCACAGAGCTTAGCATGAGCCCCACACACACACACACACAGACACACACACACACACACACACAGACACACACACACACACACACACACACAGACACACACACACACACAGATATGGGGAGGAATTCTCATCTTTAAAGTTTTTTCACTTTACTCTTGACATTGAATGTCACTAGTGCAGGATCCATAGTGAAGATTGATGATGGAAATTGCAGCTGGCTTTCTAATGGAGTTAAATATTTAGAAGGTCTTCTAATCCTCTCATGAACTGTTATTACCTTACGTAACATTTTTGTTCACACAAGCATCCCGATCTCTTTTGGGCTTTGCTTGTGTGTACAGATAGACTGCAGGCAACTATGGGAAAATGTTGTTACGGTCTGCCTTGCCTACTGCTGGGGATTGGTAAACACAGTGTCACAACCTGTCAAGTGTCTGCATCCTTTTTTGTTTATCTGTCAGTCGAAGCTCTCGGTGCAGGCAGTGTGAGCCATCATCGCAATCCATCCAGAAGGTGAGAGAAGGGGCTGAGAGGAGAGAAAGACTGTGTGTCTCCCCAGGGGGAGGCTGAATGAGACAGGATCTTACAAACTCTCTCCTCTGCTGAAGAGAGGTTATCTATTTGAAACAAGGCATTTAACTTGCGCCCACGAGTCCTAGTGGAGTCTGCAGTATGAGAGGAAGAGAAGAGAAAACATGAAAAGAGAGAAAGGGTGTAAAAAATTGTGTTTGCATTCCAGGAAATCCCTCACACGCCTTCTACCTTGTCAACAGACTGAATCTTGGGAAATCATTTACCCTCCAAGGCAATGTTTGTTTCCTTTACCAATCTATTTTTTCATCTATCTTGTCTTTCTTGTCTTTGACCCATAGCCTTGCCGTCTGTCTCCTTAACTTGTAGTACACTCAAATACACACACGCACACACAAACTAAATCCTTCTAAAATATACTGTAGGAGTAAGGCATATTTGAAAAGAGAGACTCCAAGTATTAAATATATAAAGAATGGAAGAAAAATGAAGGAAGCGGGAGGGCACATAAGCAAGCGAGATGGGAAATGACTGAAGGTCAAACACGATGACTAAAGAGAGAAAGAAGAGCGATTAAAAAAAGGTCTGAAGATAGCACTGCAGGATTTGCATCACATGGGAGGGCTTTAGTAAAACAGAATAACAGAGCAGGAGAGAACAAGGATATGTTATAATGCAGGCCTGCAACCTCTATTAGCACTGCAGTGAAAAGGTAACAGCCAAAAGATTATTATTCTAACATTTTATCTCTTTTGAAACTTCAATTGCACTCACACTATAGGATTAACTACATGTAATCATTGACAGATTGGGTGTTAGAGGCTATTATTAGGCTGCTAGAACAACTCACCGCCAGCCACTTTCTTTCTTTCAGTCAATACTATTTTCTTTCACACACCTGTGCACTTCATCTGGGCGATTTCATGTTAGTTACGACTGAGTTTAGCTTAAGTAAAGTTGCTCAGTGCACTTGCGTAACCCTCTACAGTAAGGGACATTGGTTAATGTTGTTGCTGCGGTGTAGAAAAGTGGGCGCATTGCAAGATCCCGAGCTCAAACAATGGAGTAAACGCTAAACGCAGAACGCTGCTCGCCGGTTGTTGGGCTGATGGTGGCCAGTTGTAATAACTGCTACTTAAATAGCAGTCCACTTCCGTGTTTTGGTACAGTCGGATGTCACACCTCATACGAACCTTATTAAGTTGACGCAGTGCTCACACAAACTGGACTTTGGGTTAAAGCGTACTCGGATGCGGACTCCCTGATCTGAAAGCCTCTTTACAGAACGCCCGTTGCATAGACACTATTTAAGGGCGGATTTCTGGCCATGACATTGTTGAGGAGCTCCATCTGTTTTTTCATTCGAACCGTTCTAGATTGTTTGCCCTGTGTTTGTGTACAGTGACATACAGGTAACCCTTCTTGCAGACAGCAGTACTAATAAGCGTTGTATTTAACTCGCCAAATAATCACACTCTTCACCGCTTTAGCTTAGAAGGCCGTGTGTATTCAGGGGTGTAGATCAGCGCTGCTTTTTTGACGCTCAAACAGATGCCTTGTCTCCAGCTGGGCTTTTATTATATAAGTACTGCCAACATTTTGCATGTTGCTGAGGTAATAAAGAGCGTTACGTGTAGGTAACTTCGGAACATTGTTGTTGGCGTAGCGGTCGTCGTGGTGTTCTTGTGACTGAGTGCGTTCAACCCTTTGTTGTGTATGATCGCTGTTTAAAGTCAAAGAACAATGTTCTCGTCGGTAAGTAGGGTTGATCTTTTTTTGTGCTTTTGACGTTGCGTCTGGGTCGTGGGTGACCTTAAATGGCGTGTGTGCTAGCTTTGTTTGGTGAGTTGGTGCTTGTGGTGGCTCAAATGTTAGCTAACGTTAGCTCGGGTAGCTACTGTCAATGTGAAGGAATTTTTTCAACGTGTAATGCAATGTAAATGTAAGAGAGAGCAGTTGCTTACTCCCAGAACTGTTGCAACTAGATCCCATGGGACATGTGTAACAGTACGACCAGTACACACAGAGAGAGACTCAATAGCACGACTGATGATGACAATATACTTTACTGGGTAAAGTAGATACACTGGTACACAGCAGGACATACAGAACATGCAGGGAAAGTCCAAGGGCAGAGTCGATGCACAGGTAGGTCCTCAGCGTAGCAGAAAAACAGGCAGGGATCAGGCGAAGACGGAGTCAGGTCACGGAAACAGGATCGAGGAAGCCGGGGAATCAGGAGCTCGGGAAACTGGAACAACACTGGAACTCTCGACATGAATGAACGAAGACGAACTGGCAACAAGGGACAAACAACACACAGATTATATACACCAGGAAGTGGGAGGGGACAACGAGACACAGGTAGAGACACTAATGAACAGAGTGGAGACAGCTGGGGACCAGAAGTAAGAACAACAGACACGAGAGGGAACATGCAGTTAACAAAATAAAACAGGAAGTACAAACACAAAACATCTAACGAACGGGACCTGATAATATGGACAAAAAGATGGAAGAAAATTGATTATATGAGCCTCATAATATCAGCTTTGAAACTTTCGGTTTCTCTGCAACCAATGACCAATATCCAGTCTCTAATAGTGTTGTTGTTAAAACCAAGTGTCATATTAGACTTTAGAAATCTTTTCGACTTTTTGAATTTCTTTAAACAAGTGAAACATTTTGCCAGCAGCATTAGGTTCTTCTGAAAAGTTGAAACATGGCAGAATGAGGCCGATCACTGCACAACTGTGCAGGAAAATGACACTTGATTCGCCGAAACTGATGAAATGAGTGGATTTGCATTGGAGACGTGAGTTTAACTCCCACAGCTGGTTGAGAGTCTGATTGATTGTAACACTTAATAATAGATCAATATGGTCTGTATCTTCCAAATGTTTCTATAGAAGTAGTTCTGCGCTGCCTGTGTGAATGCTACTGTGTGAGAATAATGATAGAATTAAAAGACGCTTTACTCTGCTTTAGAGACACACAAATGTCTCTGGGCTTGAGAAAAGTGTATCTGTAAGCATTGAATGTTTCCATAACAGCTGCTTTATTACATTGAGGATGAAAAAAAGGCGGTAATGGGTTGTATTTCACATATTGGCATTAACACCCCATCCTCTTTTACAGGAACATGCGCATTCCAATCCTCAAAGCTGTTACCGGCTGCCATATGTTAGCCAAACTGTTTAGGAAAATGAAAGCGAGAGCTGGAGAGATGGTTTGAGATGTGGGACAGAGCACTGTGGGTGGAAGTGCAGAAGTGGGGATTACGAATGACTGTAAGCTAGTTTGTGCATGTCTTAGGACAGAAGAAGCAAAGCAGGTAATGGAAGGAGAGAGGGAGAGAGGTTGGAACCGAGCCGATCTACCAAATCAATACGAGCAGCAGGGGAGATTTTTTTTCTCTGCTCCCGCTGTAAATATGAGTCTGCTGTCTCTTTTTTTTTTATTTTTTTTTTATAACACATCAAATGGAGGAGGAGGGGAGTGGATAGAGAAAGCGGGAGAAATGGAGGGATGGAGCGAGGGAGAGGAGTTGAAGGTTTTTGGTAATACTTCAGACTAAGTGGAGTAACAGTTTCATCAGCAGTGTGTGTGTGTGTGTGTGTCTGCAGCTACCTGTGTGTGCACGCATGTTTCTGTGTTCCTACAATATACCTACAAGTGTGCAGAATAATAATTTGTTGAGTGTGTGTTTTTCACTCCCGATGCTTGTGAGTGTGGCATTTAGCTTCTCTTCACCTGCAATCAGATGTTCATTGATGTTGATCTGTGAATATATGAGAGAAATTGAGATGTGTTCGAGCACTTTCTGAATGACAACACCAACCTCCACCTCTAAACACACACACACACAGTCGAAGGTGGAGACCCTTTCTACCTTCCTGAGTGTGAGAGTGAGAGGGGCTGTGTGTTTGTTTGCCATTTATGATTTCTTAAATCTATAAGGTCTGCGTGTGTCCCGGGTCTCTACAGATGTGTGTCTTATCTGGATATTCTTTCTGCTCTTTTGTGTAGTATGTGTGTTTTTTTTGTTGCCTTCTTGCATGGGTTTCTATTGGAAATGAGATTTCCAAGAGCGAAATTTTCAAGAAAAATTACGAAGATTTAAGAATCTACAGTTCTAGGATAACTAGTCGACTTTGCTGAGGAAGACCATGTGATACGATCAAAAGCTCCAGTACAGCTACAAAATGGACTTTGTGGTGGGGTTGTGTTGTCAACTGCTGTTTCCATGGTCAATCTCAAGATTTCACTGCCACACGGCTACGTCAGTCCTTACAAACTCATGCTGTGCAGCCACATTATATTCAATGCTTGGCTCATCAAGTCTTACTTTTAAATGTAAGTGTCCATCCCAACATTTGCAAAGATACCACATAGTATTTGCCCAGACTTGACAAAACAAGATTAATAAAGTTGTGCACTGCAAGGGTCTAAGGAGGTGACGTATGCCGTACAGTCTGTAAAGCCCCCTGAGACAAATTTGTGATATTGGGCTTTATAAATAAAATTTGATTAGATTTGACTTAATTTAATCAAAAATTCTTCAGATTAATCGATAATAAAAGAAAAATATTGATAGCTGCGGCACTAACATCACTCGCGATTTGAGACAGAATTAACCAAAACTAACCCCATCACTCAGTGTAAGAAGCTTATTGAAAAACATATTCTTTCTGAGGTCAATCTCAGCAAGGTAAGGAGGTGTGTGCGTTAACAGTACACGTGCACCTCCGAGTGTTTACTAGAGGAGCTTCTGCTTTGCTCTGAGCAAAACTTTTCCAAACAATCCAACATAATGACAAATCAGAGCTAACCAGCGGCGGCGGCAACAACAGGACCAACAGGTGTTTGTGTTTCTGAGGGATTCAAGCCAGAGGAGAATGAGGCAATCTGTTACCATGGCGATGGTAAAGGAGGAGGAAAAAGGGGGTGAAACTGGCGAACACTTTCGTTTGTAGAGTGTCACTTACAGGCTTTGATGATGATAAGGGTTGCTGCCGGGGTAAACAACATCAGAGCTTTAAAATACTGAGAGAATTGGGCACTCCAGAGGATCAGGTTGTGCTCACTAACAGCTTTTTCTCTTCTTCTCCTTCTTCAACTAACCTCCTCCTCTTCCTTACTTACCCCCAACAACATCTGCCTGTCTGTCTTTATCTACACACACACTCATTAACACACATCATCCCAGGCTACCTGCTACTCTCTCCCAGCAGGGGTACCGTCAGCCTGGTGATGAACGGCAAAGATTGCTGTAACCATGGCAACACTCTGATACAGACCTCCATCTGTGTGCAGGGTGGGCATTTGGTCAATAAAAAAAATAAATAAAAAAAGAATATACAGCGTATATGTACTGTGTGTGTGTACTGTGGGTGTTTTTTTTTGTGTGCAGCCTGTTTGCAAAGGAAAAGGTGCTGAAGTGTTTAATGGATGCTCTTTTTGGAGGGCGTGACGTCCTCCAGGGTTCGTTAATGTGTCACACAGTGAACGGATGTCACATCGCCACTGGGTAGACGTCATCAAGCATGCTCCAGTGAACGATTCTCTCACTTTCACAGGGTGAGAGAGGGAGGACGGGGGGGCGAGGAGTGATGGACGGAAAACCAGCGAGGCGACAATCACAATGGCAGGCAGCGAAGCTTTTGAAGACCATTGAAATGGCAGATAAAAAAAGAAGAAGAGGGGAGTGTAGAGTGGGAAATGGAAAAGGAGAAGAGGCAAAAAAAACAACAACAAACAAACAAAAAAACAGTGATGAGATAAGAATCCCGGTAAAAGCAGAGTGGGAGAATGATCCACCGCAAGGCGAGGAGAAGTGATGAATTAAGAAAGGAATACGGCGAGAACTGCAATGGAGATGCGGGCAAAGTGAGAAGTGTGTGTGCGTGTGTGTGTGTGTGTGTAAAGAAAAAGAGAGAGAGAGAAAGATGAGACAGAGTAAACGCGAGAGGGAGGGTGAGGGAGAGATGAGAGCAGTGGAGGATGTTGAGCTGAAATCTTAACTAACAGAAGCGCTGGCACCACACTGAGAAGAAGAAGCGAAACCAGACAACAGGGCTTTAGGCTAATTAAGGGAAGAAAGAAGCTATAAGCGTGTGTGTGTGTGTGTGTGTGTGTGTGCGCGTGTGCCAATAGTCGTGCATGTGTTTGGGTAGGAGAAAGAAGGAAAAGCGAGGTGATCATGTGCAAGTTAAATATTTTTAACATCACGTTACCTCGTAATGCAACTTACCCTCCCGTCCCTCCTGTCTTCCGTATTTAACTTCATATCTTACTCTCATCTACATCACACGTCAAACTGCTGTCTCTCTTTGTGTGTCTTCGTATCTGTGGGTGTTTTTACTGGTTTAATTACCAAAAGATATCCATCTGGCAGTGAAAAGAGCTCTGGGGTTCAGGCAACACAATATTGTCTCCTTGTTAGTCGGGTCACAGTGTTGATTACTATTCGACGTGACTGAACTGCAGTTAAGCTGCAGTAATATCATATGACACTTTCTAAAGCGTGATCCATATGTTATTATAGTGTACTTGACACTGCATTCAGATTTCCCCCCATGTTTTAATAGCTTTGGCCATCATTCCTATTGGTTATGATAACAGTTATTTACCAACTTCATCCCGAGATGATGAGTGATAAGCTGACTGCTTGTGTTTCTTGCCCTTTAGGACGCCCTTGGAGCAATGTTGCCCAGATTTCAGGGGGTGAATAAACTGGCTTATAGGAATCATGAAGAAAGCTAAGAAAATAGGAGGCAGGTGGTAAAAAAACCCAACTGAATTTCTTTTATCATATGATATTACTGATTCTCTAGTAAATAGAAACAGTGTGAATCTTCATTGCTATTCAAAGTTTGTCTTTAAAGTTATAATCCTGCCTCTATCCTACATAATAAGGTTGAAATCCTGGTTGATTTAGAAACATCTGTGGATACCGGTGATAGAAGTGCGGTTTAATACTACTGCAAACGCTCCTTGAGAGAAATACAAACACAAGAGAAGCTGGTGTATCTGTTTACAGCTCAGCCAAACAAGCTCATGTTGATTTGATAAAGAAGTCAGTCAATAATAATCGCAAACTGCAATCTGATTTTATGCTGTCAAACTAGAAATTGCAGACGTGTGCCAGGTTCGTCTGCAACGACCACCGCGGTGTGAGGACTCAGCATAAAACAGTCATTAAATTTGTTTTTCAAAAATTGTGAATCCCTGCAACCAAGAGAGGACGTTGAGCATCCAGGCATAAATGTGCACAAAAAATATGAGGCTGATGAGTCCAGTGGTATGCGAGATTAGCTGCGGACAGACAGATACACTCACGCACACAAATATATACATATCCAGCATATGCTAAGATTGGCCGACTTTTCGACCCACTTTGAAAAAGGCTTGACGTTACATTTCCAATAGTGCAGTTCAATAATATCTTTTCATTAGACTCCCTCTGTCCAGTAAACACCCATGCCTTTCATATCCACAGTTTTCTGTTAAAACATGTAGTCTCCAACCCCGAACCCAGCTAACCCTGATGACATTTTCTATTTACAACAGTTTTAACCCGAGTTTGATTCATAAACATTGGTGGGGTTGCCCTTTATCAGCTCAGCATCCATCAGCAATCAGTGTAGGTTTAGTTGCTAGTACAGTAACAACTAAACCTTCACAGCTTGTATAACTTGTTGTCTCTGGAGAGTTGTTGTTGATTCAGTTTCGCTGCTGTCCTCTCACCACTCTCCATCTCTTCTTGAACACCTGTACTCATTCTGTCAGCATTTCTGTATCTGAGTCAGCGGCTGTGTCACAGTCTGGGTCATCATGACTTGTCGGTTCTCACGTCACTGACATCAGTGTTTGCGCTTCATCCGCGCTCCCCGGCTGACTGAGCTGTCTGTGTCCTGTTGATTCCAGAAGTCTGAGCATGACTCCAGCCGCTTTGGTTGTTACAGGTGTGCAGTGACTGTGACCGCCGTGGTCATTTTCAGGGACACTGATCTCCCCCCGCCATCCTGCGGACTCACAGAAGTGTTGACTTCTTCATGTTCTTCCTCCCTTGCAGCATTTACAAGCGTGACCAAGTGGATTTAATGTCAACAAGGTGTATGTGAGCGTTTGCCAAACTTTCCCCGAGATTTTCTCACAAAGACTTAACTTTCATGAATATCTTTTTGAAAATGGTGAAGTTGTCACTTAATCACACCAGCGAGGCGAGGCTCATTATTTCTATTGTTTAACCACTTTTCAGTAAAAGAAAAAATCCCTTTTTTCTTTTTTTGGAGCAGTGTGGTTTAAACACCCTGCACACCTACACAGGTGTTTGGACTTATTCTGGCTGATTAAACCTCTGATCAAGTTACCAAAGTCCAAGTACAAATAAGTTTTATAAAGGTGCTAATTGTTCTACCCTCAAATGCACCACAAGCCTAACAGATAAGTGATGAAAACGTTAATAAAATATGTCAAGTTAAGTTTCTATTCAAATGCAGGGCATATTTTTTACCAGATTTCTTGAAAATTAGCGAAAGAAGATGCACGGCCCATGGCCCCTTGGCCCTGGTGGCTCAATCTGACTGCACCTTTAACACCAGGCTGTAAAGCACTGTTTTACCTGCTCCGGTTGAAGGTTTAAAGTCTCTGAATGCACCCAACAGTGTACTGACACACGCCGGAATCACTGCAGCGAGGTGGAAAGGAGGTCAGCAAAAAAAACATGACATTATACAAATGTAAAAGGGCAAGCACGTCGCCTCTTTTAGAAGGAGATACACAATACAGGACAGTAAAGTTTTAATGTTGTTACAGCCCAAGTCACATAAGAAAAACCATTTGTATGGACTTGGACTTGAATCGTAATATTCTTGTGTACGCTCATGAAATGAAGTCTGTTGCCGTAACTCTGAAGAGAATACAAACTGCTTAGTGCAGCATTTTGGTATGTAGAAAGGCAACACTTTGCTTAATCATCATGTCCCATTTTGCTTTTAAATCAATCCCCATGATTCAAGTTCTCTATTTTTATGTACTGTGAATTGCTTTGGCTGCATATTTGTCTCACAAACTGTATATTTACCAAGAATATATATATATATATTGTAAATCAACTGTAAACCTACTATTTATTGTGTTTTTATTGCCGCGTGTGTATATTGTCTTTCTCAGCCAGCAGTGCTGCTGCTGAATAAGCGTCTCTGTTTGCTCACACACTGCCCGTCCCTCCATCCCTCACAGCTCACATTCTCGGTAGCACATTGAATTATAACACAGCCCCCTGAAAATCAATGCATGTTCACATTTCTAGTGTAATCTTCACCAGCCGTCAATCAATGGGCTCATACAGAATCGGACCCGCCTCACAGTATTTGGTTCGGGGGCCGTGGCCTCCGTTCCACGGGGAGTTGCAGCCAATCAAAGGGTGTTACCCTCAAATGATTCAACCACATGACGGGGATCAAAACGAAATTGTCCAAACTGTTCTCTCAAATCCAATCCAATACTGGGGAAAAATGAAAGCAAGACTATTGAAAAAAAAGTAAAGATCGATCCTGTTTTGGTGTCTTAGGCAAATAGGGTGTCGATTAAGTTTGAAAAACACTAATTGAGTTCAGCCAGATTAATTCAGTTCTCCAGTGACTAATTAAGTTGATATCGGCAGCGGTTTGTGTACTTGTTAACTCATCCCCTCAGCAAAACACATTTTTTTCTTGTGGTGAATCCCTTTCCAATACTCCAATAGGCAAAAGCTCAGTAATGAATGAAACACTTACCTACAGAGTATTAGAGCGAAAGTCTCCCTCTCTTCTTTCTGTCTCTGTTTGCGAAGCACTAAAAGGCTCTGCATGAAGATTATTTGTCTGATTACAACCCCACGCCTCACTGTTCCTACACAATCAGCACTGCAATTGACACAATAATGTCAAAGTTTTCCATCAATTTACTCATCCTATTTCATCGCCATAGCAACTAAACAGAGAAACAAACAAATTGTCTCATATGTTGGGCACTAATTTCCCTGATTGGGGAAAATAAGAAGCCAAAATAACAGCCTTTTATTGTCAATTTATGGACAAAGGACATTTTTTTTACGAGCACCAAAGGCAGGTCTCACCACACACAGAGGAATTGTAATTGTGCCTTCTTCTTTTTGGGGCCACCTGAGTCCATCCACACGTTTCAAAAGCAAATCCCTTTAATCTTTGAAAGCAATACGTACGGTTTGGGCTCTCCCACCAAGCGAGTGTTTTTAGCCTTGGCGACACCGTTATTAGTTTGTCATTAGAGGTTTGTCATCTGACCAAGCTTTAAAAGAGCCTAAAAGCAAATGTGTGTGCATGTGTGTGTGTGTGTGTGTGTGTGTGTTTGTGTGTATGTATGTATGTATGTATGTGTGTGTGAGTGTGTGTATATTTGTCTGTCTGTGTGATGTTTTCAATGTATGGAGCAATATTTCTATGTGATATGTGTGAATATATTAGGTAGTGTGCATGTGTGTGTGTTTGTGGGCGTGTGGATTTTTTTGTAAATGTATTCTCGAGTCTTGACTTGCTGAAAGGATGATGACTGTAATCACGCGGGTACCTTTCCATCACATCAAGCTCAAATACTGCCATGACATTTCCAAAGGTGCGTGCTAGATGGAATATTAAAATGCTGTATCACGCCAACTCTTTTAATGGCTTGTCTTTGTGCCTTAAAAGCCGCTTGACATTTCCTATCAGGGTCCCCGGCTGTTTGGTTAGGCTTTTTTGAAGTTTTGCTAAAGTTTAATCCATTGCTTGAATTTTTTTACATGCTTTATGTGTATTTGTTTCTCTCAGTTCTCCGTGATTATGGTAAAAACTGAGCTCTCACTGAGCAAGAAAGATCCACATTGGTTTTTTTGCTCTGAAGGTGAGAGAGATTATATAATGAGTTAGAGGAATAAAAGATTGTTTGGTTGGCTTCTTTGTGTAAGAATACAATTTGAAAGAGCAAACGAGAAGAGGATTGGAACATAAAAAGAGAATGAAGTGTGTGTGTGTGTGTGTGTGTGTTGGTGTGTATCGCTTACATTGGGGGAATAAATGTGCTTACACAGTCACATTGTGGGGACTTGCCTTCCTTTTGGGGACAAAATGCAAGTCCCCATAACGTAAATTATTACATTTTAGAGTAAAGACTTGGTTTCAGGTTAGGGGTAGGGTTAGGTAAGTCAATGTAATGTCCTCTAAAGTGATGTAAACGGGATTGTGTGTGTGTGTGAGTGTGTGTGAGTGTGTGTGTGTGTGTGTGTGTAGGTAGGTCAGCATCTCTCCATTACTTTATCAGCTTGTTGACTGAAATGGAGCAGGACAGCCCCTCAAAATACTGTATGCGCACACGCACGCACGCACGCACGCACACACGCACGCGCACACACACACACACCTGCTGACCTGGTAAGAACAGGGGTAACAGCGTACCTGCACGACAAAAAAGCAGAATCCCTTGGGTTTTGCGGGGCAGAGAGTAACCATGATGTTTGTCGCACCATGCTGCCTTATCATTCTTCTTCTCTTAGTTTCTTTCCCTCTGCAGTAGCTGTTATCCTCCGTCCTACCACCATCTTTCTTTCTCATCCTGAAGCTCTTTTGCTTGCTGAGGCTCATCCAGGCACTGCAGACGTGCCTGGAATCGATTGTCTGATTAATACAGGAGACAAACACAATTAAAAATTGATTTGTGGCTCATTATTGACCAATGTGAATTATTAACCAAGGTCTCACGGCCGTGTGCACGAGTGTGTGTTTTAGTTTGCATGGTCCTGTGTGTGTTTGTACTGCATATTCCGATACTTTTGAGAGACCATATGCTACTTTATAGCAAGAACCTCCAGTTCTTATAAAGCAGCCACACACACACACACACACACACACACACACACATTGGCTGCTTTAATCTTTAGTGTTAGATTAACTCTGCTGGTTTGGACGTATATAAACACTGACAATCAAGAGTTCAGCTTTATCGAAGCGTTAATGTCAAGTGTTAATGTCACACCATGGTTGTTAGGAGTTCATTTAACACTGGAGGTTTTAAATGTTGGGATTTTTGAGATGTGATTCTAGAGATAATATGTGCGTGTGTTGAAGGGGGATGTTTACAGGATGAATTGTTTTATCCATTAAGTCATTACACACGATACTCTCCAACCTCATCGGTCTCATTTAAAAACAACACGGACAACACGTTTCTACTGCGGTGGGGAAAAAATCCACTGACGGCCAAATTGGGATCATTGTGTGCACTTTGCTGGTGCAATTTCAGACAAATTTGGAGAGGCGATGCATTTTGCTCTGTCATTTACGAAATAGATACCAAATAAATATGGCATTGTCATGAAAAGACATATTTCTAAGCTTGTAAAAGCGCTAAATCCTGCACTTAAAGGTCCCGACAGGATGCAAACATTTAGGAATCTCGAACGGGCTGAAAAGTTGTCAGCATCATTTGTAATTTCATCCAAACTGTAACTGAATTGCAGTTTTGGTGTGAGGGCGTATGTATGCACATGACATATACACGTATTTATTCATTCAGTGGCCCTTCATTCATGGCTCTGCACCAAAGCTTGCAGATATTATAAGCCAAATGTGCCACATTGCGTGTGTCTTTTATCATTAATTAACAGCATGAATGATCAGAACAGGCTTCAGTGTCCGCCTCTTCACAGCTGCATGTTTCTCATGTGCCACCTGTCAATTGCAGCTTGTACTTTACCTGACTATTTACAGTATATTTAACTATTATGAGCAACATAACAAGAGTAGCCGACGACTACTAATAAGTACTTTTAATGCTTAATTTCTTCGTTTTGCAGAAGAACAAGCCATGCCATGTTTCAACCTGGCACTGTTCTTGACATGATAAGTGGAACATGATAAACATGCAGCTGTGGAGAGGCAGACGCTGAAGCGCATTCTGATTAACTGCAGACCTTATAGAGAAGAAAGAAACATCCTATATGCAGATTTTGATTCATAATTTGCGTATGAGACGGCAGCTGACGAGCAGTGAGTGCTTGGCTGGAAATGGCGTTGAATTAACAGTGTATTGTCAAGAAAGATGGCGGTAAAAAAAACACACGGGATGTAGCGCACTTGGCTTGCGATATGCAGGAGAGCGGGGGAGCTGTCAATCAAGCACAGCCTGTATACACCCTCAAAGAAGAGCTCTAATTAGATGAAGAAAGGATTGAAATCACTTGTGTGGGCGTTGCATAGGTGTGCAGGGGCCATGTAACGTTTCCTTGTACAAATGAAAATTCAGAAGCAATAAAACACACCAATGCTCAATTTATTACCCTTTTTTATTTATTTAGCATTTATTAGCCTTACTTGGTCTGGTATGACCAGCAGGTTATAGTTGCTTATGTTAGCAAACGTTAGCTAGCTTGTGAATGGGATACTGAGTCATGTCACTATTTTTTGTGTCTAACTAACTTAGACTGATGGTAGAAGATACAACTTTCATCCAGGAGGCCGGAGTTTGCGTCTCGTGTGAAACCAGAAGTCGAAATATTTTGTGTGTATCTACATTACCACGTCACGTACGTAGTATAACTATGTTACGTACTTATTTGAACTCATACCCTGATCTTTTCCTAAACATAACCAAAAAGTTCCGTTTCACAACGTGTTTAAAACTGCGACCGTTTGACGTTAAATAGAGCGGTCACAGATGTCTTTGGGGAAACAAACCTATTCTGTCGTTTAGGTACGAGGACGTGTTGTATAAGAGAAAACATTGTTTTTAATTCATCCTGTTGTTTTTCTGGTGAACACCGTCTTCCTCTTGGTTGGCTAGAAAGAAAACCTGAAACATATTTGTTAATAAAACTCGGTTCAGTATATGGAGACGGTTCTGTCATTCCCTCTGCTTCTCAAGCCGCGCTTTTATAGAAACCAGGACTTCATCCATCTATCTCACCTCACTGTCGCTTCTGACAGTCTCCACATCTAAGCACCCGCCTCCTCACAATAACCCTTCATCGTGTTGTCATTGCCTCCGCCCTCCTATTATGTACAAATAGAGGAGAAGGTTTGACAGTTTGTCAGGCCAGAGAAGATAAGATGGCCATTTAGCAGGCATTCGCTCTCCTATCGTCTGTCTAGATTTAATTACACTGTTAGCTTTCCTCCCAAGACTTTGAAGTCACTATGTCAGGAGAGCAGAGACTAAATGTGATCTGCTTTACCGGCAAGTGTACAGTGTTGGAGCTTGAGGGAGATTTAAGTAGGATTTTCATGCTCTGCAGCCTTGCAGGGTGAATCTTGAAATTAATAACCACGTGTATTTTAAGTATTAAAAGTGCCGTATCATAATTAGACCTTGATTTAATATGAATCCACCAAATTACAATAGCAGTCCCATCCGTGCCAGTTGTAAGCACAGCTGCAGAGCCTGAATGCAGCATTCCCATCAGGACAGTGCAGTCTGTGAAACATGCACTGCAGTCAGAGCCTGAGGCAAAAGAGGAGTGACCCTTGTAAAATGCGACGGAACAATGTAGGCAGCAGGGTGGGGGTGTCGTGTAATGAGCGGGGAGACTATCCTTCAAACCAAGGACCTGAGCTCTGGTAGACTACCAGCGCCACTAAAGAGTCCTTGAGCAAATCACTGAATCTCCACTGAAAAGAGAATTTCCTTATATTCATTATTATGGCTGGAGCATCCTTTTCAATCAAGAGGAAACATGAAGGATGATAACACTTATCGAGAGACCCTGTGCGTGATTTTCTGAGGATAAACATGCTCTCAATATTCTTGCCTGAAACTGCAAGCACCGTGATAACTTGAACTGTGAGGGGAAAATAGATGTAAATTCTGAAATTGAGATGTCCTCTACTTTTACCAGGATGATGGACTTGGTGTACTTTGGCTTTTTATCAGTTTCCCGTTTGTTGCCCTTTCCCTCTTTCCCCCTCTTTCCTTGTATCCATTGTTTCATTAGACCCGATCTATTGTTGCATTTGCTCGTTTGGGCCTCGCTCCTTTTTCTTTCCCTATCAGTTGTTTGCCAGGCGGTGAGTCTGTGAAAGCTGTCTGATTTATAGCAGCGTAGAGAGCCATGCTGGACAGGAGTCTTCCTCTGGCTGTTCAGTAAATGTGTGTCTGTGTGTGTGTGTGTGTGTGTCAGTACAGTATATGCAAATAAAGAGGAAAAATCCACATTGTGTGTTGGCATGTGTTTACATGAAATGGAAATGGAAAAAAAAATCTCATTTGAACAATGTAGAACTAGCATGGCCATTTTGCTATTGCAACCCACGCAGACTAATCCTGAAATACAGTATATTTTAGAGTAAACCGTGCTCTATGAGTGCTCTACCTCACTGAGTGACAAGCTAATGTGATAAGCTAACATCTGTGTCAAGCTTACGTTATGGTAAAGCCATCCATGGTGACAAATTCTAAATGTTTCATCACAGGTGGCTGCTTTTCTCTCCGGGAGCGTTCCCAGGGTTCTATGTTAGCTGTGTAAGATGACACATGAACGAGACTTTTCAAAGGGTTTTACGTTGTCAGCAATGTATGTTTCACTAGGTCAAATGTTGAAATCACCCACCTGCATCTTAGCCTACGTACTCCTTGAACCTAGGCCTTCAAATGTGTGGGTTTTCTTTTTTATATCTTCAGAAGTTGATACCTCCACAGTCGCTCGACGGATTCATGCCTCTGAAGCGTCCTCCTCTCTGCATTTGTTTGCAATTAGAACGGTGAAGATAGGTCTTGCCAATCTCGACCTCTTTCTTCATTATCCGTTAGCAAAGAGAGAAATGATTGCCTTAGTTGCAACAAGAATTCAGACCGGTCAGACAGAAAGTGCTTTTTAGGAATAATGCCTGTTGGAGTACAAGGCACAGCCTGCTGTGAATTTTGAACGTGAACATATCATTACAAATAAAGTCTTTTATATCACAATTGAAAGTGACGGCCCAAACATTTATCCCTCCAGAACTCGAAACCAACCAAGAAATAGAGAGAAGAAGGAGGGACAGAAGTAGATGCCTCTCCGCCTGCCCGTTCATTTACACCTCTATTTACATCTTATTGTTTGCGCCTGTCTTATGCCCAGTCTTTTCCATGCAAATACTTGCATGTGAAATGTATATTGATGTGTGTATGTGCATGCTGCATGTTTGCCTACTGCTTGGCGTCTTATTTGTGTTGACATTTGTTGACATTCTGAGCTGAAGGTTTTCAGGAGTTGATTTGGAGATTTGCAGTTCTCCGGCCGCCACTCCTCAGTCCTCTCTTTCAGTCCAAATATTTTCTCTTTGACTATACGTTGTATCATTTTCTGGGTTTTCAGAACCTTGAACTCCTCGGTTCACTAATTGGGATACAAATGCACAAGTCATGTCCGTCTGTCTGTCTGCCTGCCTGCCTGCCTCCACCTGTCAGCCTATCTGCCCACCCTCTCGTTCTTTCTCGGTTTCCAACATTTTCTTATGGTGATATAAAGAAGCTATGTTGCTAAGGTAACCGGGCTTCCTATCATTCCAGGATCTATCACAAGTGTGTTCAACAAGCCAGTTTGAGGTTGAAATCATTTGAATTTAGAAAAATGTTTTAAATGTGGATTTCTGCAGCAAACCCAGCAGTTATGGGATATTTTATATCTATCTATCTATCTATCTATATATATATAGATATATAGTGTGTATATATATACTCAGTGAAACGCTGTTTTTAAAGTCAGACTTTGACATCTGGGTTAAACCAAGTATTTCACGGTTTGATGCATGTAGTAATGCATGTGTTTTATATGTACATATGTGTTCAAGTCCTGCTCTTTGTTAACCATACTCTGTGTTTAAATTATAAGCAGGACTCTACTGAAAGTCTGATCAAGTATATGACCACATTTTCACTAAATATATATATATAAAAAAAACACCTTTTAGTATTTAGTTATGCAAATAGTTTCGCTTTTATTTCTTCAGGTTTTGAGATACCCTCTTCTGAGATTTCTGCCTACATCCCAATACAATGGAGAGCATTTGAATTTGAGAGTTAGGCACAACAATTGACACCACTCTCATAAGTTTAGAGCTGGAGCCAGGAGGTGGTTAGCCTAGTTTAGCGTAACGACTGGAAGCAGGGGAAAACAGCTAGCCTGTCTGTCTCCAAAGTAAAAAAATGTACCTATCTTTACCTCTAAATTACACTAATAATGCATAGTAACACGTACAAAAAACAGTGACGTAAATACACCAGGATTTAAAACTGAAATGTCAAAGAGAAATAAATTAATTCCAATAGAATCGGAATCAGAGGATTACGTCAAGGTGCACGTGCACCTCGGGGAGGTGACATTAATGCGTGCGAATGTTCCGCACGGAGTTTAACTTTGGTGAAATTTGCGTTGTTGACCAATAGCAAGCCGTCTTTAAAGTGCTGATCTCGGAGGGGACAGAGAGTCCAATAGAGTATACTGTACTATTGTACTCGTCCTGAATAAACTGTGAAACGTATTGTCCTGTTAGCGTTCCAGCCAAGCTAACGAGTTTGCTAACTGACTGTTAGCAAGCTCGTTAGCTTGGAGCGCTTTGTTTTTCGTCTTCAATAACTTAAATGCTGCAACATGGTAAACTAAAGGCCAGTGGAAGCTATTGTGACTGAGCTAACGGTTTACTTGGCAGCTTCAGCAGCCCACTAACTGGCCCTGCAAAGCAAAGCAGCAAAGCAGAATCATAGAGGAATAAGTGGACAAGGAAATGAAATGAAACGATGTAGTCAAATTTAGGGTCATACATACGTTTTTATCAACATTTGTAAGGCTTTATAGGGTTTGTCCATCTTGTTTATCCTATGAGAGCACAGCAAAGGCACACACACACACACACACACACACACACACAGACACACACTCACGCACAAGAGGAAAGTCTGGCCATGGTTAGGAGTTAATCAACCTGTTAATTGCCCCTCCGTGACAGGTTGATGTTTTTGTTTTTATCTCTCTCTCTCTCCTTCCTTCATCCTCTCTTCCTCTAAGATCCTGCTGTGTTAAAAATCGGACCCAATCAGTCATTCGCAGAAGCAATTAACTGCAATTGGCCTGGGCTGGATGGGAATTGTGCTCCATCACAGTGTGTGTGCGTGTGTGTGTGTGTGTGCGCGCGTGTGCATTGTTTTCTACAACTTTCATTGAGGAAAAGCTCTGTGTGGGCACAGGTTTTTGTTGCTAAAGAGACGACTGACTCTCAGGTCACAAAGTCTGAGAGCGGATTATTATTTGTAACACTGGAAGTTTCCTTGAGCTTATTATAAAAAAGAGAATATATTATTTAGGCTGAAATCGGTAATTTAGCCAAACATTTGGCAGCTTCTGTTAAAATATTTAAAATCTCATATAAAATGTGTTTTCCCAGAACATACCAAAGGAAAGTTTATTAGTTTCAGGTATTACATTTAAAGGTCAAACCCATAAATGTAAGCTGGGGGGGGGCATGCACATTCTCTCTACAGGTGATGTCTCTTTCTGGTAATTGCCTTCCAGCATGATCTCTGGACCACCACTCCAAGGGAAACCCTTATCGCTTGTACACTGTTGGTGTAATTCCTTTGCAAAAACAAATTAATTACTCACAGTATTGAAGGCTGAGAGCTGCTGTGAGCCTCGTTGGGATAAAAATATAAAAAAATATAAATATATAAAGTTAAATAAAATGTTTCTTGCTATCTAATTTAATTAGAATTGAAACCGTTATTGTTAAAAGTGTATTTAAAGGCCAGCTGGGTCTTATTAAATGAGACACACATACACATGTACGTATACCAACTACTGATGTTGTGAGATATAAGCAAGCGTTAACAAATGCGTGGGAGTGTTGAATGTGAACATGGGCGGGCAGAAGCAACTCGTTATCACCTGCATGTTGTGTTCATGTTTTCGCACTGACTGTAACACGGTCTTTGCGTTCTTTAGTTACACTCTTTGGTTTGACTCAAGGTCTTACAGGACTCTAAATGCTCTCGATTCCCTTTTGTTGCCTGTGCGTGGAGTTGACCTCAGGTTGTAGATAATGAAAGAGGATACTTTTTAAAAAAAAATTTTTATGGTAGAATATATTACAGAAAGGTTTGGAAGATAGCCAGTTACTATTTTAAACTGTTGAAAAGCACTTTTGGGAAGTAGATGGGATTTTTTTGTGCTGAATCATGGTTTTGCACAAAAATGCCATAGTGCTTGTGCATGTGCATATGAGTGTGTACGTGTTTTACTCATTGCTTTATTGTTACACCCTGCTTTGTGTGTGTGTGCGTGTGTGTGTGTGTGCGCGCGTGCGTGTGTGTCCTTTGCCCTTCATTGGGAATTCAGAGGCGCTCTATTTTTGTGCCTCACATTTCTCATCAATATTTTACTCCCTCTCCTCCTCTTCTCTCCTTTTTCTCGCACTCCCTCGCTCTTTCTTGGGCATCAGAAAGAGGTTTTATCTATGCTCCGCCGCACACTATTGAAGGACTGGCTGGCGGTGATCCCGTTGGGACGATATGAGTTGCGTCTGGTGCTATAAAGGAACTGCCACCGCCAGACGGTTGCAAACAATCCTTTAGCTATTTGTTTTTAACCTTTATTTACCCACAGTACGTACATTGACAGAGTCCAACACATGCTCACACAGTTTTTAGCTATCCACAGAGGAGTTGTCCAGTACAAGCAATCTTTGACACGAGGTCATTTAACAAATCTCCCGGAGCAGCGGCGGTCAAGGGCAGGCCAGTCGATGATAGCTGTTGATATAGTTTGGTCCATTTCCCCCAAATCATACGCCCCCCCCCCCCCCCCCCCCCCCCCCCTGCTGAGTCAATTCCAGATGCCCCATCAACACAAATGACACCACACAGCCAGAAGCAGACAGAGGGAGGGTTAAGAGAGCAGAGACCCCATGTAGCGCCACATAATAGCAGCTTACCCCCCATAGTGATGAACCATGGCAGACGTTATGAATGTAGCTCTAGCTCCAAACGTTTAACCTTTGACCGGACATATCTGCAGGTGGCGCTCTTTCAGTTTATTTCCCTCTTTCGACCCATTTCGGCACTTCCTTCAAGGGCAATTCCAAGCTGTGAGCGAGAGATGAGGTCTGTTCGTTAAACTTTATTTTAAAAGTCTGTTAATTACTTATAATTTCCTGAGAAGGTTCCTGAAAACTATGTCATTTAGATACTTATAATAATAGGTCAAATAAAAACACTGTGCAAATGATACACAACCAGTTAATACGTTTCAATAAAATTCTAGTGTAACCTAGAGTCAGCGCACAGCAGTTCTGCAATCATGCAAATATTAGCAATTTGTCTACAGGCAAGCATACATATCAACATATATATATATATATATATATATATATATGTTGATTTGTATGCTTTGTAAGAGAAATAATTGAATTGAAATGAATTAATGGTGAATAAATATGTAGTTTAATGAGCACCAAATTACAATGTTCATAGCAAATCTGTAAAATGTTCACCCGAATGTTCACCAAAGTTCAACTGATGCGATTTTGCTTCGCCACCGGAACCAAATGTTTTTTCGCCCCTTTGTTCGCATAGAATGGAAGTGGACAGGAGGCGAATGTTAATTTGTCCGACGGTCCCCTCATACCTTATACTGCATTCAAATTCAGAAATACTGGGAAAGCCAAGTGGTCAGTTGAGCAATTGGTCAACCACAAAGCTGGATCTCCAGCGGAGCACGATACCTGTTGAAGGATCCTTTAGACAAATGCTACTTACCGGTTACTTTACATACTTATATTGTATTTTATTTTTTTTTAAAACCATCACCCAGAGACATTTTGAGCATCATTTTAATATTCAAAGTATAAACTTGGTTCATCATTTCAACTACACACACGTCATGACTCGCATCACAGTAATATTTGTTTAAATAATGAGATAATTGAATCATCCCAGCTTCAAAAATTCATGTTTCAGTCCAGTGATTTGATTGAGTCCAATTAATCAACTCACTAAACTCAAAGGTTGCTTAAAGTCCCTGCTTTTGATAACATTTGCCACAGAAATGTCCAACATTAATTATATCCCTAAATGATAAGGACAAGTGGAGCACAAAGTAGACTGAATTTATCATAACGATAGATTGTGGCTCCTGAAATATAATCATTTTAATTCCTAAAACATTTCTAGCATTGTTTGCTTTATTACAGTAATTGCTGTCAGTGTTAATGTAAAAAACACACGTCATATTTTCTTGCAAGCGCTGTAGCCAAGTGACATCCAAAGAACTGAAATCATGATTGCTAATGAACTATCCGGCCACTTTTTAATATTTGGCTCTGCTCCAGCTCCAGTGTGTTTTTGTTTTTTTTCTTCCCTTTTTGTGTATCAGAATAAAGGGTGTGATTATAGAGGACATTAGCCCCTCTGCCTGCCTTTATTAGGCCACACATGAAGGGCTTTATTTCATCAGAGCTGACACCCTCCCCAGGAGTCATTTCTTTTTGCAATTTTCTGCTCGGTTTCATGTTCCATTACCGGCAGATTATGGTTTTTTTCCTGTATTGCACATACACTCATTTATGGATGAGCTCACGCACAAACACATTTGCAGCACTTACACACACACACACACACGCGCACACACGCACACAGCTGCACACACATATTGTGAATGCTCATGATCCCGTGCACTATTCTTATTGGACCACTGGTTGCTGAATTGTGAATGGGAGAGCTTGCCTCGAGGAGAGGACAGTAGTTAAACCAGCGCTGAATTGCTTTCTTTACTATGAAAGTAAAATCAATTCCAAAACTCATTACCTGTATGGATGATTTAAAGGCACTCTGTGAAAGGAATGGTGAGTTTTTATTCCTTAATTTCCCTGTGTGTGTTTACTTATCCATATGTGTTTGTGTGCATTCTTTGTGTGTAAGGGAAATTGGTTGGAACCTCAATAGGATATTATATATTTATATTGACTTTTAAGGTGCTGATTAAACGTAGTAGGGTTTGTTTTATGATGCGCCACATATTTGATATTTGAAAGACTCCTTGTCGTGAGGAGTACCGAGTGAGTGAAAACAGTTGTATCTCTCCTGCAGTTCTGGTGGAGCTTTGTCAAGTCGGAGAAAGTAACGCTGATGATGTCATAGTGATGTCATCAGAGTGATGGACGGTTTAACTTTTTAAAAGTCTGCCTTACAAACAGGTCCGGATTCATCACAGTGTGGCGCCCTCGAGTAATCACACTTTGAGGTGCCCCCCCGCCGACTTTACACGTAAAAAAGTCCAATTTACTATTGGCACAGGACCATAGATCTACATGACCTTATAGCTGCAGGCTGGGTCCGGCGCCATGAGGGGTCTTAACTGGCCTTAGTCCCCTCAGTTGTATTTTTTTTATCACCTCTGTTAAAGCTTTATGTATCTAAAGAAAAATAACAAAAACAATAACATTTTTGGCGGAGATACATGATGTGACTATCGTTTTTTTTCAAAACCATGGACAGCGCTGAGTGTTGTGTGTACGGGGTGCGTGTGTCGGCGTAACGCTGTCCATAGTACTGATAAAGGAGTCCATGGTTCTGAAAAAAAACAGAAACGAACGGTGCTTGCTTTTCATGGTTGTTTGTAAGACTCGGGCGTTAATTAAGGAAGGAGGGTCGAACCTAACCCTAGCCGCATGGATCTAAGGATGGCTTTGTCAGCTGGTCAGTCGGGCGGGCGGTACGCCGCGTTGCTCCAGACTGACATATCTGAATGACTTTTGGATGGATTGCCATGACATCTTGTACAGACATTCTAGGTCCCCAGAGGATGGATCCTAATGACTCTAGTCATTCTGACTTTCCCTTTAACGCCACCAATAGTTCGACATTTTGGTTTCGATCGAAATGTGTGAACTACTATGAGATGGAGCCCCGTGAAATTTGATTGCGACATTCATATTGTAACGAGGATGAATTGTAATAACTTTTGTGATTCCTAAACTCTTCCTCTAGCATCATACGGTCAATTTTGGTTTGTCCGAAACTTACATTTATGACCGCAAATATACCAAAACTAATGACGTTCACATCACACTCAGGCTGTGCAAATAAGCAAATGTGAGGATGTTAATACCTTCAGATGATGAAGATGGTAACCATTGTACATGCTAAACATCAGCATGTCATCATCGTGAGCGTGTTAGCATGCCAACGCTAGCATTCGGCTCAAAGCACCTAGCACAGTTGTAGCCTCTTGTGGCCTCTTTTAATCAATTAGTCACCAGGACAAAATGTTGGCATTGTACGTTTCTGAAAACAACACATTTGTTGAATGTTAACATTTTTGCGACTGATTTTTTTACTGACAACGTTATTTCATATGACTCATGTCATAGGACGTTGCCATGTGACGCTATGTCACTGAGTCACATGACATTACGTCCGTAGCGTTTTTTTTATAACCCAAACCATGATCTTTTTCTCTTTACCTGATCATTATAATGTTAACCACATGGCATCGTGGGTTTCTGCTAGTGTGATACAAGGCTGATATGAAACTTATTTATGAAACGTGTTTTTAGTTCAGAAACATTCGGTGTATTCATGGTTTTGCAGAAGTGTACAATGTCAACAATATTTCTGGCGACTGGGTTGAATCAATACAGTTGTCTTCATGGCTCGTGTTTTGCTCACACAATAAACCGTATCAAATCAAATCAAGTATTATGCCGTAAGATTGGAATTGTGATTTATGGTTATTTTTGCTGGATTATGCAGAACAGTTGTTACAGTCATGGAACTAAGTATAAATAAGTCTAAATACACCTATCAGGCTTGTTTCTCTACTGCTTTGGCTGGCTGCCTTCTTTTGTCTTCATCAGTGATTAATTCTGTGTGGTGTTGAGTGGGATCTGCCTTCAGTGCTGTTGGGTGTTAAAATAAAAAATGTCCATGACAAACAGCTTCAAACTTCTGCTCATTGTTATAAAATACAAAATAGCATTTGACCTCAGATCAGGTGACACTTAAAGTTGACTCTCCACCGGTGTATCATCCTCCATTTCCACTTCCTCTCTGTGCCCATGTTCCCTGTGTGTGCATACTCATAAACAAAAGCCGTGATTGTGTTGACTCAACCTGATACAGCCTGCCTTGAACATGAACACATTGCAGTTTGTTACTAAGTCTATTTCTTTTCCCCATACAGTTTGCTTATGCTTTATATTTTAATTTCCAACAGTGTCGGTGTCTTTTCTTGCATGACCTGTTTTTTTCCGCTCCAGATATATTAAAGAAATGCATATATTAAAAACAGATGATATTACTTGGAGGTGTGCAGACAGACAGGATACAGAGCCAAAGAGAGAGAACAGCCTGTACTTTTAGTTCATATAGTCTTGTGTGATTGTGGACAAGAATAGAAACCCCACGTGGGTCACTGAGAGGTGAGAGTGAGAGACAAGGGACAAGAAGTGATAGACAGCGTTAAAATGAGCACGGAAGAATAAAAGGACAAGAAAAATACCAGAAAAGACAGCAATTTCTGATCATATATGACCGACATGTCACTAGAAGTATCATTGTGTTTTTCTTGGCAGGCGTTTCTGTGTCATCAGGGGAAATATGAGGGCGGACAGAAGTGTTTCTGTCTTCTGTGTGTGTGTGTGTGTGTGTGTGTGTGTGTGTGTGTGTGTGTGTGTGTGTGTGTGTGTGTGTGTGTGAGAGAGAGACAGAGGATATCTTTTGACAGGTGTACCATCATTAATTCTATGTTAAAGTAGCACTCATTAACTCCTCAGGAAACTGGTGTGTGTGTGTGTGTGTGTGTGTGTGTGTGTGTGTGTGTGTGTGTGTGTGTGTGTGTGTGTGTGTGTGTGTGTGTGTGAGAGAGGTTGCTCTACACTTAGGAATTCATTTGGCTCGGTTAAACACCATCAACACTAATTGATGAGTGTCGGCGGTGTTATTGACAGCAATCTCTGTTTCATTCTCGACCTCCTCATCCGTAAACCTGTTGCCACTCACTGATAAGCATGACCGGCTTTGATAGTGTTTATTAAAAGGTGATCATTTCATCCTTGAGTTTTTTATTTATTTGATATTTATAACAGAGGAAATGTCTTTAAACTTCAACCTTAAAAAGCGCAGAACTCTTTATCTCTCGGGGAAGTTAGATGTAACTCCCTTGTTGTTTGGTTGAGCAAATTCATTGAATATAGTGTTATGATGAGTAATCAGTGTGTATCAAAGACAGATTGTGACTGAGATCACTAATTCTGTACTAAGGTAATAATACAGATCATTAACTATGATTTCAGACATTTCACTTTCCAGTTGCGGCCACTAACAGAGAGATGTATTTCCTCTGTGAATGATGAAGATGTTGGATGGGATTTTGTTCCACTACACCTGCTTTCTTTCACAATACCACCACTGTATCTATACATATGTCTGAGTGATATACTGACAATTTCCAATACAATATACACGTATTTGACGCCTAAACATAATGTAACTGAAAGTGAAACGTACGAAAAACAACTGATAACAGCCATTTAATGTCCTGATGACATAAAAGAAACAACAGGTGGGAGTCTTGGGCCCCTGGGCCTTTGCTCACTTTAAGGTCTAAATCATTGTTCTTTTTTACAAAAGCCATAACAGAGAAAGTGAATAAATATTGAACTCTACAGTCTATCGTCCAAAATACTGAAATATTATTTTCATTGCCCAGCCCTAGCACATAACTGTTGCTCAATTGCGCTGGGAATGAGCCATGGTCATAAATATGCAAACACACGCTGCGGGCCTGGATGAGCTTTGTGCTTATTCACCAACCTCTCACCTCTTAAATAGCCTTAGCAGGCCACACACTGACTGTCAAATGGCCACATGCTAGTTTTCCAGCTGTACTAATTCTCATCCAGAGAGAGAGAGAGAGAGAGAGAGAGAGAGAGAGAGAGAAAGAGAGAGAGAGAAAGAGAGAGAGATTACAAACATCCCCACACAAACCTCTGCAGCGTGAGACTGAAAGAGAGAAAGAAATCAAGGCTCTCAGTTCAAACTCTCTCTGTGAAAATGAATTCACTGAGGGCATTATTCAACAGCGTGCAATTGTAAGAGATGCAAGAGAGATTTCTGGGTGCAAAGAGAAATGTTACGAAATGGTAAAATTTAAACCTTTTACTGGGCGAAAAACACTCTGGAGTATAACATGACAAAATGTTAAGAGAATGACATTTAGCAGCAGCGGGTTATTCAGAGCAGGGCAGCCAGGAAGGTTGTGAAATGCTCATAATGACATTTACAGTAACCTTTTCCTGTGACTTTTTAAAAAGGGTTAAAACCACAGAGACGGAAAGATGAGGCTATGATAGGTCCTTCCCATTAATCAAACTGTGATTGTGCAGGGCCACAGCCTGAGGGCTATTTCTCTTCTCACTCATTAAAGAGTGAGGAGGACGGGGGCCACACACGTGAAACAGCCAGGGTGGACTGATGGGTACAATAGTTGTCAACCCGGCATTAAACCCTTCGATAGACCTGCTGGAGTGTCTTTGAGCCAGACACTGAATCCCTGCTATTTCTGACCGCCACAGGGGGCGCTAAATCAACTCATCATCATTAATGAAATGTATTCAAATCGCATTCACTTGTCAGGAATGTTTTCATGGAATACATGAATGTTTTATTGCCAAATTGTTGATTATTATGTAGAAATGGGTTTGGAGAGAAAAAAAAAAAGCTGTTAAATGGAGCTGATTTTAGAGAAAGGGGGCTGCGTTGATAAACACTGAATATGAAAGACACAAGAGCAAATGTGATGAGACATTTACAAAATGTTCGTGAATGAGACCTACTGCTGTCAAGGGAATGGAGAATGACTTCTGCGGTCAAGATCTTTCATTTCATTTATGTCCATAATAGATTTCACCTGACAAATGTCATCCTCGACATATTGACTTGCATGATGGAGGATTCTTTCTTCCGTTCCAAAAGCAATCAAATATCTTCCTCTTTGGTGCCCAGAGTAAACATAAAGTGAATGTTCGTAAAGCTGTTCAACTAAATAAATGAAAGGTACTCTCCCACGGCATTTTTTTAAGAGGTTGTTGACAATATGCTGCTGACATTTAGCAGCCACTGTCTCTTGACAGAGGTTAGGGTTAGAAGAGGCTCGTAGGGCCGAGCGGTGCAGCTGCGGTGGAGCAAATATCCTGAGGCCATTCAGTCCCTAAAGTCAGTGAAGCACAGTCAAATGTTGGAGCACCTGCCCCCTCAGAATAGAAAATGTATGGGCTGTAGAAAAATGGTTTATCAACTGAGAGCGTTTTTATTTGCCGCTGACCTTCAAGATTTTACCAGATCACATAACGTTTTCCATAATAATATTATTGACTTCACAAAGTTGTGGTTTTAAGAGTAGTTGTTTCAAACAATTCCCCTGAATATTATTCAGTGGAGTCACTCAACCACAGTGGTGGAAAGCAACGACATTTACTGAAGCACTTTTGAGGTATTACTTTACTTTCATTCTATGCTGCTTTATACTTCTACCCCACTGCATTATAGAGAAAAATATTGTACTTATAGTTCCACTTGACTATATTTATTCTCCAGCTATAGTTACTTTCCAGAAATGCAATGATCATCTAATAGAATGTGGCGCACTGTTACAGGAGTTATGCAGTATTTGTGTTTTAAAAATGTGGTATTTCCACTGTTATTTAAGTAAACGATCTGGATACTTCTTCCACCACTGCCCCACAAAAAAAAATAAAAAAGACGAAATACGTGAAGTATATACACACATGACCAAACTACCACTTTGATGTAGGTACAAAAAAAGACAACTGCAAGTGCATAACTCAAATTACCTTTCATACCAACACATTGATTTCTGGTTTGTACATTGCTTCAGAGCTGTGATACTATTCTAAATGTTAATGAGCAAACAGCTTTTAGTACAGGGTTTAATGCACAGTGCAGGTGCAGGCAAACTTGTTTAAACGGAGGTGTATATTTGCATGTCAGTTAGTCCACCTGTTACACCTAAAGCTGGGCGGGGCGTGCAGGTTGTTTCCAGTCGTGTGGGGATGTGTGTGTGTGTTCCGCTCCAGTGCTCACATTTAGCTATTACCACTCACACACACCAGTTTGCTTCTCTGTCCAAATACTGTCAATACACCAAAACTAAGGTTTTTTTAGCTAAAACTTTTTGGCATAAACCTTTATAAAAAGGTACAGTAGGCTGAATCTCACCTACTGTAAGAAGCTTACATTCATTTGACCCGATGAAGGTGGACTGACTGAAGTGTTGTGACTACATATAGTCCTGCATTTCTAGCTCCAGCTCAGTTTACAGAGTTTTTGGTAGCACATTCCCGTCATTAAAGGATAAGGTTGGTGCTTTTCTGTATTTCTGTTGCTGTCATCAAATTGCATAAAAAGACCAAAAATCAACCTCCAAACTTTCCAACTTTCCAACTTCCTACGTTTTGTGTCCAACTTTTACTCAAACAGGAATACATTTCAGCATTTGCCAGGGTCTAATTTCAGCTGCAGGTTTGGTGCTCTAGTGAGTATTTACAGCCGCAGGATTGTTTATACAGGATTTAGCCAAAATAAAGAACAGTGCCCATGTTCGTAATAATAAAGTGACATGTCGCCCAGTGCAATGATCTAGCTCAATTATGTGTTTCTAATAGTTTTTATTCAACAAATATTACTATGTCAGGCAATACTTGTTCGTGCGGTAATTTATTGTTGGTTTTTGTCTTTTCATGTAGTTTGATTATAAGAAAAAATATAGAATATGACACACTTGAATGCTGCATACAGGTTTTAGGGCGCAGGTTTTCCATCTTAAAGAATCACTGTTCAAGCACCTGCCTATTCCAGGTGTAATGCACAAAGACAATGCTTTGAGGGCATTGATAAGCCAAAAGACTATGTCATTTAAATGAATAGTTTTAAAGCGTGTAATCCTTTTTGAAGTCAGTGTGTAGGTGCTGTTTCAAACATAGAAATACTACATGTTATCTATGCACACATTTTTACAACAGATGTTTAGAGGGAACCACTGTTAGCAACGTTTTAACAGCATGTAACCTATTTACCACTGCCTCATTTGTTGTTGAATAAAGCGCTCATTCTAAAGAAACGGCGTGAAGGGAAGACGAGACATTGAAGCCTACTGGGAGTCCAGGCCAGTGTCTAGATTAGAGGGAGATCCTCTTAAAGGCATCACACAGACAGGATATTCTGTCTTGTTCCCTCCTCCCCAGAACATCTCCTCTGAGACCGCTGATTTAGCTGGCAGCAGGCTAGCTGGGATCTGCTTTGTCCAGATGCAAACACACACACACACGCACACACACACACACACACACACTGAAGACAAACCCCAGTGTGCATTGAATACATCCGTACCACTGCACAAAGGAACAATAGCTGGTCCCCTGTGAGTCGGTGTGTGTGAGAGAGAAAGAGAGAGATTTGGTTGTCATGTGTTTGTCTTACATGAGTAGCTATTAAGGCTAACCACTAGTTTTAAGCTTTGGAGGGTTTGCACAGGCACACACACACACACACGCACACACACGCGCACACACACACACAGACATGCAGACACAACACCTAAGTGGATGTACAACATGACAGTGGCTGGAGTTGCCCTAGTAACAGCGTTTACTTTCACACTGTCGCTGATGGATACAAAGATGCAGCCCTTAATGAATATACAGGCACTGAGCATATGACCGATATAGCATTTATATATATATATATATATATACATATATACAACCTCACACAGCTTTGATAATTAGGTCTCACATTTCCACATACACACACACACACACACACACACACACACACACACACAAACACACACACGCACACACACACACACACACACACGCACACACACACACGCGCACGCACGCACACACCCAATGTCACGTCAGATAGCAGAAGCCTCTCCTCAAGCTAACAATGGGGTGTGCATTATCTGCCTGGAACAAACACACACACACACACACACACACACAAACACACACACAAACAAACACACACACAAACAAACACAAACACACACACAAACACAAACACACACACAAACACACATACAAACTCTGACACTGGATGCCCCACTACCCTGATTTTGCAAACTCACAGGGGGATGTCTGATGCACTCACACACATGCAGACACACACACACACACACACACACACACATAATCACCCACCTGGGGCAACCTCTATTTAACATGGAGCTTTTTAGAAATGTACTGAACAAACAGAACTGCGGGTAAAACAGAAAATGAAACGGTTAAATGATGTTTATGTAAATCCATTTGGAACAGATGTTTGTTAGCAAGAATGACATGTTTGGATGATTTAAATGCGTTTAAATTATGACTAAAGTTCCAATTTCAAATCTGAAACAGCCACATGTATACTTCTACAAACAGGATTTTGCCAATTTTCTAAATAAAAGTGTGTCTCAAAACAGAATTTAATCTCAACGTGGACTTGCTGTGCAGGCAGTATAAAAAATGTTAAAACAATGAGAGGAGAGTAAAGCAATACAAAGCAAGACTGTTGAAATACCAGCCAACAGAAGCTAAAGAGAATTAGAGGAAAAGGGAGTTAACAAGAGAAGATGTGTCAATACATTCTCAGCAAAGCTGATAGAATAAAGTATTTGGGTCAATTCCTGGAGAAAATCTTCTTAAGGCACAAGATTCACGGGCTTATTAGTCTGTGTTTTGACGTGAAGCACGTCTGAGTGGTGAGATTGCAACATCTGCAGACACACACACACACACACACACACACACGCACGCATACACGCAGCCACCCACGCACGCACGCACACACACACTGAATAGGTAGAGGACCTGGGTCTGATTGAGCTTGTCAGTGTAATAAACATCACCTACACCAAACAAAAACAGTCCCACATGAGACAAACACACACTCATGCTGGTTTCCCACACAAACACATAAAAACTCTTTGTCTGCCATTCCAGCTGCAGCTCGGTTATTTGTGACCACAATGAGGCTAAAATGATAATTCCTACCTACAGTATATTCGACTAGACAAGCTCCATGGTAGCAATATTATATGTTGAAAACCCTCCTTAGCTCTTGTATACAAACAATAATAAATCACAGGTGTAGCATGCTGCCTGGCAGAACAAAGACACACTACGGCAGAAGCTTTGCATAAATCCACTCGCTGGTCCGTTCAGACTGAATTAGGCGAACGTAAGGAGACACAAGAAGTTAGACCGAGGTGATTAATCCCACCTTCACTGAAACTACAGCTGATCACAAGAGAAAGGGAAGGCACCGTCTGACTCTCAGAGCAGAGGAGTCAAAGCATCAATCCGGAGATACAACACAGGTGCCATAACAACACAATGTGTTTCCTCACGATAAGCATTACATGGAGGACATCTTGTCCACAATGCAGTTGTGAAATATGATATAAGAAGCCAACATGGGTTGTGTTGTAATGTGAAAAGAAGGAAAAACACATAGTCTGGTGACCATCACGCCTGCGGATGTCTAAACACCAGCAGGATAAAACCCACACATGGAAAATAGCCTTTGGCCAAACATTGTATGTTCCCATTGACTCTATACAGCTGCCTATATACTCCTGGATCCCATATGGATTTTTTCATAAAACCATTATGGGTTTGATGCAGATGACCATTTTACTGCCTCCAAATACTGTGCAGATATATGAAGCCCATTTGGCTTGAGGCAGGACAGGAGGCACTCGAGTATAAATAATTCATACAACCATGGTCATGTGTGTGAGAGTAAGAGTGAGAGATCATGTGTTTGTGTGTATGTGTGACCAAACAACACCTGCCAGACCCAAGTGCTTATTTTCATATTTCAACCTCCATTTATTTCAACCAAAAATCAGAGATCAGGGTTAAATCCACTAAACTTAAATACAAAAATAAGGGACTCAAATTGAAATCAATATATGAATACAATTGTACATATACATCCAGTGCTGTAGAGCAGGATGACAATTGAAAATGACAATACTCTTCTTGTTATGGCAAAAAGGGAGCTTGAACAAGCCAAAATGCTTTGTTTAGGCAACTGCGTAGCCATCTGGGACCGTCAGAGGTCTATGAATTAGTGGATCTGTGTTATGGTCAGTCCCGGTCTTAAAGCTAACAGTAAAAAAATAGAAGGGAGACTTTTCGAGAGCCATCCCAGATCCTATCTTTCACCCCCCCTCCCCACCCCCCATCTCTCACCGTCTGGTCTGCCGCAGCAGGCGCCCTTTGCGCCGAGAGGGGGCCAATTCCATTATCCCGAGAAATTAAACAGAAACCGAGCCGTGTGCGCTATGTGCGGTCTGTAAAAGGTGATTTTCGCTGTTCGGGGCAATGGGTTTAGCAGAAATCGTGTGTCCCACTCAGCACGAATTCTAATCTGAAGGGGCGTTGTCTGTTTATATGGCCGCTCAATCGCAGTTTTCAACATTATGCACATTTGATGGAAATTCCACAGAGCGCCTGTTGTCCAGACGCAGCCCGGGGTCCATCCGTAACAAAACAGACAGTCCAAAACCAACAGGTCCTTGCATGTGTGTGCGTCTGTCTATGTGCTTGTGTGTGCCAGTACGTTTGCTTGTGCGTCCGTGCGCAGCGGGGAAGGGGGAGAAATGGGTGTGGGGGTGTGTGTGTGTGGGGGGGGGGGGGGGATATCAAACGGAATCCCTGATCACTCCTTGCCCCCATTAACCAAAGACAGCTCTTTGAGAATTCCACTGGCATCTACTCGCCTCCTCTCTCGGATCATGTCCTCCAGGCTGCGAAAGACCAGAGTGTGCACCCCGCTGCCGGACAGATGCACTTTGAGGAAATACTGCTGCTCTGCCGAGTGCGCCTCTCCCCCCGCTTTGAACTCCCGTTTCCCAAAGCGGCACCAAGCTGCGAAACTTTCCGAGTTGGTCCAGCATATCTCCTCGCTGCTCAGGCCCAGGTGTCCCACTGCGTTCTGCATCACTAGGTCAGGAGGAAGCGGCCGGTACCGGTACCGATTGTTCACTATCCTCCCGTGGCGGCCACTGCTGATTTCAAGCAGGCTGTCCTTGCGGATCTCGCCCTTGTGCAGATGAATGACCTGGTCGTCCTGCTCGTAGATAGCCCAGTGGGGGGCTTGTGCGGTGGCCACCAGCTCCAGCAGGTCCCCCGGTTTGCACATAGTCAGCAAAGTTTTGGCCGCGTACACATTCAAGTCCTCGTTCTCCCGCAGCTTGGAGAAGATGCATTCCTGGGAGCAGAAGGCTGAGTACTCCACCTCGCTGACCGAGAAGGGTCCCTCCTCGGCCGGGCTGTGGTCCTTGGTGAAGCCGCAGTCGGACGGAGTGCGGTCGTCCACCTCCTCCTCTTCGTCAGAGAAGAAGTAGGCGACGCCGACCCGAAGCTCGTCCTTCTCCAGCCCGGACGGATCCCCCGTGGGCAGCTCGCTGTAGTTGAGGTGGGTGATCCGATCCAGTTGATTTCCCATCAATGACCTGGCAAGGCAGAGGCATGGACTGCGGTGTCTGCGAGGGAGAGAGGGCGAGAAAGATGGAGAGAGTGATAGAGAAAGCGGTGTCAACAGCGTAAAATAGAGCTTTCACAGAACAAGACACATTATGCACAAAAGCTTGGCTGCATTTGAATCCATCTCAATAGATAAGAGGCTAAGACTGCACTCATCACTTCTCAGCAGTCACCTGTATGGAGGGGCAAGAGCTCTCTGGTGTTATTGAGCCGAAAGAGTACACTAACGCAATCAATGATCCGCTGCCCCTTGCTCCCTTCACACCCATTAGTCAATCATTAATTCCAGAGGAATGTGAAAAAAGCCTGCAGTTCCCATGCAGAAGAAAAAAGAGAGGATAATAGTCTGAGGCTTGCAGCGGCTAAAGAGTAAGCAAAGAGAAAGCACTGTGAATAAAGGCAAGTCCTGTGTCATGGAGAAACTGGATAAAAAAAAAAAAAAAGGATACCTGCGCGCTCCCCGGGCAAATGGTTAAATATCCTTATGGTCCATGAGTACAGAGGGCTGCACGGTCCCCTGCTCTCTCTTTCTTCTTCTACCCTCTTTCTTCTCACACTTGTCTCTCTCACTCTTCGCACCGCGCACCGGGCGCTCCCGCTGTCGTGCGTGCTAGTACTTCACTTCTTTCAGCACCAGCTCCATTTAAGTACCACGGAGAGCTCCGCCTCGGTCGGTGCGCTCCGCCTCCGGTGGTTTTTACTGGAGCGCAGTCACGGGTCCATTACCGCCCAGCCAATGAGAACCCCGGAGAAGCACGCCAGTCAATCCGAGGGACCAATCAGGTGCGCACAGGGCGGCTGGCGGCGAAAGACGGCTGTTACCGTGGCATGGTTTTTGTTGTCAGAGAGCTGTGGAATTCTCTACATGATCAGCGGAGTCCGTGCATGCAAGTTTTTCAAGGCAACAGCCAGCAGTGATAACAGTCTGCATATCTCAAGGCGGGCATATGAGAGCAGCTCGAGTTTGTATTGCGCTCTGATGTGCTATAAATATTTCTACTATCTCCAAAATACTCCAAAAGAGCGCCCTTATCGCATGCGCACTGTAGGACATGATAAATGTGTTCCCCACCTTCCTGAATGCGAGAGTAGGTTCTGTCCTCCAGCTCCCATGTGTAAATTAATTCCACATGCTTCACTAGCTTCACTACTGCATCACTTGTTCTCTTCTCATATCTGTCAGTGCGCGTGTGTGTGCATGTGTGCGTTACAGAGTATAAAGGGAGGGGCTGGAGGCAGGTGTGTGTTTGTGTGCAAGGTAGGAACAAAACAAAGGAGTCCACAGGGAGATTAATACACACTCTGTAATGTTTTATTTTGCATTGATGTTGTGTCTTTGGAACAACATATGACTGAAATTAAAAAGCGTATCAAATTTCAGCCTCAAGTTTGCGTGCACAACATATTGTACACATTCATATTGTGCTGCTGTCGTGTCTGTCTTTTCATCACGTCCCAGAGCAGATAGCCATCTCGCGGTTTATGTCAGAACCCTTCTCTGTGGAGTGAATGTTCGGTCTACCTCCACATCGGAAATCTCTATTTTATTTATTTATTTTTTTCTGCCACCATCCTCAGAGAATCTCTATCTTTTCCCTCTCCTCTCCCAGACGGTTGGAGATAGCAGCTCTCCGGTTGCTGACATACAACGGTCCCTGTTCATTGTTTCCACTGGTGACAGGCAGTGCTGAAGGTGGCTTTTTCAGTGGGTGAGATATGATGCTGCAGATTTACACACTCACCCTCTCAAACACACAGACACACACACGCACACACACACACACTCAAAGGACCAACACAGTCATGCAAGCAGCCGTGCGTTTCCCTCTCTATGTATTTACACCTTCTTGTGAGAGCAGCAGTATCTGATTGATGGCCTTTTAGTTTATGTACAGCGCTGCAAGAGTGGTATAATTTCTTTATGATGTAGTACCCACCTTTGTATGTGTGTGTGTGTGTGTGTGTGTGTGTCCATGTACTTAAAGTCAGCCTGCAAGAGAATAGTAGTACCAGTAGTACCCTGGTCCCCACACACACACACACACACTCAGGGTGTCATGAGACTGTCAGCAATGGCTTTGGCTGCAGGTCCTGCGGGCATGTGGTCCTGCCACCTATAATCTACAATGAGCAGAAATGAGTTTCCTTTGTAGACGCCGCCTTTCCTGGACACACACATTTACTATATTTGCTCTCTCTCTCTATTTCTCTGTCTCTCTCTCTCATTTACACATGCACACCGTAATCATATGTGCAGCTGGTGTAATAATAAGGCAGGGTGCAGACAGTGCTGGAATAACTACTAAGACAGGGTGATATTTCACAACCCCAATAATTGGATACGTCTCTATTCCCTAATTACTAACTAAATCATATACGCTGCAGCGCCATACCATGTATATGAAACAGACTGAAACACGCACGCGTTCAGCTGTCCGCAAATTAATGCATTAAGGGTATTTAAACGTGACCGTCTGTGTTACTTACTCACTCACATGCAAACACGCACAAATGCCATCTATGTATGTAAAGCCTCTTCTTTTTTTTTTCTCTGTCTCTTGTACAAGCTGACATTTTATACAACATCTCAGATCACACTGAGTTGCTGACCATGCTTTCATGGACAGTTAGACGGCAGCAGAGGTTTTGGTTCTCTACACACATTATAATCATGGGACTGATCATGTGACAATGGGCCCCACCAGCTCTCCTGCATAGGTGCAAGTCACATAGACTTTCAAGTCGTTTTACCTCTTTTTGTTGTTATTTTTTTGTTATTGTGTGTCTCTTCGTAATTGTGTTCTCTCTCTTTGTAGTCATTTGATGTTTGTCTGTGGTCCTTTTGAGTGTCTCCCTGGTTGGTGCGCGTCTTTGCGAGGGACATTTTGCAGGTGAAGTGGAGGCCCTGACACCGTGATTATAAAGAGTATCTTTTCAGAAGAAATGGCACTTCATGAAGTCATAACCCCTCGAAGGAACAATACGTTTTTGTCTTAGAGCTCATGTCGGCAGACGGAAAAGGATAACATTTTAAAGACCTGTGCCACCTGTATATCACTCTGTGTGCTGTCGGTATTTCCACATTCTGTTCTCTAAATCACCAAATCATTAAAATACTTCTTTTCCCCAGTGTGTAGGAAAACTAAAGCTTGCAGAAAATACAATACAAGCTGTTTTTGTGACACTCTATTGATCCCCGCGGGGGGGAAATAATCTTTTTTGCTTGAGCCTTTCTCGTGAGGTCAGACAGCAGGGTCAGCTACAGAGAACTGTCAGGTTAAATAAATGGACACCATTATCAGTAGTGTACAGCACAAACCTCAGACCAATTTCCTATTGTAAGGCGCATAACTGATATTTAGTAAGTTTAAGTCCAAAAGCTGTGGTTCACAAAGTGGTGGAGCAGTGAGGTGCTGTACCAATCCAATCTCCTGCACTTTTTTTTTCTCTTTAGAAGCAGTGCAGTACGGAAGCCATGAGAAGCAAGATGTGGTTAACCATTTTATAAGTCTGATGTAAACTGTTTTCTCCCCCCAACCCAAGTTTTGGCACGTGATTTTCTTGTTTAGTTGTTGCCAGGATCATTGATCACTTTGATCAAGCGTCTGTTGTTGTAATACTGATTTCAGCCACAAGAAGCTGAAGTGCACCACTACCCCCTGTTCTAGGAAGGACCACAAGCATGCATGCTTTCTTCCAGGTGAGTTTTAATTTATCCATGCACTCCAATCACAAGGTACATACTGTACATATATTGGATCCCTAGGTTTTTTTTTTTCTCACTTGCATTTCAGGGCTTTCTCACTCAACAACAGAAATGAAACGCCTAAAGATCCACCACACAATCTTTTCCCAGGAGGAAACTGAATATTATTTTGTGGTAATGACCATATGGCACCTTAAATGAAATTATTGTGCTTGGGGACGATGGTTGCAGTTGCCTAGTGTAAGAAACAGTCATGTGATATATTAAGTGAAGAGCCACACAGAACAGGAAGTTGTTCATAAAGGTTGCAGCAGCATCAACAATTACTCTACAATTACCTCCTCTGTCTGTGTGTCATGGAACATAATGACACTTATGAATATGCTGGATGACAATTATTCACACCAGTGCCACATGTGTATATAATGAGAACCGATGTAATTTATTTCCCCCGGATGGATATATAACAGAATAAAAGTGTTAGCATATCATAGCAGTGGCAGAATCCTATATTCAGCTTGCCAAGGTTTTTTGTTGTTGTAAATGAACAACAAAAATGAACATTTTTAATGCAAAGGGGGATGCTACAGTAATACATGTTTAAACGAAAACATCTGCCAAACTAAATATTTATTTGTTGTTGTATCGGCCGTGGATGTTACATGACACAAAATCAGATGCCACATGTGTCGGGAAACAATGTGTTAAAGCAATTATGCCCTCCAGCATGCCTCTTGTTTGTGACTGTGATTGTAGGTGCTTAGGTGCTGCAGATGGTAGCCATCAACATCATCATAATATATATAATCACAGTGAAGACTTTGCTTCGGGTTGTTATTTCTCGAACCGAGCGTGGTCTTTATCGTAGTGGGAAAGGGGAGCAATGAAGCTCAGTGTGTTTGCTTGGTTAAACCGTATAATAAGCAATTATAGTATAAAAATCTGCACTGGCACAATTTAAGTGAATAAAAACTATGTTTTTAAGAATGTTTATTTAACCACAGTGCTGACAACAATGCTCCCCCCCATTCTTTTTCAGGAGTAACTTGTTCCATACATTTACACCTGGTAAAGTGCTTTGTTTAAGGACAAAAATACAAGAGCGAAAGTGTAAGGAATGGATTAAATAGTCTTTATCTGCTGCACGGCCGACGAGCATAATTCCTACATTAGTGGCCTAGGGTTATTTATAAAGACATTAGGCCTACTTAGTGGGTTTACAGGTTATGGTAGAAAATACATGCTCATGACCAGGACATCCATACCTGTGGGAACCAAGATGCTGGAATCAGATGAAAACATAAAAATGTCGGCTGGAGGCGGATTCCAACCAACTCCCGGAGTTTTCGCTTTAGCTTTAGCCACGGATGTGTTAAGCGATTGGCCCAAAGACTTGATATAAATGGTACAAATCGCTTGGCTCTGGGAAAGATTGACAAATATAAAATCACGTATTAAAAACTGTTCCGTCTAAAGTTTTACGGACATTGCTTTTATAATGACGGGCTATGCTTTTTGCACTGAAGGGGATTTTTCCATTGCAAAATTGGCAACAAGGCTGAGTGGTGCTACTTTCTCTGTCAACCCCCTTCATTTGGAGTTTCATGAGATATTGAACGATGGGGCCCAAAAGTACACCATAAATAACCAGATAAATGGCAAACATCCTAGTGGATATCAATTAGTCCGTCCCACTGTGTTAGTTATGCCAAAAAGGATGTTTGCCATCATGTCAGAGCGTCATCTGTTTTTCCAAACAAGATGGTGGCTGTTGCTACAAGTAAAAACAGCGAGGGTTTGGTGGCTCTTGTTTGGAAATTGCATAAAGAAACCGAGCGTGCTTGCCTAAATGGTATGTTTTGGAAAAGTATAACCTTTATAGAGATGTTCAATAGTGTATAAACAGTAGAGTATTCTACTGGCTTAAATACCCTGGTTTATATCCAGGAAGTCACATATGGCATCAAGCTGTCCCTAGACGTCGTGCAATTCAACAGGGGAAGCAATTGGCATAGTTTGCTCACAAAACCCTCCTTTTGCCAATGTGAAGAATTGAATTGGCATAAGTCTTTCTGTGTAACCAGTTCCAAAAGTCTTCCTCCATGTTTCTCCCAATACAGCCGGTCCTCCCATTGTGGCCCATATTAACTTCATCTGTTGTACTGTTTGTCTTTGTGCAACAATGTCCATTTGAATTTCAAGTTAGATTTAAAGTTTAGTTCAGATTATGTTTGGTTTGACGACGTTTTAGCTTTTGATATTATTTCATGCGCAGCAGGATTATCCCTCTCTTCAAAAAATAGTAAAAGTAAAATAGTAAAAATAATAAAAGTATTTGCAATGTTTAAGATCTGTTAACCTACTGTCACAGACATGTTTATTTCCCTCTTGTGTGTGCGTGTATAGATGGACAAGTTGTCTGTGTGTGTGCGTGTGCGTGTGTGTGTGTGCGTGTCATGTGTTTTGTTCCAACTCCATCTGTCTCCCACTGAAAAGCAGGTCTTCCGTCGGGTCTTATCAGCTTTCCTCAGACTTCGGACTGTGACTCATTCAGGAAGCCGTCATCTGACACATCTGAGGCCCATCGATGTGGCCCTGAATGTTAACTTGTGCGGATTCGATTGCTCTCCATCTCCAACTTATTGCTGCTACAGTCGCTTTGCACTGAAAAGACTTGTACCTTTCACAGACCCCGTGCGTGTGTGCGTGTCTGCGCGCGCGCGTGTGAGTGTGTGTGTGTGTAGAAAAAGGGGCCGACATGATGAATTCTATCTTTCTGTCCTGAACTGACGGAACAGAATTATAGCTCAGTGTGACCCTATGTAGTTAACAAAATCATAGTGTCCAATATGCTGAGTTGACATAAGGTTTGCAGCTCAATGAACTGTGCAGTGGCATAAATCAGGTGAGATGCTGCTCACCAAACTTGGTTTATTAACCGCTGCAAGTGTAACCTTTAATCTTTAATGTGTTTTGCTCCCTTTTCTTTCTTATTTTACTTCTTAAATGTCTTTAATACCCTATTCCGCTGCTCAATAGATACGCATCTCAAAACAAATTTACAGTGTGAAAAAGGTAGGGGTGATAGGGAACACTGTTTAATAATGCACAAAATAGCCAATCCCAAAAACTAGCCAATCATATCAAAGTCCTTTAAAGTGAGGTTATGTAACTTTTGCTGAAAAATTGACACTTACATCCTGGACCCGGTGGCACAGATGACAAGCATTCAGAATTACTATTTAGAAATAGCCAAGCTTCTTACTGATGGTGTCGTTAACTTGTATAGGTCATAAATAGGCGTCAATATTACACTGAGGCTGTTTCATAACCAGTTTAAAGTTCCTTCTAGTAACTCTAACCTCAACAAAAATGTATTTTATTCTGACATATTGTACTATTATGAATAAACAGTGTTTTTGTAAATACTGCTTTCTTCTCATTTTCTCTTCCCCTCTTCCCCTCTTCCCCTCTTCCTCTCTTCCCCTCTTCCCCTCTTCCCCTCTTCCCCTCTTCCCCTCTGGTTTGTGTATGTATTGGTATGCAGGGTGATGTTGGCTGGTGTTTGCAGGGGAAGGATAAAGCAGTAATCAGTGCCAATGAAGCAGCTCTTGTCCCAGAGCACAAATGTGCCAACATCAGCAACACGAGACCATGTGTATGTGTGTATGTGTGTGTTTGTGTGTGAGAGAGAGGGAGCAGTATTAAAGAGGTCAGATAGAGGTCATTGTCTTGACTGCTTTTTCTCTTGTGCACAGTGCGGGCTGTGCGATATGATCACAGCCATCAAAAAGCAGCGGTTGGCTTTCCTATTTCTTTAGGGTCCCGTCTCAGTGTTGACCACATTAAATTGATTGGGAGGAAGAATTGTTGTTTCTAGAGACATATGTTGTGCTCACTAGACATAAATCTTATACTTTACTTAGACACTCTGGCCTTATTAGCAAGGTCCTGATGCAACGGATGGGAAATGTATTCTAGGATGACTGATAGGAAAACATAACCAGATGATTTGTTATTTTTGTTTGCTTGTCATTGGAGAGGCAAGGAATTGAATAAACAGTACAATACAAAGTGATTTCCAGAACAAAATCTAATAAGAAAAAATATCATTCGCATCTCAGATGCTATCCGGAGTCATATCATTAGCATTTTCTGTGACAGAAATCTGGAAGGTGAACATCTAGTGCCAAAGTGCCGATGAGCAAAGCACTGAACTATCAAATGCGTCAGTAGACCAGCTAACTGCTCACTGGATGACTGGAATTGCAGCTTCCAGCTGGCAGCTCCCACATGTCACTGTGTGTAAGCAAACCTCAACCAGATAAATAAAGGTTAAAATAATTAACGCTCCGAAATCAGTGGCCTTCACTGTGATTATCCTCCGCTGTTTTAATCAAAGTGCGTTCATCCTGTTTCCTAAGCACATTAGCACATCACCTGAGCCCCAGCCCATAACATAATTTGACAAAGATAACATACATTTTTATGTTATCTCTGTCAATAAAGTTATTTGATTTAAACTGTTAACTGAATGTCTGGCTGAGTGAAAAGTGTTGACTGAGTGGACCGCTCCAGATGGCGGATGATGGGCACATGGTGCGACGCTCTAATCCATTGTCATGTTTCTCAATTTATGTCCATGTTCCTCCTTCTTATCTCTACCTTGTTCATTATAGCCAAGGGGTCATGTGAGGATATGCGACCATGAGTGAAAGAGGTCACGCTGGAAAACATGAGAGATTGAAATAACTTAAATTGTGGTTGTTTATGGTAGTGAATAATCAGAAAAGAACATTTATTTGATCTGATCACATTTCATCTTTTTGTGGTTTAGCTGTAATGTGTAACCCAGAATAAAACGGGTGAATAATAGGAATGAATGAAGTTATAAACAATTTACCTATTGATTTTTAAGTTAGTGGTTTTATTTCTGTTCCGAGACACTATAGTTGTGGTTAACAAGTCAAATATTGTTGTTTCACCCGTTCCCATCTCTTACTGGGATTGACGGGAAATATTTGCAGTGCAGTTGCTAAAATTGGATTTTTTCATATCCATGTAAATGTTGCATTTGTTTTGTTATAAAAACTAAAGTTGCAGTTAACCGGTTCTTGTACTCAAATCTTAGCTCCATCCGAACCTAGAGCGTTGTGTCCTGAGTTACACATGCACCACTCAGGACGTTATGATAAATTATGAAAAAGATCTGAACAGTTATCATGAACAACTAAATTCTACAAAAAACCTCAGTCGTTGATTTCAAATTAGCGTTAAGGTGTAAATGGCTCCAAAGGGTCAGAGGTTTGAGTCAGCAAGTCTTTGCCAGAGTAACGGAGGAATTAACATTCACAAATTCAAATCACAAATTGGGCTTTTATTGTCAAAAGATGGATGATACTAGGGGCTCTCATTTTGTGATGGCACGCAGCCAAGATTTTAGTGAAGTGTCTTTATTGGATGCACAAACAAGCCGTTTTCTCACCTCCACGCGATTGTGTTTTTATTGATTTTCCCTGAATGTGACTGTTAGGACAAGCACAGTGGGGTTGTGTCCATTATTAACAGGCACCACCGTGCAATTTTGATGTCAAACATTTGTGTAGTTTGCGCTTCCCATCTGCTTAGAACATGCCCGAGGTGCACAGCACATGGCTGATGGTTTATAGAGTAAGCCTGTGGTTTATGGTGTGATCATGGAGTTATAAAAAAAAATGTGCACACGAGGAGACTATTAAGAAGCATACAAAACCGTCTCATGGAGGACATGTCAATCATCCTGTATCGGCGTCATGAATGACTTGTTCTTATTCCAATCTCGCAGTCAGCTGTCTATACCACTTCTAATGTGTTGCTTTTCAACTAATGTGTTCCCTGCAGTGCCACAGTTCTCCTTGGACCACCGCACCAGGGTGAGCAAAAGCTTTATCTCCCGCTAAGTTAATTTAAATTAAGGTGTTGTGTATTTACTTGTGCCGATTCTGCACCTCCTGCACAAGGACATCGAATCCCCTTGGGAGAAGCTTTTGTGGCGGCTGTGCCAAAGACTGTTCTCATCAGGAAATGCAGAGCGCACAGCTTTTGCAGGGGAGTAAAGGCGTCGACGACAAGATTGGTCATGACTGATGCCAGCCGCTCCCCAAGCTCACTGATAACGTATTTCCCCCAAATTCCAACCCTTTGCAAGCTGTGCTGAAGTTGTACGCCTTGGGACTCCAACTACCAAGTCAGTTGCCACAGCTTGATTCCTGAAAACAAAGCCCTATTTGTTTAGGACTATTGTTTTCTATTAATTGCTGCCGCCGTATTCAGCCCTCCAAGTCGTTACCACCTTGCAACAACTGGTTTGACCTTAAAAGTCTCGTTTCAAAAAGGTTTGTGTTGAGTTTCTTTCAGAGTGTGCCCATGTAGTCGCATGTGTTTCCCTCCTTTTGACTGTGACTGTATGGGTGTGCGTTTGTCTGCGCGAGGGTAAATTCAGCATGTGACTTTCTTCTGTGTGGCCTGGTCCCTTGTCTGACACGCCAGCCTAATCTGCTATCAAACAGCCTTGCAGACCTTTGCCTCTTACAAGCCCTGATTAATGTGCGAGTGTGCGTGTGTGAAAGGAGAAGTGGAAGACAATAAGGCTTGATGTAGGGGGTTCAAATCAGGGGCAAGGTGGAACATTCTTGTTATGGATTGCATGGCCTGTACACATACTGTGTGTGCACATGCAGTGCACACATGTTCATACCCAGGCACACTTGCACACACAAGCACAGAAGGGCAGAGTCGTTTGGGGAAATTACCTCTATTTCAATGAGGGAAAGTTAAGATGGTTACGATGCAATCTCTTCCCTAGAGCCCCCTAGTGGCTCAGTAATGTGTATGCAGGCACACGCTAAGAACAACCCTCTACCACAACTACAAAGGTAATGACTTTAGGAGCCATTTGTTGGGTCATGGGGCCTTCAATCTTCATCATGCACAGTTGTTTCATTTGTCTTCATATATGTAATTTCCAACTTCCAAGTACTGTTTCACTTGGGGTTTGCATTTTCACTGTTCGGCATGAGCTCTATACACTGTGACCATCTAGCTTTAGCTGCTCTTGGGATCAGCTGTGATATAATAGTTTCCCCATAACGTTTTAATATGATCGCAAACACAAAACCGTCTAATTGAAAACTTGGATCCAATCTAAAAAAGGAAATTAGAAAAGGAGCATTGTGAAGAGTGATAAAGTTGTGTTTGCATTAGCTTATTGGCATCAACTGATTAATTCATGCTTCACTCTCAGTGGTGACTATTAATGTCCAATCATATTCATACCGGGGACCAGCACGGCCATTAAAAACTTTCTCTCTAACAATTCTCCCCATTAGGACCCACACCACCCGAAAGTGTCACTGTGAAATTTCTCAGTTATTACCGATTGGGATTTTGTTGGCAAGTCAGCTGTCGGTGGGCAAGGTTGTTAACTCGATTGCCAACGGGACAAGATTAGATTGTTTATAAAAAATTAAAAATAAATAACATATTTATACAATAGCTTCCTGTTTCATAACTGTCGGCAAACCATTGAATCAAAGTGGATAACATAGCTAATAAGTTACGATAGTTTCCTCCATTTTCAACTAGAACTGAGCATTTTGAATTCACCAAAACTGAACGTGATGTAAAATATTCACCTTATTTATTCCCCGAGGCTTTTCTGGTGTAACTGAGCCTTTTCTTCGCTGATATGCTCATATCTGCTGCAGCAGCTTCCTCCACCACCACAACCACGTGCTTACTTTCTAAACATTTGGTATTGTTGACATACTAAGATTTATTCTTCATATATGCGTTTGTCAAAGGTGATTATTTCTCCCTTGCTTGCTAAGATTCTTTGAGAGCTCCCTCAAAGAACAGGGCCCTTAAAACCTGCTTTATATTGTAAACATGTTTTAAGTGTCTCCAGCTGATTTGTGTTTCTCCCTTTTTTTTCAGAAGTTTTACTAGTCCAATTTTAATGGCAACGTGACGTCCAGAAGCCAACCAAATTTGGTTGTTAAACTATTTGTAGAGATATTCTTACAAAGATGGTAGACTCATGGTCTCTCATCTTCCAATCCCGCAGGAATTGTAAAGCAGCAGGGAGCAGCGGTTTGCTTGTGTTGTTCAGCAGCAGAGGGGACTCTTCCTGGGAAGCTGAGACGGGAGCTTCCCCGTGGCAGCGCTTCAGTGCCCTTTTAATGCTGTTTAGGGGCTTTGGATTGACGCTGTTCTCTGTGGGAAGGTTTTTTGTTTGTTCTTGTTTGGCTCCGACATAAACTCACAACACTTAAGCTCATCCTCAGATAATGACTCTGTTCGTACCCTCTTTGCATTGTCTTTGGTCCTTTCTTCTCCCTCTTAACCGGAGAATCACAGAACAAACAAACAACAACAGCACAGACCACAACTATCCCCAAGGAGAGCTCTTTCCTCAGTTAACCTCTAGCGGCTCTACCTCATGATCCCTCTCACGCTTGTAAACCCTCATAACAGCACAAACGCTCATGTTTACGCAGAAATAATCTGGCATTCATAGATACCAAATGTACCTCATTAAAACATTAACACACCACAAAAACTCTGTATGGATTTGCATATCATTCTTTAGGTGATAATGACATTAGTAATTAGCTGTATTGTTTTGTTTGGGGGATTTTTGGTCAGTTTATTTTTTAAGTTATTCACCTTTTGTCTTTGGTGTACGTTCTCCACACAGAGAGAAAGATAACACAATTAATGTACTACAAATTAAGTGTCATCCATAGAGGTCGGTAGTGGGCAAAAAATGTTTCAAATCCAAGATTTGAGAGGACGTTGTGTTGCATAATGAGCTAAGATGAGCCACCAATGCAATTAGTGCAGCAGCTCTTTTGTGTTTGGTGTCTCACTGACGTGTTTTTGCTGATTAGAAAGTCAAAGAAGAAACTAGACATAGTGTCCTAAAAGGACTTTCTCAGTAAAACCACAGACAAGAAGATCACATCTCTTTTAATAAACTCTGGAACTGAATTGACTGCAATGCATTCTGTGTATTGCAATGGAGACTCCGTCCTGTAACTTACAGAAATGTATTGAAAGAACCAACATGGCAGATTTCAAAAGAGGAAGAGTGAGAACATTTCTCAGAGCAAATACCTTTTCAAGAACCTGTATTACAACTTCAAGAGAAAGTCTTGGGTATATCCTATGAATTGTTAAGTCAGTTCAATGCTTTGTACTATGTAGGCCAAATAAAACAAGGTTGTAAATCGTATTTTTAAAAGGATTTTCACACTTAAAGACAACAACAACCGGAATTCTTTTTTTTTTTTTTTTTACCACTTAGGGGCAGCGGAGACGAGCTGTAAACACAACATTGACACATCATTCCCTTATATTATATGGCGAACTTGTGAGCAAAAGTTGCTTATTTACACATCCAGCCAATTCCGAGCAACTCTCCTTTTAGCTTGGTTTCATTGTACAACAATCTTTTAGGGCATTATCTGGCTCTTTAGCCAATAAATGCTCCGCTATGTTCACTCACTAGTTGCTAACTTTGTCTGCCTTGTTAGCTTACAGTCTTTTAGAGAGAGCTATTTTACTGAAACAGCTTGGGAAGGACACTGATGAGAGAAGTGAGAGTGAACCAAAACGGTAAAGTTGCAAGCCCTGACACCAAAACGAGTAGCTGAAAGACACTAAAATGCTCTGCAGAGATGAAGTTTCTCACTTCACTTGGACATTTCAAATACGTGTGGTCATTTCAACCATTGTCAATACAAAAATATCGATTATAGCAGCTTATTGATAAGTTCGGGAAAAGCTTTTCTGGTTTGAGATGAATTACATGAGGATATTGGGAAGAGGCGCAATAGTCCCCTCGTGATTTGGTACTTATTGTCATTTCACTGAACGTCACAATTCCCCTGAGTTGATTGGAGGGTTATTCAGATCACCTGTTACGCAGTGTGGCTGGCTCCTAATTAAGAATTGAGAACAGCTTAGTGCATTTCCCCTCTTGGCCAATCTGGGTCTGACAGTCCTTCCTATAGCGCTGAAGGGAGGTAGATTACTGCACACCCCGGGCATTCTGATCCTCCCTTGACTTACTTCAAACCTCATTTCTGCAGATATTGTCAGCCGGCAACTCTGGTCTTTAGGCTTTTTTGAGACTTCTTTGCTGTCATGACTTGTCTGATTGAGGATGATTTTGAGCCTTCTGAAAGATGAATATAAAATATTTAAGGTTACCTGCATTAGGACAGACTATAGTAGTGTTTGTGCAAGAGTTTATGCTTTTCTACCCTAACGCCCTTCATACACGTTTTCTTATTATAAAAGAGACATTTTGTCATCATTATTATTATTATTATTAAGGAGCTATGTTTTTTCATTGTGAAGGCACTTGTGAGATTTGTTTCTCCAAGTAAATGTTTGTTATTTTTATATGGTTTGTAACTGGCAAACCATATAAAAGGCTACTTCCCAATTGGCTGAAACAATTTTTCAGAAAATAGCTTGGGGTAACAATGAAATCCTCCTCCCTTTTTAAGAGAAAAATGTGAACTTTACATCCTTCAACCTTTTAATGTACAACATGCCAAAAATTGCTCAAAATGACTGGCTGCACCTCACAGCGAGTGAAGAAGGTTGTGAAATGTAGGGCAGAGAACCGACCCTCTCCCCGAGAGCTGGAGGCTGAAAGCTGCTGCTCAGTCAGTTGGAGGTCATACTTCGACTGCCTGAATAGATTTATTTTTTTTTATTCCAGACAC
>CALSCE010010644.1:11764849-11839492 GCA_943593645.1 Bovichtus variegatus | reverse complement strand
TTCTCCTTCCCTCCCCTCATCCCACCTCTGAGTCCAGCCACCTCTTCTGACTGACACTCTTTATTTTTCTCTCTTTCTGTGCCCTCAACCTTTCGCTCTTTGTATCCTCACTTTTTGCTTTCGCTTTTTTCACACATTTCCTTACATTTCCTCTCTCTTTACTTTCTCTTTCTGCCTGCTTCTTGCTTGTGAATGCTTTCCCTCCCCTTACTGACATTTCCAGTCAATAATCTCGGGATATACCATGTGCCTTGAATGTAAAAAGGCCTGCCGTTTTCTGCGGCTTTGAGTGCTTCAGCCTGGCTCTTCCTGTAACATTCTTTCTCCACCAGCTTCCCATGTCCATTTCCTACCCCGCCCATTTCTACTTTCTCTGAATATACTTTTAAAGAAATTCGCTGGCAATGTCATCCAGTATCCTTCAATTTCTCTATACTTTTTCTTTTTCCTTCATTCCTTCTTTCTATCCCCTCCTATCCCTCCTCCCCTCTCTTCCTCTCACCGTGTGAAGGAGCCTTTGTTAAATGTGTGAAAGTAGCAGAGGGAGAACTTGGCAGAATAAGAATTCAATCAGTGAATGCCACCAAATAAGCACAAAAGGTGAATGCCAGTCTACACAGACAATAAAGCCATGAGCGTTCTGAAAGACTGCAGCATCTTTTTCAAAATATCTCGATAGTCTGCGATGATTGTGTAATATACATTCATTGTGAAAACCATTAGCCATCCTGGTACACAACAGCAGGCATTAGCAATTAACCTTTTCATGTGAGGTTCATGTTCTGAACAGTGTCTGCTCAGCCAAAGGTCTGTATCTGTGGGTAACATTTCAAAATATTAAAATACAGTACAACTTATTGTTGTCGGTCCTCATTCACTCTGACGGCTACAGCTTGTTGTCATAAGCTAGGATGTTTGGTTGCAAAGAAAAGTTTGAAGGAATAATAATAAATAGTAGCGTAGGGTAATACAAAACCACCCACAAACAATTCAGGAAGTTGTTTTTTTCATTTTGAATATTTGTCTTAAGTGTTGTGTAGGAGTTGTGTTTCTCCTTTTTCCCGCAACAATGGTTACTTTTTTATGTTTTGTTTGATTTAGCAGGTTCACATAAACACTGCTGTAACTAGCCACTGTTAACAAAGCCACACTAAGCAACTACAGCACTTGGGGGCAGATCTTTTTGTGTTAAGATTTTGTATAATTGTAGTTAACTGCGGCAAGATGTTGAATCGATAAATTCTCCAACTTCACAAATGTTTTAACTTGCATTTTAATTTGTTGCTGGACAGAATGGACCGATTTTAAAAAGAAATGTGTGTGTGTATATGTATATATATATATATATATATATATATATAATAAGAATAATTAAATAATAATGATAATAAAATAAATACATTTAAAAAATGAATGGAGCTTTTCAATTTTTTCCATTTATGTCGTCTTGTCTCTGAAGACCTTTCTGGATGGTTAACTGCTCTTAGAATAAACAATAAATAATATTAACATAGAATAAACATTCTTTTATCGGCAGCACTGTAGCAGCAACACAGGGGCAATTTCTGTAACAAAAAATATGACTACATGTGTTGGTCAACAATCTTTTTGTCTATTACTACGAAAAGACGATGAGGACAATGCACTAATGTTTAAACACTAACTTGTGACTATATAAACATGCAATATTGTTGACGAAAAATAACGAGACAATCATTTTTTTCCATTCAAACTTTACCAAATTGTCTTTATTTACGTTGACAACAAAGAAAAGAAGACAAAATATTATATTATATTTGTTTTCAAAGCAGCAGTTCCGTTTCCAGCACACAGTATCAGGGCTGCACCGTCAGGAGGACTCGGAGTAACTTATTTACTCAAATTCAAGCTAACAATGACAACAGCAGGGCTTGGGAAAAAGAAACAAGGTTATACTTTGGCTAGACCAGATCGACTGACTGAAATTGAAATGCCCGGATTTTTAGCAAACTAAAACTTGATTTAGGCATGAGGTTGATTGGTTAAATATGATAAAAACTAAAAAAGACACAACTGACACAGGACTAAGACCAAATATAAAAGACAAATTAACACTATTCTGTAGGCCCCGTAACATCAGTCACACTGTGGTCTTTGCCAGTAGGCTCCACTTCACACGCCGGCTGTCAAGTGCAGTGAAAGCTAGTGATGAATGCTGCAGCATTGTTTTCTATTCACATTCCAGCGTGGCTGGCTTGTAGACATTTCTTGATGTAGGTCCAAGATGGATCCTTGACAGTGTTATTCTGCATATACCTCATGAATATGTTTACAGGTAAGTGTGTGCATGTAAGGGATTTTATGAGCCCGGCTTCGCCTGGCATGTTTAATTCCTCCCTTTGTGGCTGTTTGTTTAGTACTTCGCTTTACCTGTGTGAGATTAGACGCGTCTGTTTGAATTTCTGTGCAGGGACGCTTTTGTCTCCCAGTGACTTTCTATCACCTTCATAACATCGTGTGTCTTTTTGTTGCCCTCCCCCTCCTCTCTTTCAGCATCCTATTTTCTTCTCTCTGTCATATTTCCCTGCCGTGTGGTGCCTGTTATGCATTTTTCTGTTTTGCTGTCAGTTCAGCCAGTCTGTGGCCTATGCTACTGTATGCATATGCAATTTCATTACTGATGCTCCCTGCTGACAGAAAGTTCAGCTCTGTATAGATCTCTGCTTCTTTCAAATATCCCAGGAGATATTGTCTTGTGAGGTGGCTGTGTTGCAGAATGTTTGAATGTGCGTGTTTGTGTGCAACAGTGGAAATTGTGTTCTCCGTGCAGATGTCTGTTTTGTATGCGTTTGTATGTGTACAGTTTATTATCATGGTTGCCTTCATGGATTGCTGTGATTATTTAATGTACATGTGTTTTCCTCTAGTACCACCAGCAGGTTGACATTTGTGGTTGAGCGTGAAATTGTCTCTGACTATTGGAGGAATTTTGGTGCAGAAATTCCTGCAAACTAATCACATTCTCATCAGCCTTAGCCGTACTTCGTATTTAATGGTAATTAGCAAATGTTAGCATGCTAACAAGCTTAACTAAGGTGGTGAACATGGTAGGCTAAACGTCATAGCACTAGCATTCTAGCATTGTTGTTGTGACCATGTAGCCATCCCAGATCAAGCATTTAGCTTGAAGTACCACTGTGCCTATGTGCAGCCTGGCTCTAGATTCTTAGTGTTGTTTCTTCTGAGTGATGAATGCAAACAAATGCAGAACTTTGCAGAAAAAGTGAAGCATGGCTTTTGAATTTTGTGCGTGCTTTAGTGCTGCCCGATTACGGCCAAAATGATAATCCCGATTTATTTTGGTCAATATTGACATCCCGATTATTTATCATGATTTTTCATTGATTTTAGGGACAAAATATTTTTGGACCGTCTGCTCTCTGTTGTATATTACTCTTCTTCTCTGATCTCTGCCGCAGCATTCAGGAAAGTTTTCCATGAGCGGAGCAAGCATTTTAAAAGGTCAATTTCGCAGTCGATCATGTTAATTTAATTGTGGGAAGCCAAAATTGTAAACGCGATTAATACTCGATTAATTGTGCCGGCCTAGCATCCATTTGAGCAGAACATGGTAGGAGAGGCACTGAGAGGCTGAAAGAAAACCAGTACATGAGCAAAAACGACACTCCTAATCTCTCTGCACACAGACGGGTCGTCACTTGTCAGACAACCGAGCCAAGATGAGAAATTAAACATGAAAGTTATACGTGTTGGTAATGGCGACCATTTGCATTTAAATATGTTTGACCTCCCCAGCAGCAAGGGCCTGCTTCGTCAGATGGGTTGGCAGTAATTACGTGCAATTACAAGTATCTGTTTTGCGGTTTCTTTGAATTCTCAGGTCGCCGGTACGTGCGGTTGAGGACTCGTTTAAGAGCCTGTCATTTACAACAGGAGAAATTACAGACTACCCTGGTGAACAGAACATCTTGCCTCGCTTTTCCTACACAAATGCATGGTGGCAAGCTTGTCAGCAAATGTAACAGTATTGGTTTAATGCAGCCAAAGCAGCCGCCCCATCACCTGGTCTAAGACTTTGAGTATGTGAGAGACTTTCCTGATTGGTAATTCTACAGGTCGCGCTTATACGCCCCGGGGTAAATAATTAAATTCCGATCCTGATGCTGCTTTTTTTCCCTCTTAAAACATCAAACCCAGGGTTGTAGTGGAGGATAAATAAACACAAAGAACCCACTTGTCAAAACCTGAAAACACATTTAAAACACCCCCTAGGGCGTTTAGCCGTAGTTCATATAGATCAGTATGCTCCTATGGACTTATTGTCTTGGAAATTTCGGAATGACTTGATTTTCCTCCACTGGATAATGGTATCTTCATGAGGGCACAGTGCAGCCATTAACACATCGCCCACTCGTCCTTGTTGGTGATGAAAACAAATGAACCCTTCTCTGCAGAAGTCAGCAAATTACTCACTGACTGGTACAGATGCTGTGAGTCAGATGAAAGAAAGAGATAAACAGGCAGAATGGGCTTCTGACAGTATTTCAAGAACAAAGATGATCTATACAATACAACATGGATGCAAGTAGCTATCAGCCTTTATGCAAAGCTGAAGTTTTGTTGGGTTTTTATTTTCAGCCTCCTTGCGGAGCGGCTGAGAGGACGGCGCTGTCTGTTCGGTCGGTCTACCACTTTGGTCCAGACTTAAAAATCTCAACAACTATTTGGTTGGATGACATTTGGTACAGACAATTATGGTGCATAGAGGATGAATCCTAATGACTTTGGTCCAATTACTTTTCATCTAGCACCAACACGCAGGTCTTAAAAAGTTTTTTCGCCTATTCAATATCTCAACATCTACTTGATGGATTGGTATGAAATAATGTACAGCGATTCCCAGAGGATTTGCTTCAGTAAGTACATCCTCATAGAACTATTAGCTTAGCGGGAGACTTTTCTCTTCTTTTTAAACTCATCATTTTGGGCCTATAAGAGAAGTTTATTAGCTGGTAAGGGCTGGCAATAAAGGGCTGACGTCACTTTCCCGCCAGAACACGGCCGGCATTTGTTACGCTACAAGTAGAGGATAAGTCCCATTTGCTTCAATTTCCTGTATCTTTCAGCAGTCTGGAAAAAGATGGCTCTGAATTCTTGTTGAATCTATTTGTACAGTCAATCGGGCAACAGCTCTTTCCCATTTTAGACTTGTTTTTTGAGTTTCATTCACACACCACATGTTTTTGTATCGATCCTATTGACACCAGTGTTGATACTCAAAATAAGACTTAGTATCGATCATATTCATATTGTGTATAAATAATATAAATAATAATGTATTACTTCATAATTAACTCTAATCAGTCAATGTTCAACTAATTGTGTTTTATATGACTTGTCAGATGGGATCCATGAGTCCATTTTGGATGTCAAGTATTTTATTTATAAAGTTTCATCACTACCCCCGTGTCAGTTTGCGTAATTGTGGTTCTGAATTTATACTGTTTTGACATTAGTCATACATCATCTAATGATGCACGCAATTTTGGCCATGTATTAATAGTGGTTTTCATTAGCCTTGACGCAGCTAATGTCTCAGCTCATTTAATATTTGCTCTCCAATGCTTTGTTGTCATTACCCCTCCATCAGCTAATAACTCACTTTTGACTATGCTTTTTTAAACCTGTTGTACATTTCATCCTTTCTTTTAGGGAAGACTAGGATTTTAACTGAATATATTTTCTCACGTTTAGCTTTCCAAATAGTTATTTCTACATCTTGTGACTCTCCTGTTGGCTCATGATTGTGTGCTTGCTCTCGATGCTTTCCACACCGCACAATGGATCTTTTTTTAAACCGCAAACCATTTTGTTTGGGTTAGAGGGGTTTCAATCAAAACCCAATCATAGTCACACACACACACACACACACACACACACACACACACACACACACACACACACACACACACACACCAGAATGAAAATCCTCTGGCCTATACAGTAGTTATTGGATTATTTTTGCCTTCAACTGTACAGTGTATCATCAACTGTATAAATATTTTTCATTCTATCAAATAATTGACTAGAATCTGTTGAGCTGTCTGTGCATCACCTGGGGATTGCCACTTAATTTGGTGCCCTTTTCTATGGGTGTTAATGTGTACGTGTGTTTGTGAATGTGTGCGCTCACAAACAGAAAAGCAACGGAGATAGCTGATCTTCCATTTCCTCATGTGAATAGAATCTTGGTTTCAGGTTTTCAAGGCTTTCTAAAAGCTTCGGCATCAAGGGCAGATATCCTTCAGAGTTTGCACACACACACACACACACACACACACACACACACACAAACAAACAGATGCATGCACAAAGGTTTGACGCACACATAAGGAACCCACTCAGAAACGGTGCATGGGAGATCTTTTACCTTGTGCTCTATGGGTAGAGCTTGTATTTCCGTCGGCCACAAACAGGACCTCAGTCTCTCACACAAGTGCTGACACACACAGCGTTTTATAGGGCAGTAGATTGCCGCGGCTATTAGCAGTAATTATGAGTGAGTGACGAGAAGGGCGCCCTTCATTTGTTACTTCCACACCAAGGCACACAAACAGCAGAGCACAGAGGGAGGGAGAATGAGATGGTCTGAGCGACACACAAGCTTCATCGCGCACTCGCGTTTGGCCTTCCCCTATCTGACAAATGCTATTGACAGTCCAGAACAACTCTCTGGAGTAAAACGAGAACAATGATACGTAGGGAAGCACACGAGCATAAGAGAAACTGGTACAAAGGGAAGAGAAAACCTTGGGAGGCCGATAAAAACATCTCGTCTAAAAACGGATTCAAGATGACAAGCAAATACATAAGTGCGCTAAAAAAAAAAACTATCTAATTGACAGCACAACATGATGGAAAATAACAAGATCTATGAAATGACCAGGGAAATAAACCATAATTAAAGTAGCCACACTGCAGAGAAATGGTGTAAATCCTTTGGGAGGATTGTGCTAATGAATGGCATGTGGGGTGTTTATGTGCGGGAAAAAAATGCTTTCATTATATATAAAAAATAAACTCAAAGCAAAATTGATTATTGTCATAATATCTTGAAAACATGCAAATGTAATTTATATTCAGAAAATCAAGTTACACTTGAAGTGTTGTCATAGCATTTCTCTTACTACACAATGACAAAATAATCTGAATTGTGTCTATTTATTCATTCGTACGGAAATCTAACTTCTGCCTCATTGTGTTGTGCTGAGATTCTTCAGTCCACCTGAATTTTATGTTGCAAAGAAAACCGATTCTCTCTTTGTGGATGAAATTTATGTTTTTCCTCTGAGGCCATGTTGCTGTGTTTATTTTCAATGACACTTACGGATCTCTTTTTATGAACACCTTGAAATGATTGCAGAGGCAGAAACATTGACCCTTTGTGGCAATACGTTTAGTTTGTGTGCTCAAATGAAGAATAGAGTGCTACCACCTAGCGCTATCTCTCTCTATGGCTAACTGGAAGCACTGCTGAGGCACCCAAAGACAGATTTATTCCTGTGGTTTTGAAGTTGATAGAATATTTTATAAGAATCTGACAAAATCTCAGAAATCTCTGTGATTCCATGAAAAACGCTCAAGTCACTTCAGAGTACATAAAAAAAAAAAGAAAACAAGCATTGCAGAGAAATTTGACCCACAATAAAAAATTATGAACAGAAATACGTAAATAACAGACAAAATCGAAGCAATTGAGTTTCTTTATTAATAAGTAAAGGGAGGGTCTTATGATGGAAGTGCAACATGGCAATTAATAGGAATGTACTATATGCAGCACCAGAACTCTATGGGAAATAACATAAAGATAATTCATCTCATGCAAATTAAAAAATTTGAATAATGGTGCAAGAGCAAGGATAAATTTGTACCATTTAAATGCATGAACAAATCCCTCCACGCTCCAGTTCCTTCGTGCCATAATCTATGCTTAAGTGTCCTTATAGCTGCAAGTAAGTCTACCTCTGTGCTTCTTTTCATGTTTTCATTTACTAGTCTACAATGTCAGTTTGAGGATCTTCAAAATTATTTACAAATATCAGTTCCATTCAATTGTAAGTACGTACACAGCACCCTGGCTTTAATGTATTCCAACCGCTTCAGTGGCAGAAAGGTTGAAAAATGAACGGTATCTATTGACATTTTCTTTTGTGTGTGTGTGTGTTACCCTGACAACAACAACGTTGCTTTAGAAAGTGTTATTAGCGTAATAAAATACGACCATGTGATAGCTGGTTGAGGCGGTAATTTTGTATGATTTTTGTCAAAAATACTCCCCACACTAAAAAGACGTACGGCTCTACAGAAATTAGCAGTTTTCGCAAAGCATGTTTTGAAATTGAAATAAATATAGTTGACTTTTCAACTTCATTCAGGCTCAAACATTTCCATGGCTTTTTTCCAAATATTCTCATGCACAGTATTATAGAAAAATAAAGCTAATATACATATATATATGCAACATGGAAACATAGACTGCAACTCTCCGTTGCATCACACAGCCAAGACAAGAGAACACTTACTCCACAATACAAACATACATATATAACTTTATTTTTGTTTTTATCAATTGCCTATCAAGAAGCTTGATTCTTAGTGAGAGCAGCATCTTTTCTTCTTTCTTATTCTTTTTGTTCTGCAACCTGTAAGTTTTCTATGATCTCATAGCTTTTTCGAGTTACTTCAACTTGACAACGTTAGACTTGAGATCTACACAGTGAGAGGAAGGTGTGCAGAAAAGTGAAGGCTGAGGCAGACGTACAGGTGAATATTAATCAACACAGAGATTCAGTGAAACCGATGACAGCACTGTATATAACCACATTACTGACGGCTTTTGTCTCGCTGTCTGTCATTCGAAAGGACACTTTTATTACAACAAAGCGTTCATCTTTTATTGTGTTTCTTGATTTAATATTTGTATATCTGTTGTCTCCTTTTTTTTTTGCTGATGAATGTGTATATGTGCTCAAGATGCGTGCGGGGTAAAGTAATTCACTTCTCTAGTAATTCTTATTTAGTCTCCTGGAAAGACTGAGGGCTTCAGAAAGTCTTCATTGTCTTCAAGTTCATACGTGTGCACACAGCCTTGCACATAAAGTGAAGTAAAGGGAAAAGTGTGAATTTAATGAATACTACTACTACTGTATTTGTACTTGATTTACACTTCCTGAGAGGCCCATCATCTCTATAAAGAACAAAACACTGAACAGTACACTATGTATACTATTAATAATTGGAAAGAAAGTGGAAAGTGGAGTCGCTACAGCTCGCCAATGGCATGCTGATAAAATGATGCTTTTTCTATAACCTCGCTTGCCATGCATGACTGTGTATTTACACCGACCGCCTCCTGTGTAGATTGCTGTACCTATACAAATAACCTGTAAATAAATAAGCATAACACTGTGCAGACATGACGAACATTGTGGTCACAGTGGAATTCACTATAAGAAATGTCCTAAAGTCCATCTTTTACAGTCTAAATGTCATTTTAACGATGTCATTCACGGATGGAAAATTCTCTTAACATTAATGAATAACTTAAAATAAATAACTGAAATATAAATGAACGTAATCATCTATAGAATGATATAACAAACTAAATAAAAATAACTAATTATACATATCACCACCGTCCTGGAACCGTCCCAAAAAACGATTTCAACCGTCCCCAAAATCAAAATGTTGGTCTTTTCTTAATTATTATCTATATTTGTTAGTTGTTAGCTGCAAAGCTGCAACAATGCTGCAGCATAGTAAAAACACCATTAGAATGTTTAGGAAATAATTATATTTATTTTGCATGAATTAAAGGCACTTTTTACATTTAAGAAGACATTATATTTTGCGTTTTGCTTCATAGCCCTGGCAAAAAGAAAAAAAAAGTCACTAAAAGATTAAGGATTAACATGATTGGTTTAAAAAAAAAAAAAAGAAAAAAGAATTCAGATTATAACTGAGTTAACTGATTCTTATTGTTTTTTTTTATATTTAGTTTATGTAAAGCACTTTGTAATTAATAACAGTCACCTTATACTTATTTGTTTAAAGTACAAACACCTCACTCAGCTGTGTACATCAGTACAGAACAGGAGAACATTTATCTGCTTACTTTCATCTCTCACTGAAGTCCGCTAAAATGTAAACGCTGAGTGTCTAAAGTACTTTTACCTCCAAACTGTACACAGCTGAAGTACTTCAGTACATTTATTAACTGTAAACTTCTCCATTTATCTCTGAACTGTTCATAAACTCGCTGGTGTCGTGACTCTCACTCCTTTTCAGGGAGCCAATTATATATTCGATGAGCGGGACGCGTCACCCCAATTACAAAGAAAATGGAGGAGACGCGTGTTTCGTGTCTGCCTGTCCTGAGCTGTGTGATATGTTGCATAAAAAATATCACAACAAGGACACAAAAGCTTATTCGTGGGAGCAGGTTGGAACTGAATGTTGCTGGTGAGGGGCCGTGCTTTCATCGCCGTATGTGTTGTATGCGCACATAGGAGAAGTTGGCTTTCAGGGCTCTCTGCCAGAAATGCTCTATTTTTAACCCAAGCCGGGAGCGCGCCCCAGCACCAGCACTTTTCTGTCAGAAACAAAAGGCTTTATGGACACATGGCCGAAGCTGTGGTTCACTTTTAACGCTTCATTTCTCTCTATGTTTAGCTCTGTTATGCTAACCAAACACACCGCAGGACTTTGCCGCCTTGGCTGCAGCTATCCATTTACATGTGTCCTCACCTCAGACATTAGCTTGCGACTGAGGGGATAGATGGACCGGTTCTCACGCTGAGCAGCGTGATAGTAACTATAGTAACAGCATGAGATGACGCGCTCCGGTGTAACGTTAGTCAGCGCTCGGTTCATTCAGCGTGTCATTTGCTTTACGCAAACCACCTGACGTCCCGGGGAAGATCTCTGTCTGTCCCAAACACATTTTCCGCCTGACGACGGGACGCCGTTAGTCTTGAGCCCTGTCAACTAGAAAATAATCAGCTGTAGAAGTCGAAATGGAAAAGTTCAGAGGCTGTATGTCTACTTTTTATCTTATATTAATATTTTTTCATTAAGGCCCCTGTCAGTTACAGGCCCTTAGAATTGTCCTAACTTTTCACCCCCATACGGCACCTCTACCTACACACACACACACACACACACACACACACACACACACACACACACAGTGGAGGGGCTGAGATAATCACATGTTCACAGGCAGACCCCTCATTGACCCTCCACTGTGGAAACTCCTTCTCACTGCTCTTTTCGCAAACTTAGACGCAGAACGCTGGAGAGGGAAAGATAATGGGGGAGGGGCGTTGATGTGGAGATCGAGGCTGGCAAGGAAGAGGAGGTGATGAAGAAAATGTTGAGAGGTGTAGAGATTGGAAGGGGGAGGGGGAGGCCTGGAAGACAGAGGTTACAGAGGCGGTCGCTACATCCAGGATGATGAAAATTAAAATGAGGATTAGAAAGACGGGGAGGGCAGAGAGACGAGAGAGAAGAGGAGGAATAGTGTCACAAGAATACCCTCACCTTCCTTTTCTATGTGTCAGGTAATATTTCTTTCTCTTCTTAAGAAAACCTGCAAGCGTGTTTGCTGGTCATGCCCTCAGCGCCTGATGCTCATCCTACTGAAGCATTACATTAACTGTGTGTGTGTGTGTGTGTGTGTGTGTGTGTGTGTGTGTGTGTGTGTGTGTGTGTGTCTGAGGGGGTTTAAGTCAGACGGAGGATTTCTTCCTTCATGGACACAGATCTGGGAACAGCTTTCCCTTAAACCAAATCCTTATTCTAACCATCCGAGCGTAAACGGAACTACAGACTTACAAGCAGTGTGGGAAGCAGCTGACACACACACGCACGCATGCGCGCGCACACACATCCACAGAGTCTAGACACATACACGTGACTCTGTTCCCTTTTCTATATCAGCGAGTTCCATCTTTTGATGTTATTTTTCTCATGGTTGGCCACTTTGAATGCTCACTGTGCCCTGCTCAGATTTCCCTTTTATGATGTTTTGTGTGTGGATGTGTGGGTGTGTGTGTGCATGTGGAAGTAAGTGTACTGTACATTGTGTACATCTCAACGCCATCGCCTGTGCAAAGCAATTTGAGGAATTTTTCCACAGATTTCTTACAGATGCGTATTCACTTTTTGCGATTTGTTTGTTTTACGTGGTCAGCCACACAATGTGCGTGCAGCCCACCTTTCTCTCTCGTTCATCTCTTTTATCCGCACGTATGCGCGCACAGAACTTCTCTCGCTGTAATCATTAGTACAGATAAAACTCTCCTCCATATAATATTTTACTTCAGCACCATTAAGAGGGCTCGAGGGCAGACACGGGGAAATGTGAGGCATTCCAATTTGCGCGTGCATGCAAGTATTTCTTTTTCATAAAAATGCACATAAGTAAATGTGGATTTCCTACAGTTTTCAATGGCCTCACGCTGATGTCTTAATGTATATGAGTGCGTATCTGTTGACTTTTGGTGCGTTTTATATTTATATGCGTTTGTGAGGAGCTGGGCTGGTATACGAGGGGGCTGACCTTTTTGGGCGCGCAGATACTACATGCACAGTTCATTCAGATGCCGAGGCACCGGCTACCGGTCACATTCTCAAACAGCATACAGGCGCTCTGAAGAGACCAATTAGGATTGATCATCAGATCCTATTAGCGTTGTTCTACACGGACGTGGTGCGATTGCTTAATGAGAAGAGTCACAGGAGAGATGAGAGGATAAATGAAAGAGAGATACAGTCTATCACCGTCCTTTGGGAAGAGTTTCCCCAAAGCTTTCTCTGTATGATATATTTGGTCATATGGTCTTATTCAGTGTTAATTATTACAACTTAATTTAAGAGAATTTCTGTTTCAGTTTGGCAAATGCCTCGATGAAACCGATGAGCCTCAGCTGATTTCTATGGAAGAGGAAGCCAGAGAGGCACAGAAAGTTCAAACCGCTTTGTGGTTGGAATGTAGGAGTTTTAGTAACCTACAAGTGTTTCACAGTTAAAAACATTCACACGGTGGTTATCATTTGGCTGATGTTGGCGAAAAGATGAAAAATCCATGAGAAAAATCGGAGATTTTCCTTAGGAGTCTTCTTAGAATTTTCTGAGGTGGGAAGGGGAGTGCATTGGGCGACTTTGAACTTATGCCCTCCGTATTTTGAAAAACCTGGCTTCCTGCTTGTACCTGTCGACTTTTTTACAAAAGAGCCAGATATTTTCGAGCACAGCTGCTCAACCTTAGTACCGATCATTCAACCAGGAGAGTTACATTCCCATCCAAGCCTGGGAAGTGCTCCAACTGCCAGTCCCCTGTCTATGCAGGATCATTTCAAAAATAACTTGTATATCCTGAAATCTAGTGGCATAGGGGTCACAATGAAGAGACAGTGGAATAAGTGTCCAAGACTGTGACTGGGGATCCTGTAACATTGTACATTTAAGTTAAATATTACATTACACTAGTCAGTGCTGTTCTTATACCATACTTTAAAACACCAAAGCATGCCTTGCAGCTATGCTTGGAAAATTCAGTGAGCATGCCAAGGGCAAAATATATCCAAGGACAAAAAAAGAAAAGAAACTCGTTTTGATTGTATGAAAATGGGAAACACTAATGGACATGTTTTTCTATTTTCATACCATTGAGAATAACACCCTGAGCGCCTGCTGGGAGTAAATCACCATCAAGTAATCTGTGTGCATGATGGTGTGCGCAGGTGTGGTGGTCAGGAACGATGTGATTTTTGATGAGTGTTAGGCCTGTCTTTATTGGTTTCTCCCCCCTTTGGCCACTCTCTTCCGCCCCCACTCACTCCCTCACCCCTCCTCCCCTCCGTCCGTCCTCTCCAGTGTTATGGTGAAGGCTCCGAGTGGCACGGCTTATCCCGGCACACTGGAGCAGCTCTTTGGATCATTAGATGAGAGTAGGCGCGGAAATACTTCTATTTCTTTTCCCCTTCTTTCCTACACAATAGAAAGCTATTATTCCCTCCTGTGCTTTGTTCTTTTGTTCCTCTAATGGCAAGCACTCACGGATCCCAGGTCTGCTCTTTAGACTCTGAGTGGCGACTTTGACACCCATTGACTCGCAGGCCTTTGTGGTTATGTCCTAAACAAGTAGACAGAAAGAAATATTCCATTTCCCGGCATTATGATTTCCAAATAAGGGTCGGCTTTTTCCAAGGTAGCCTCAAACTGTGAGAGCTAAGGGAGTTTATTTTATATTCATATTCAGTGTATGGAGTAAAAATGCATTTAGCAAGTTCATACCCACACAGCCAGTAAATACAAATGTAGGTCATTTGGTTTTTCAAAGCTATTATTTTCCTTTCATTTGAGCTCTTCCCGCATAAAACAATCAATAAATGATGAACTGCTCATGTGTTAAATAATTGAATATACCCGATTTGACTTTCACCTAATGACTCCTGTTTCTCAACGGTCAACCTAAAGACGGTCTTGCTTCTACGTCTATCTTAACGCTTTGACCCAATTTATATTTACCATGGAATGGAGCTCAACTTAACCGTGTATTTGTCAGTATTTCTTCAACCTATTACAATGGCGGCCGCTGAACAATAGTTTAGTAGTAATTCTAATTCTGTTTTGATTTTCTACATTTCAGGTTGTTTATTTATTGTGTTTATCCTGAACAACTTTCAAGCTAGCAGGTAGGGAATCGGCAGCACTGACTTTTGTGTGGTCACACGCTATACGAGGCATGAACGGCGGTCCCCTGGGTGAAAGTCCTGTGCATGTTTGAGCTGCTGGATCATTTGATTGTTCATGTGATTACATTTTCTAGTTTTTCAGTTCCTATTTTATCATATTCCTTAATGTCAGACGTTGGATGCCTGTCTCCATCTTGATAGAGTTTGGTGCACAGTGAAAACTCTAACTTTTCCTGACAAAGACGGACACGTTGTAATACAACGTTGTCAATAAACCAAACCAAAACCAATGTATATATTAATCCAAGGCACATTTAGGAAAACCGTGATATAGGCTAAGTGTTTGCCATTCCAATTTCTATACATATATTCAACATTGCTTCTTCCTGCAATATACTCTTTAACATTGTTGCTGCTGAAATTCTGGCTACACATATTTTTAACTGCACTTCCTTAAATAATATGGGCTTAGGATAGCACTCTGTATGCCCGTTCAGACAGGTCACAGGTATTACATTTAGCAATAAAGCTAGCCCATTATATGAGGGCGCTCTCTACTTGTCAGCTGGCTCACCTGAAGGTTTGCTTTTGGATTCCTTTTTCAAAAAGACAGAGAGAGATATCCCCCCCCCCCCCCCCCGCAAACGATGCAAGAGCCCTAATTAATTTTTCATATTAGTTACTTTTTAAATCTAACTCTAGCCAATATGCCCTGGGCGGTGCTTTGAATGTGCGCACAAATGTTTTTATGCTCTCCCTCACCACTGGCTATGATTTAATAACATCTTCCTTAGCGCTATGTCCAGAGCCTTTCCTTCTTTTTTTTTTCTATTAGAGAGCCTTAATTAGCTACAACTCGAAGGCTCTCGTCTCCATCTCTCCGCTCTACTCTCTCCCCCCCCGCTCTGTTTCTTACAGCCAGAAGACAACTGCTGTCACTCTTCTTCTCTTCTCTTTCCTCCTGCTCAAAAACTTGTTTTCGTCCTCTTCACACCCTCTTGTCTCTCACACATATAAGAAATGACACGTCCCTGCCTTGGGCCAACAAAGTCTGAGCTATATCGGTATGTCTGTGTTTGTCTGCCATTGTGTATTTGTGTGTGCGTGTTGCTATGTGCGACTAATCTGATATTCAAATGTCCTCTCTTTAACCTGTACACACAGCATACCACAGGGGACAGCTAAAAAGAGCAAAAAAATAAGGCACACATACAACTTCATGAGGGTGCACACACACACACACACACACATGCATGCACGCGCGCGCTCAAAACATCTGGTGCATCTTAAACTTGGTAAACACTCTGCAAGTTTCTACATAAACAGACAGACAAGCAGCCAGATCGATAGACAGAAAGATAGATATTCTCTCCAAGCTCTTGTTCTTACAGCAAGATTAGCTGAGATTGCACTTTTCTACGCACCTCCAATACAGATAAGGTCATATTAGAGTATGCAATAGAATTTGTGTGCACATGTGTTTGGTTAAGCAGCTGCAGAGCAGTGGAGGTAACGGCACCATACTGCGGGTATGGAAGGAGTTAAGCTGTAAAGCAGTGCAATATCCGAGTCGGAATGAAAAACAGGGGTCAGAGCGGCTGTACGTAGGTGTGAATGCGTGTTGGAGAGAGAGAGTGATGCACGAGTGTGTATTACTGTGGCTTGCCTATACATATGAGTCATGTGTCACGGGTTAAATAACCCTTTATATCCCACTGAAACAAACTCACAGTAATCAGGGTGACTGTCAGTGCAACCAGAGTCCCAGCTCTCTTTGCTATGACTTGATTAGGATGATTGTAGATGATAAACGAGCGCGCGCGCGCACACACACACACACACACACACACACACACACACACACACACACACAGTGATTGCATCTGCTGAAAAACAATCACTCCTTTATAGCGGAGCCACTGTGCGCCTCTGGAAGAATAAGGGAAAATTACCAGTCAAAGAGGGCAGTCTGCAATCTGGCAGTGCGCTAAAGGCTTTCAGTCTTATTTGAAATAATTCTAATTTAAAATGAGTCTTGTGGACAGCGTGTATTATCCCACCATGCTATTGGGCCTGAAGAACACTCCACTAATCAGGATTTGAGTAAAGTGTGTGTCTGCCCGCGCAGACCCAGGGAGTAAAGGAGCAGAGCTATTTCAGCCCACACAAATGGCCCCTCAGCCCATAATGGTGACTCCTTGAGGCGATCTGAATCACAGTCGAGGAGGGCGTTCAGCAGACTTTGGAGTTTTCATTTGTTTTACTCAGGTATAGGCGTAAAGTATTTGTGCCGCAGACCCTACACTAGAGGTTCTTGAAGGAAGTTTGATATTGAAGGCAGATTTGATTGACTAAATGCTGAATTTCTGTGGGGTTTCAAATCTTAAAGTGCTTGTTCTGAACTTTATGGAGCTTTTTTTTTCTTCTTTTCTGTGTTGTTGAATATGTAAGGCTGCAGTTCTCAATCTCTGCATTCTGCAACAGTGATTTCCACAAGTTTTGTGTCCAAGTGTACACAGAAAGTGACGGGAAAAAAAAGCACTCAGGTCCTTTACTTTCGTAGTAAGATTCCAATACCAATGCAACAATCTAAAAATACCCCATGACACCGTATTATAACGACATTGATTATAGCTGCTTTAAAGTTCCCCTCCACACATGTCCTAAAGTATGTAAAAAAATACTCTCCTATTATTAATATTTTGTTTAACAGGGTTTTCCCACATAAAACAAAAAAAATAAATTCTGAAAAGGAGCTGGAAGCACATCTGCACTTTCTCCCTCATTGACAAATTCTGGTTCTATGATTAATTAAATCTGCAAATATCACAGGCCACACGCCCGACCGCTGCTTGTGCTAAGTTGACCGGTGAAAGAGTCAACATGGCTAGTGTTAGAGGAAACATCGGAGAGATTCAGCCATACATGTTTGACTTAGATGAGGGGTCTGTTGTGCACCAAAATCGGCGACTAGCAGATGTATCAGAATGGTAAGTTAGCATCTTTCATTGGTTTGTGTTGTTTGTTAGCTTGTTAGCTTGTAGTGGCTGACATTGAGCGTTGCTAGTTGTGAATATAATACATACAATACAATAATATCTAGTGGGATTTTTTTGGTAGACAGTGGAAGGAAGCTCCAGGGTCCGGTTTACATCCAAAACTGCCCACTCCACCATGTTTGGAAAACTATGTTTATGACAATTCTCGCCCTCTGTACGAACATGTCCGATCTACACAGGAGGTTTCGCGTTTCTTTGCCGCCACTTTTCCTCAGAGTAATGTGAAAACAAAGCTCTTGTGACAAACTTTGCACAGATACAAGTCAGTATAGTCAAGGTCAGACACTTTAGGGGACATAAACATAAGAAAAACACATTTTTAATGGAGGAAATCTTTCAGTAAAAGCACAGTATCATTAGCAAAAAGGTCTGAAAGTCTCAAAAGTAAAAGTGCTTGTACACTGTAAGGGACATATTAGTATACTTGTATAAAACAGTATTAGATTATACTGATGCAACCATCTGTAAACAGCATTTTACTGTTGTAGCTGGTCCAGGTGCAGCTTGTTTGATCCAAAGGGTCACAAAGTAAATCTGAGGGGTTGTGAGATGATTAATGGGGTGAAATTCTGATACACACATTTTTTTGGATTTATCCTCAAACTATTACTTAAATGAAACCATCTGATTAGTTTAGAGTGGAGTCTCCTGGTTGGAACTGCAAACAATTTATAGATATCCGAAACTAATAACAAGGAGCTCCAACTAGACAACGTTATTGCATGGCATCAGACATTGTAAAGATTGGGTTTATGTTAAAAGACTAATCTAAAAAGTAACCAGTAACTAGAGCTGTCAAACGTGGAGTAGCACGAAACAATATTTTCCTCGGAAATGTAATGGAGTAGAAATCTAAAGTAGCATATAATACAAATCAAGTAAAGTGCGAAGTTCCACCACTTCACACAGAGAGCTGTATGCATCCTGTATACATATGCAACCCACAGACTCTCATACACAAAGAAGTGAGTGAGTGTCCCGCAGTATTATTATTCAAAAGGTTCTGTCTTGGCTCTTATCTCCAGCCACAGCAGCGGGATGGCTTTAGAGTATCTGGATTTAGTTTTAGAGACCTCTGTCGCCGTCAACAGTTTCTCCGAAGAGACAGAAAGCACAAAACAGAAGGAAAGGGCTTATATCAGCTACAGATTTTTTGCTGAATTGAAAATGAAAAGCGGGAAATGTATTGAAATACATCTAATCCTTTGACTGGTCATCTCTTTTCTGTCTCTCTCACGGGATGACTGACTCACTTACTTTATTTCTCTTTAAAGATCTCCCTCTTTCCTCACTAGTGGCCACAGGTGTACCATAACTGTTAAATGTTTTCCTAGAGCCCAGTTTCTCTCCCGTCCTCCCATCAAGTCCAAACCCCGAATTAGCTCCATCCCTCGGTCCATCCCCCTCTCCCTGTCTCCGGCCAAAACAGTTGCAACAACGGCCATTTTGACCTACTTCTATACAATACCCCTTCGGTATTGGCCCTCCACCCCCTCTTTTACTTCCTCTCTCACAGACACTGGTCTCCCTCTGCAGATGCAGTGAAGTTGCGAGGAGGAAACACTCATGGGGAAGTTGGTGTTCCCCTGTGTCTGAATGCCTGAGAGGTAACCTATTTAGAAGCAGAGAGATGGTGGGTTTGAATATCAATTCTGTTTTTGTTTATTAGGTCAAAACCATTTAGTGTATATGTTTGAAACGACAAAGACAACCTCAGAGGAACGATATGGGTGAGGCAAGTTCACCTCTTTTTTTCCTTTTGGCTCCAGTGCAGTCCCAGAGAGTAGGCTATATGGATGTTTTCAGATTTATCGGAAAATCAATACCACTACATGGATCATATTCAGTGACCCCAAACAAGAAAGATGAGAGTAGATCCAAGGGGACCTTTCCACAGCAGTTTCGTCTCACTTTACATCAAATCTACTCTGAGCAAGCATTTTTCTTTACTGCAGAGAGTGAAAACAGAAGGACTGGCTTTTTACTGCCCTGTTACCACTCTTGTAAAACTAATTTAATGTCAAAGGTTGAAGGAGTTTCATAATGCTGTACTTTTGATAAATAAAATCTCACTGCTTTTGTAAGTGCTTGTTTTAAACAGAATGCAATCTGTTCCATACGCTATAGAAATCAGCAAGTCATTTAATGTAGAAATTACACATTTTTTAATGGGAGAAATAAACTGCCAATAGGGTCGACTTTATTAGAATTGAGCATGGTGCAAATTATCTTTTTTTTTTAAGTTGTTTCTTCGGGTGAAAATCTGTTATAAATCTTCTTCATGATGCTAGCAAAGTGAATTGCCTTTTCTCTGCCTTCATTTAAATGATTTCCTGAAAGTTTAGCAGCTACAGTAGAAACACGAGGAACTATCTCGCCCCAGTGGAAAAAAAAGGAACAAAAAAGACGACTTTAAGGTTGAATTTGAGACTTAATGACTTGTAAAGCTCTGTAACCCCTGCAGTAAAATTGAGTTTTATTGCGCCGTGAAACTAATTCCAGACTGCAGCAGAAAAGATATGATGCTGGAGAGTATCTGAAGCCAGCAACAGTCCCTGAGAGGAATTTTATCCCCTGCATCATTTCTGGACACAGTCTGCATGTCTTGTTCCTATAACAGTGGATTTTTTTCCCATAGTACCCATAGACAGTCTTTAGCTTGGTCCTCCAGATGGCGCGGTTGGCAGACAACACATTTGACAGCAGAGGCAAAGCATTTTCCCTGAAACGCTTTCAAAATACAACTTATCAAAAGCACAGAGAGCCTTTTAAGTATATGTCGACATACTGTGTGCACTACTTTTGTAGTCATTTGACCATCAACGGAGGTCAGCCAGTAAAAGTGAAATGTGTAGGAAATCTTCATTTGTAGCGGGTATAATGTGCATACAGTATGTGTGTTTATCCAGCTAATCAGGAAATGTGGCTGCTGTACGTCTACATGTGATTGCATGTCTGCACTGATAGATTTCTAATGATTCTCTGTGATAGGGAGCAACCACCACATTCGACAATATTGATCCAAGCAGCATGCACTAAGGGAGCTATCCAGGACAGGCGGCAGGCTAAAAAGCAACATAATGATACGAGGTCAACTGCAAACACAGCAAAATAAAAGAGAACAATCTCAAACACTGGTGAGACCTGATGCACAGAGGACATGTAAGAGGCTTTATGTAGACATGCGCTGTTACTCTATTGTGGATACTGTATTGTACATACGTTATAAGAAATTGGTAAAAGATAAAGATGTTTTTTTTTTCATTTTTGCAAGTCAAGTGTGTTCAGCAAAAGAGGAAATTAATAAGATACAGTAAACATTAAATATTAATTTACTTCAGGGCATCTGCTACATTCCATTATTCATCTAAGAGCATGCTATATGTAAATGAACAAATTCTGCTCGACTGCGACATGAAACATGAACACTTGTATCCCTCTCTGCCTTGTATATCCCTTAAATGAAGGATTTGAAATGAGACATCATGCATATTCATAGTTTAAAGCTCTCTCTTCATCGCCTGTAGGTACTGTAAGGGGTGTTTTAATTCTTCTTTTTCATTTATGTGTGTTTCTTCTGGCCTGCATGGCTGTTAAAGACCATGTATAATGTTGGGTAACATAGAAACATATTTGCCTATTGAAATGTGATGAAATATTTTACTTAGCCTTTTTTAACCCAGTGAGCATGCATGCTACTTGAAGCAATGTCCCCAAATTAACATAATTAGAAGCACATCAGCAGTTATTATTATGGTAGTGCAAAATGTTTTTTTATCCATCTATACCAGATACAAATTGTTCAGACTGAATACATCTGCAAAACGTTAATTCTTTGAGTCCATTTTACTCTAAATGGGACCATAATGAAGACTTGAAATTAGCAAATGAGACCATACATTTGTCAGGAAAAGGTTTACCGGGGTAATAAATCAAGTGAGTAGTAGGGTCATTTTTCTCATAGACTTCTATACAATCTGACTTCTTTTTGAAACCGGTGGAGTCAACCCCTGCTGGCTATCAGAGAGAATGCAAGTTTAAGGCACTTCCGCATTGGTTTCACTTTTCAGACTCTGGTAGATTTATAAAAGTATACTGAAGGCAAAATAATATTTTTTTGGTTACAGTAGGTTTCTATACTCCTACTGTATCTGTTTGTGTGGTAGAAGTTGGAATCCACCACCTAGCACAACTTAGATTTGATGTTTCAGTCCCTGCACTGATATATGTTGGATGGTTCAATCCCTCCAGTAATACAGGGCTGGATGTTGCAATCCCCTCGGCTCATATGGAACTGAAGCCATGGCCCTGTGAGGCTCATCCAGCAAAAATACATCCAGCAGCTTGTGAAAATTCTGACACAAAATTTGATCTCAAGCCTCGATTCCAGACAAGCAGTGACCCCACGCAGGGTATAGCACTCGACATTTGAGGGGGGAAAAAATGCTGTTTTGCCTGCGGCTGTTTATAATGCTGCTTTAATCTAAAGCCGCCTGTGTCTTTACCAGCTGCAAACATTCGTCTGCGTGTACAGAGAACCACTTAAGTGGCTCACCGCACACAGTAACATCGGGCACACTTCCCCCGCTCTGCACTCTGTCAAGGTACCTGGCAGCGCATCCACTAACACCATTTACATTTCAAAGTCAGACACATTTGCACAAACACACACATCGTTGCCATCTGGTATTTGTGGTTTCTCTCACACCCACCCATTGGTTTCCAGACCGTAAGAGTGAAGCCTACATGGTGTTTTCAGAATACGGCGATAAAAATGCTTGTGTTGATGCATGTTGGAATACAGCAGTAGGAGTGAGTGTTTCTGCATGTATTCCTTTAAATTAAGTTTGTGTTTGGGTGAGTCACAAACCGTGGCTACTTGTGCGTGTTTAAGCACCTGTTAATACAGTTTACAGTTTATACGTATCCAGCTGTGCGTGCCACCAGCTCTTACCAATGCGTTCCAAATATGCACGTGGGTGTTGTGGATGTGTGTCTATATATATATATGTGTGTGTGTGTGTGTGTGTGTGTGTGCGTGTTTGCTGGCTTATGGTAGAGGCTGTGGCATTGAGGATGCCTTATCTGCCGTGTTCAGAGAGGTAGCTCTCACAGGAGATAGAGCTCTCAGCCGGAAGCATGGGCGCTGGTGAAAAGACTTCTGTCACACACCTACAGCTCTGGCTCAGACAGCAAAAGAATGAACCGAAGGGAGACGCGGTGAAAAAAATTGAGAAACAAACTTCACAGTCATAGGTGGGAGGCCGCGTGATTGAGCGGTGTTTGTGTGCCGGTGTGTGTGTGTGAAAAACTCTGTAATATGTGAATCTAATGTAAATAGTTTCCAATCTAAATGAAGCAATGTGCATTACTGTCCGTCTACACGTGGGCTCTCTCTTGAATACATATTATCTCAACGTTTTGCATTTAATTTATGAGTGCACTTTCATCAGTGTGCATAATTTACCCTGCAACATGAGAGCTGGTGTGCTTTTGTGTGCCAGCGTCCACGCACCTCTGGGGTGTCCATAAGGCTGAATGCGAGTCGGGGTTAATGTGCTCAACCCTGGGCAGACGAACGAGCTCTCACTCTCTATTAAACTGTCCTTCACGTGGGAGAAGATGAGCCTCATTATATCAGAGTCCCCAGCTAATGACCACTAATCCCTCCCTACCGAGGAAAAAGTGCGAGAGAGAGAGAGTGAGAGGAAGTTGGAAGCTCAGCTCTGAAATGTAGAGAAAGATGGATAAGTTAGAGAAGGAGTTGAAAGAGCGTGGCGAGAGGCAGGCATTAATATTGTTTGGCCGTTATTGACCTCTCCCTCTCTCCTTACACTTCTTCCCCTCTCTGTTTTCAATTGCATCCACACACACACACACACACGCACACGCCTCCCAATCCCGTCCCTTCTCCTTCGTTCTGTCATGCAGAGATCAGTGCGAGGGAAACGGACTGTGAATGCATTAGTGTCATCATCATCATCAGGGGACACAAGGCTTCATCTGTCATCATCCCGCGACAGCTAGGGCAGTTCTCCACAGGGCGGGCTATTACTCTCCATTACCTGCCACGCACACACACACATGCACACACGCACACTGGGACGGGTAATGAGGGGGTGCATCAGTGGGCATTGTCGCCCTCCAAAATCTGATACATAATGTTTTTTCATCACTGTCTGGTTAAAAATGTATAAATCAATTTCCCTCACAAAATACTGCACCATCGACCAGAAGATTTTTTTTTTTTTTTACCAGACTCCTGGCTCAACTGATCCAGAATGAAATGAAATCGTCTTCTCCCTGCAATACCCGGCCTACATTGTTACTGTTATCAGTCAGAGATGGAAAATTCTCAACACACACACACACACACACAGAATAATGAAGATGAGGGAAAGATGGGAGAGAGAGGCATTGAGGGGGAGATGGGATCGTGAGGATGGCAGAGTAAAGATTTTTCAGCAACCGGTATGATCAATATTTCTCTTTTCTTCATTCTATCAGAGCGGCTCAGAAACAATTTTCTGTTAGCCCTCACTCAGGCTGCAATAAAATCTTCTTTGTCTCCCTTACTCTCCTACTCTGGCTTTTTTTTCCGCTCTCCCACAGAGGTGACAGTTGTGAAATTGTTACTATTACTTGCAGCTATAATTACTTGCAGAGTGTCTGAGTGTCTAAAGTGTGTCAACATTGAAACCAGCCTTGTGTGTATTACTGTATATACACTTTATCTGTTTTTTAAGATTTCTGGGAGCAACATCAAGTCTGATGTCATTCAACATACTGTATGTCCGAGTCATATCTCACGTCTTTCAAGTCGAGTCTCAAGTCACTCAGGGCAAGTCTCCAGTCCATTAGAGCAGCGGTCCCCAACCATCGGGTCGTGGACCGGTACCGGGCCGTGGACCATTTGGTACCGGGCCGCAAAGAAAGTTGTTTAAAATTAAATGTATTTTATTTTTGTTATTTCACCTCATTTCCGCGTACTTGACTCAGTCGCAGGTTTTTTCTGTGCGTCAGTAAGTCGGCGAGCTAACCCTCGCTAAAATGGCCCGCAAACAAATGTCACTGGAGAGCTTCTTAGAAAAGGGAGAAAGAGCCAACAATGAGACACCAGAAGGGTCTCAGAGAGCCAGAAAAAAGAAAGCTGCATTTAAAAGAAAATACCAAGAGTCCAACTTAAACTACGGGTTCATCACAACAGGTGATTCACACGCTCCACACCCGCTCTGCACAATATGCGGTGACCGGCTAGCTAATGAAGCAATGAAACGATCATATAATAATAATCATTTAATAGTTATTTAAATTGCATAATATAAGGCGTATTGGTTTCATTTACATTCCTTTTTTTTTTTTAATTACACCCTCCGGGCCGCGGAAAAATTGTCCGGCATGAAAATGGTCCGTGACACAAAAAACGTTGGGGACCGCTGCATTAGATCATAACCCTGTCAAGTCTCAAATCTTTCAAGTCCTTCTAGAGCAAGTCCACATCAAGTCCCAAGTGTTTCAGATCAAGTCCCAAGTCCTTTTAGGGACTACTGTGCTATGTCTCAAGTAGTCTACGGCCAGTCCAAGTCAAGTCTCAAGTCTTGCAGGAAAAATCCAAATCTTAATTATTTCAGCTTGAGTCTTAAGTTGTTTCAGTCAAGTCTTTCAGATCTAGTCTCTTGACTCAAGTCAAGTCTCACGCTCACATTTAGGGGAAGTCTTAAGTCCTTAAAGGCAAATCCAAGTCTCAAGTCTTTAAAGTCACGTCTCGGGTATTGAAGTTCAGGTCTAGTTTTGAAGTCAAGTCATTTGGAAATCAGGTCTCAAGTTCAGGTCAAGACCTCAATTGTGTGACTTAAGACTCATGCCCAAGTCTCGAGTCTGCAGCTCTGCATTTATCCCACACCTGCTAAAACCGTGTCTCTTTTCATTGCTTCTCAAATCCGTTGACTGACAGCTGTCACACAGCAGACAGACTCTTTAAGGCGCTGACATCCAGATACACAGCGACATAAACATTTTATATGATCAGTAAACTTATTTCATATTTTGCCAGTAGGCTTTATGTTCATCCCTACAATCAACAAAAATAATTGAACAAACCTTCCATGACGAGTGACTGGTAGCATTGCTGCTGAGGGAGCTGCTTGCTGACTTGCAACTGATTTATCTTACATCAGTTGTCATGCCCCAAGGAGGCCAACCTTCTCTAGCAGCCATGACACTCATATATCACAATAACTCAAACAGTCCGAGGGGAAGATTACATGGTGCATCATGCCATGACAGGAAAAGTCTCTGAAAGGCAGCACTTGTTAGCTGCAGGCACAGCAGGCTCGCCAATATATAAGCTATACACTTTTAGAGATTCAACTTACTCTCCTTCTCCGGGTGTTAAAGTGATTTTTGTAGGGACTCTTGGATTTTCTGAAACCTGCTGTAGAGTCATATGAACTGAGAAGAGAGAATTCAGGGGTTTATAAAGAGCCAGACTAGAAATATTAATCAAACTTGTTTTAGCCATGGTAGAGGCTTTAGGTATGGCAAAGTCTGTCGGTCTGTCTAGCACTTTAGACAGACTTAAATATTTAAAGGATTTCGTGGATTGCCATGGTCTTTTGAACAGGCTTTCATGGTCCCCAGAGGTTGGAGCCTACAGACTTTGGGGATCCCCTGACGTTTCATCTAGTGCCACCAGCAGGTCAAAGTTTGAACTTGTCCAGTGAAATATTCTACAAGATGGATTGGTACCAAATCTGGTTCAAACATCAGGGGAACATTCATGTCCCTGAATTGTAAAATCGTTGGCGAGTCCCTGACTTTTCATACAGTGCCATCATCAGGTCAGGATTTCTCAGTTTTTGTTATTCAAAATAAACTCAATACTGAAAAACTTATGGAATTCCCTTTAGCCTCAGCTGTACTTTGTGTTCAACGCCAGTAACCAAATGTTACTATGCTAAACTAAGATGATGACCATGATAAACATCACAACTGACACAATAATATTTGACACAATGTCAAATATTATTGTTCAATGATACAAAATAAATTACACACTTTTCAACATACACACTGGTGGAAAAATGAGTTATTCAAAAGTTTTTAAACTTGAACGTGAACTTTTTTATAAATCTCTTTAAAAGATATTCTTTAGTGATATCAACTTTATATTTATAAAAGCATCGTCTTGATTGCAATATATGACCACTTTAAAGTCATAAGAAAAACTCAAAGTAAGCACATTGAAATAAGTAGCATCAACTCTGTAGGAGATAATCCACTTGTTTCAGGAGTATGTTTTAAAGACTGCAAAGGAGTTAAAATGCTGTGTTAAGATGGGCGTTTTTGCACTGCACTCAAACCGCTTGCGCTCATATCTGAAGCAACTCATTCAAGGGCATGTCAGTTCTTGACTCATCAAAAAAGCACAGCAATTTTCTGTAAAGATTACCCAAAGCCAATCACACAGACCCTGATTAGCACTTGAGTGCTTTGGTTGGCCGTGCTCATTTCCAGGAACGAGGAGGACGTCTCTGGAAAAATAACCCCGAAAACACACGCGCACGCTCACTTCAATAACACCCACTCAAATGATAATGATCATGTTGAGTCATAAAAACAGAAACGAAAAGAGAGAGTTCAGATGAGTATGATTTTACCATGAACTTACTATGACACTGGGGGGCGTCAGTTCCTCTGATTGTGAGGTGTCAGAAGTTTAGTGAGAGCAACAATGCGAGGCTATCAATGCCATCTGTGTATTAGAGAAGGACAAGAAGGTCAAAGAAAAAAGGGACAACATGGAAGATCAATTACTCATTATAAACCATGCCTTTCCCTTTTATTTGTGTGCCATTAAGCAAATGTTCAAACCAATGAAGCCAACTGAATTGATCCCCTAAGAGAGGGTAGAGGGGTATAGATAGAAGATAGAGTCAACTTGAGCGAGACAGAAGAAGTTTGAGAGAGAGAGAGAGAGTGTGAGTGAGTATTGATCTGTTGACCTGATGATCGCTTTGATTTAGTGTCACTCTATTCAGCCAGATTTCATGATTTAATTAGGAGCTTTGAAGTGATAGTAAGTGTCGTTTTGGATCGGAGTATCCCTACCCTCTCGGATTCCTATTTCTTTCGCAAAGCAGTCCGCCGGCCACGCCACGCTCCATTCAATTTAGTTCGACAACCCTCTTCAAAAAACAACCAAGCCATCATTAGGACTATTTCTGAGTCCGATGCTAGGTGGATTGGCTCTTTTGATCTCGCAAAAGGAAGCAAATCTGGAAGTGTGATACTTTTGTCAGAAACAGTATTTTAGAAGATGTGGACCTTTTTAGATTACCTGTTTTTACATTTCTGCTTTCCACTCTCTCCCAAAAGAGAAAGTTTCAATATACTCTGTAGTACTCCTATAGTCTGGCCCCTTTTTTAACGACTTTCATTATTTACAAGGGCCATGTCTGGGTGTGTTATTGTCACTCAAATGTCCTAATCCTCTACGGGTGCAATGACCTGTGGAAGAAATCTAGTGGTCTGGGACTCAAAAGTGGACGGATAGATGGATGGATGTGCACAAGGATGCGTGAAAGAGGGTGCCCTGAAAATTGGATTTCTCTCGCCTCTTGCCTCTTAGGCGAGGGAGGCTAAAAACAACAAAAACATAGAAGGAGTCTGAGAACGGAGAGGGAGGGTTATCGCTGGGGGCCCTGTCAGAGAAAGCGCTGAATCGTGGAGGGGCTCTTTTTCTCCTGCCCAAATTCCACACCTCATTACTCCCCCATAGCTACACCTGGCCTTAGCCACAAAGGTGGAGGGGTGGCTTCGGGTGGTGGAGGCAGAGGAGGGTGACACACACACACACACACACACACCTTCCTCTCGAGACAAGCTGTAACAGCGAGGCTGGAGCGTCGAGATGAGGTCCCGTTCCGCCAGATGTCGGACGCAGACGGAGCTACTCAAGTGAGCCAGAGAGGGGAAGAGGTACGGAGGGAGGAAGAGAAGGAGGAAAGGATTGGAATGGGATACACAACTCATGATAAACACATCCATCCTCATTATTGTAATAACCCGCCTGCCACGCACCAGTGCAGCATCTCTCTTCCTCTATCTCTCACCATCGGTCACCCTCTTCTTCACACGCAGACACACACCTATAGCAGGCAATACATTTAAAATAGACGCTATCGGTGCACAAAAACTCCTGAATTCTAGTTTTATACACTGGCCATCCTATCTAATCTCAGACCTGCAGAACAAAATCACTTTTCGGTGCAATACTGTCAGTCAGGAGAGGTTCCACACCAATACTTCTGTTAGATTACAAATTAATGTTTTCTGTGGCTTCCACATTGTAAACTCATCACCAATTCCTGCTCTGTCCATGGTCCATGAGAAAAAGCTGAGGGAAGCACTGGAAGGATTAAGGCACTAAAACACACTCGCACACAGAAATACAACTTCCTGTAAATTCCATATCCTCCCTGCTGCTCTCCCAGAGTGATTTAGGAGGTGGACCGTAGTCAACCCCAAAACCTGCTATAGTGTAGTGCAGTGTACTCTATATGGACGTCAGGTTTTATTTATAATGGATTTTTCGCTAGGGAAGCATACATATCCTTGTCGTTTGTTTATCAGGGGTGTGATTTTTTTTGATTACAATAGAATAGATCTTTTTATAAAATAGATAAACTCATGCATACTGTAGTCTAGTTTGTCGTTTTCCTTTATGCACAGGCACGCAGTGATGGTCTTTCCTTTTAGAGGTATTGTAAAAGGTCTCAGAAGTCATTCAATTTGTACTTAAATAAAAACGCAGATACTCTTATTTCTGCAATGTGGACAAACAGCACTGAACGCTGGAGGAGACTGCTTATGTTCTAAAGGCCCATTATTCCGAAACCCGAATAGTCCAAAAAATGTCCCATTGGACCGAAAGCCCATTTGTCCTGTTGCTCCTAAAATACACCCTACTATGGCAAAGGCATGACCAACCATACTCTGCCTCTCATTGGCTAGTACTCGTTGCCTTTGTTGGTTGGATTGGTTAGTTTAAGGCATGAGGAGTTGGTTTGGCTGAGGGTAAGAATATCATGGTCAGCTAATCAGAGGAGTAGTGCCAGTCATGTCATTCTGCATAATAATTAGCCGTGTGCTGCTGGGTATGGGACTGTTATGCTATTGGGCTTTCAGAATAATGGGCCGTCGCATCAATGGCATGTCACCGTGCCGGAGCTGTCGATGACTAGTGTTAAAATAGAATAAAGGAAAAGTAACGTCTTGTAGGAATCAGTGCTAACGTTAGCAAGCTGGGTCTCTTTAAAACTCTGCTCTCCCGGACTGTTTTGGTTCTGCTTCTGTTGATTCATCAGAGACAGAGAGAGAGATGACTGGGTGAGCATAATCAATTTCTCCTCCTAGCAAATCTCCATCACCTGTGGTATTAATAACTAGATTGAACTAGATCAATATGAGCGTGTAAGGGGCTTCGGGGAAGACTTGGCCTATCGACCCTAGCAACTGTCAGAGCGAGAAGAACAAAGATGGGGGGGAGGGTGATGAAAGTATCGGGGGGGAAAGCAAGGTTAAGACAGAAATTTGGCAACGGTACAGGGAATAAAGTAAAGAAACGCATGCTTATGAGGTACCTCAGGCTATTAAAAACTATGAGCCGACTTGGTGATTGAACAAATAAAGTACATCACTGAATACAGGGAATAAAAGTAATAAGAAGTAAGTAAGGAGTTAAGTAAATAGCATGGTCCAGAAGGAGATGGAGCCTTTGCCCTTCAATACAGCATGATGTTCATTTTGTAAATGATGGTCCCATCTAGAGTAAAATAAAAAATAAAACAGGGTACGCTTTAGGGCGTGGCTACCTTGTGATTGACAGGTTGGCGTTTTCGTCTTTAACCCTTTTTTCAGTGTTCCGTAAAACTTTCTTTCTGGATTATGACTACAGACTACAGATTATCTATTTACTTTCCCGAGTTTAAGTGATAACTGGCCATTGGCTGCAGTCTTAGAGGTGTGTTCAAGTGCCTAAACACGTAAAACAAATGGCATGTGACAATGCAAATTGGTAAATCAGCATTTCTTTGTGCCAGTTCTTAGAGTTCGGCATGGTGTGTTGATAGAAAAGGAAAAAGAATAGTAGCGAAGAACGAGTGAACATTTGTTTTTGGGCAGCACGGGGTTGAAAGAAGGCTTGAGAGTGCAGAAGTGGCAGCACTCCCTCGTGCAGCAGTGCAGAGTGTTGGTGATCCCTCTGTTGGGTAACTGTCAGTCTGGCAGCTGGTGCAGATAGAGTCTAACCCCACTCCGTCTGGCAGCTTTAGTAATTGTTCATCTACAACTGCCGCTGCCCGGCCAGAACAAGGTGTGTGTGTGTGTGTGTGTGCGTGTGTGTGTGTGCGTGTGTGTGCTGGTGGTCAGGGATGCTCTCTGCCCTCTGCCTTCAACTGGTGCCAGGTGTTGGAAATCCCCTGCTGCTTTGTTTGTTTCCTTAAGTGTCACTTTATTTTAAGGCTTTGTGCACCCAAGCTGTATGTTTGTGGAGCCCCTTGTGCTAAAAAAAGAAAAAAGAGTACACAAGCATTGAACACGTTAAATACCAAAACTGCTGAGTTCATTTACAGTTTCTGGATATCCACACATTGCTAGAGTGTGATATTACAGTTTTTTATGATTGCTTCAGCGCGATTTTGAAAACGGGGCTCATTTTGTCAAAACACACAATTCACACGACACAAACAAGTAGCAGAACAGCTCAGATCTGTTGCTAAACGGAACGCCTCACTCAAAACTATAAACTAATTAATAAAGACACACTTTTGACACCATATGGCAGACACATGGTTCTTGTCATCTGATCTAAAACACTTAACATTTCTACTTTTCTAATTATATAGTCTGGATTTGATTTTTTTCAGGGATATTGTAAGTAAAGTACATAAATATATTATATATACCAAACATAACACACAAGACAAGCACACTGATGAAAATATATATTTCTCTACACATTGTAAAATCATTCGATACATCCATGCATTCCCAAAGATTTGCTCTGCAAATCAGGGCAGAACATGTCCTAAATGGAATATAGAACATAAACATTAAAAACAATTGGTAATACACATTATGTCATTATGTGAGTATTTAGAGTTTTGGAGACTTGAGGTGAGGTTTTGCTCTCTGTCTGTTTTAATAACCGTGCTTCATGTGTCATTTGTTGCAATTGAAAAAAACGTGTAAAGTAACAGGACTGCACATAAACACATTTGGAGTTAAAGGCCTACAAAACCACCACCTATGTATAGAACATGGCAAACAATATGGAAAAATGTGCGAACAAACAGCCTAAAGACCCAACACCAAGCTGTTTATTCCCACAAGATGACATAGGGTACAAACTCTAGAAGTTAAAATAATTTATTTCCACAGCGGTCCTAACCAAACTTCAACTACCTCCAGATATCTGAACATTTTGGATAACTTTTGAATATATAAGGGAATATCTTTTAGAGTAGTACTGCAGAGGCTGTCAAAAGTAAAAAAAAAAAAACAAATAAAAGAAACTTTTATTGATCGACACAAAAAAGATATCAGGTTGTTCTTGTAGCTTTGAGTCACTCATATCATTTTACTTCAAATTCAGCCAGCTCAGCAGTAAAAATTAGTTTTTTCGGACCCTGCTAATGCATTCAGTGCGATTCCACATTTCAGTCTTTTCAAGTTCTAAACATCATGAAAACGTGGAGGATGTGTTTAGCATAATAAACGTGCTTCACTACAACAGAGCGTAGTAGGCATTGTAGCAGGGCGCACGATATCCCCTCATGCTTTCTCTATGGTACTAGAAGTAATCATTGCTCATTTCCAACTGATTTGATGGTAGTGTAGGTGGAGAAAGCCTGCAGGGATAGCGGTGCTTCCAACCGAACAATGTGCAGACATCGGACTACTGTTGCATCTCCATCCAGAGCTCACTGAAGAAACGTAATGATTTGATGACCTCGTTTCGGTCGCGCTGAGTAAATACGAGAGTTTCTTAGGGGGAAAGTGGCAAAGAAGGTTTTTTTCTAAAATGAGAAAACAAATCTTGCAATACTTTGCAATAATAATAATTAAAAAAAAAGTTTGGGAGACGGTACAACATGTTGTAACTTTGAAATACAAGCTGACAGAATCGACTCATCGAAGTGTTGAGAAGAACTTGTTTGCCGCAGTCAGACACGGGCATATTGTAGGACAGATGCAATAAAGTGGAGGGAGGCTTAAGGCTCTGCGTGCGGCAGAACTTGATGGAGTCAGAAAAATCTGTTGAGGATAAGAAAGAAGGCCATGGAAGAAAAAAAGAGGAGATCAGCAGGTGTAGAGAAACGGCACGATCAGCCAGGCTTGTCTCTCAGGCTAAGCAGGGTCAGCGCATGACCTGAGAAAATGTGGGAAAGAAGAAAAGTACTAGGGTATGTAGTGAAACCAAATTATATTAATTACTCCTGCAGTCTGTGATGTGCTATGATATTCCCTGGTTTCCGACAGCGGGTCAAAGGGGCATTTGTGATGTCTGGGGAGTCGGGCTAAGAGATTCCGTAGTGAATGTACAGCTGCACCAGCGATATGGCTCATTGTAACTGCAATGAATCTAAATTAAAACAACTTGCATTATAAACATTGAACAAATTGCAAGACGGTAATTTGAATTCAGTAAAACTTCACTGTGAAGGGCATCTCTGCTAACTAATCGAACATAAAGGCCATGGAAAGAAGCCAGAGAACTACTGCTGATGCCTGGTTACAAAAGCTGCTGGGTGCAAGGATGACATCAGTTGCTGAGATGTGTCGGACTGTGGTATTTTTCCAGATGGGGTGAGCGACATAAAGCCTTGCAGCGACACTGTTCACCAGCCAACGCACTGAAAAGAACAGATGTCAGACAGTTGGCCGGTGCACAATCAGTCCAAATTGTTTGGGAATTTGCCATATTTGAGTTCTTTAAAACGTCTCCTAAATTACACGAGAACATGCAACAGTCTTTTAATTGAATTTTCATCTGTACAGTAAATTGATGTCAATTTCTTTTTAAGGATGGCAGTTCATGTAGGGCTGCTGTTAATGTTAATATAGTCTAAAAACAGGCATTTTGGGGGATGCATATCCCAACATAAACTCCATCTGGGCCTGGAAGAGGGCAGACAGAGGTAGATTTACTAAAAAAGCTGAGGAAATAGTAAGCACCACCTTGAAAGCCAGAGCTTTTGATATGGTCAGAGGTGCAGCAGACTGTATATTTTCTGAAGCTCACAGTACCATGAAAGGACACAGTAGACAAGCTATATAAAAGGAAATTCTTAGCAATACTGAATCTGCAGTAAAACTGGAGCAGCAGGGTCTGTAAGCTTCAGTGTTGTGTGGTGAGATTGGATTGTTGCAAAGTCATCTACACTAGCAGATAAAGCAGTGATGGGAGCTAATGAGATATCGGAGGAAAAAGTGACTGGAGCAATGGAGACTTGGTTTCTTTGTGTACAGGTACGAATGTGAGGTACATAGTAGGGGATGTTTGCGGATGTATTGGGTTTTTTTTTTTGCATGTTGATGAATGGATGTTTTGTGTTCATATATGCGGGAGATTTTTGCTATTATTAAATGGTTACTTGATTGCTGTGTGGTGTCCTTTTACCACTACATAGAGAAGCACTCGGTTTTAAACATCAAATTCAGTTGACTAATCACAGAGCGTATTATTCAGCCCGTTAAAAACTGTTTTATAATGTGTTCTGTGGCTCTGGGGGTTTAAAAGATTCAAGCATTTACTAGGCGGGGAGGGTCTAACAAAAGGCACTAATGAGTTGCATTTTGAAAAACGTAAGATCCAGTGTTTGGAAAGTTTAGAGGCCTATAATTGTGGCTAAAGTCCTTAGCACATCGGGGACGTGGCGAATAAACGGAAATGCTAAATATTCGCATCAAGACTATTCCACTAAAACACCCGGTGTGTAAAGGCCTTAAAAGTCAGGATATCTTGGCTTCTGCTGCTTTAATTTTGCCAAATCTTTTTTTCGTCTTTCAGTTGTAAGTCTGCCAACTTTATGTAGGTGCATTTCTAAATCACTGAAATTGCCCTTTAATTGTCAGCAGTAGTGTGGATGGAAAACTATCACCGGAAAAGAAAGCCAATATTGAACAACTCTGCAAAAACCTGGATTATGTTCAACGAAAACGTTGTTTAATGTCCAATGCCAACACCAAGACTGGCTTTCTATAATGTCCGTGCATGGCAGTATGGTATCATTGAGGTTTGGGAAAGATTGTGTTTATGACAAAACTATGGTTAACTTATCGCTTATGTTAAGAAACTTGGTTCACACCATACCATTTTTCTTTTCTTTTAATTCATCACCCATCTTTGAATTACTGACAGCTGACAGCTCTGAGTTAAGCTTTGTACTTGCTGATAGAATTTGGTTTATATAGTGCTGAGTGAGCTTTTTTCAATCAGCAGGGTCAGCCATCCAATTAGCCTGTTGTCGAGACCGCTAGTGACTTTAGAAATGATTGAGTTTTGTGTGAACAAGCTTTAAGTCAAAGTGTAGGGCAGTATATTTGATTACTGAAAAAGGAGGGTGGGTGGGTGGGGGTTCTGAGGTGCCACAATGTATTAACTGCGCCTGCTGTTGGTGTCATGGTCATATCTCAATGAAATATTGGCGAGGGAATGTGCCTACTTGATAAAACCGTTGACAAATGCACACTTGCAGCCAGCATTTTCAGATTAGGTGGTAAGTGGATGGCGCTGCTCGCCACATGGTCTTGTAGATCTGTATCAACATAGCCTGATGTCTTCCACCATAACCATATTGCTTGGGTTTGTACATCAATCCGAATTGGGTTCTGTGTAGCTGCTACGCATTATGGCGGCAGGGATTGTTGACGCTTTTGACATGAAAGAAATATAACAATGTAAAAATGAGAAAAGAAAGATAATGCAGGTATGAAATTCATCCTGCTCGTCTTCCTCTTGCTCTCCTTCATCCCCTTTGCGCTCTGTACGTCGTTCCCATTCCGAAACGGCATCATCCATGACGAATAAATGTGTTTGTGCGTCTCAGAGTCCCTTGCAATCACGACGATAAGAGATAAAGCAGCATGCCCATAGGCCAGTAGCGCGACTTCCAAAACGAACAGATGTGCGTTCCCCTGCTCACACTGCAGAACGGGTAGCACGAATCATCAAGGGAATGAAGGAACATGTCAAACGTATGTCTCCTCTGAGGGTCACTGTTGTGTGCGGGACGTGTTCTCCCTGAAGCCCATTACATCCTCAAAGACATATATTACTTAGTTTTGAGGGAACACATTACTCATGTACACGAGATAGCCGTACTGTCTCACAAGTGGGAAAATTGGATTCACGTTAAATGGAACATGAAAAAGAGTCGATGGGGGGAAATGGCCAAACACTGATATTGGATACATATCATTGACTGAGACTTGCTATGTTGCATCATAGTGGCAGATACACACTTATGTTTTTTTTGTTTTTTTTTATTTTTATTTTTTTTACACTTTATAATATGCTTTTCTTGGCATTAAAGAAGCAGAAAAGGAGGCCTAAGGATGATACAGGAGGTCTACCTCAGGGACATAATAAAAGTCAACCAGGATTTACCAGTCACAGTTATAAGCATTCATTTCTTGTGATTTAACATGGCAAATGCACAATAAAAGAGAAGATCATTTGTAAGAAATACAGCTATCCTCTGTTTAAAACATTTCCCAGAGCAACTTTTTATGATGTATGCCCATGAATAATACATTGCAACTATTACAACTTTCCTCTTAAGGCGGGTTCACCCAATCTGATGAATCAGTCAGATGTTCTACGTGACGTACTCGGACCATCAGTGTTTATACAGCCAGCAGAACAACAGCTACATGCGTTTCAACAGTGTCGAACATTTTTTTTTTTCCCGTTACCACGAGAAACCGCGCATGCATGCTGGTTGATTTAGAATGGGATTTGTTTTACTGCACTGCATGATTAAACTTTTTTATCCCCCAAAGCCTTCGAGGAGATTTTAAGCTGCTGTAATCAATATTTTTTTTATATTAACAACAAATCAAATAACAGGAAAGGTGTCACTCATAGTGATAAACCCACAGATAATTATCCCCCACATGCAGTTCTGTGTTACCACTCTCTCCGTTATTGATTTATCAGGCCAAGCCGTATGATTAATGATTGTATTCTATACAGATTCAATTAAAGTGCGTTGGTATTAGTGTTTCAGTAGGAGTGGTGGTAGCAGCGCGTAGAGAAGCTACGATTGAGGACACTGAGGATGTGTCGTGGTCAGGTCATGTATGTGTTTCTGGGAATGTCGGGGTTTTAGCAACCAGGGGGGGAGTTGTTTGTACAAAAACGCGTACGTTATATGCCAATTTCAGCATTTTCCACAATAACATGTTTGAATTTGACTCGTTTTGGACTGATAAAAAAAGCAATAAATACATAAAGGGCACTGGGAGAGTGCAGACCTTTGGCAAAGGCCCTTTCCATAGGTGAAAAATAATGTGTGTATTCTGCCCCGCTCCAAAGTATTATGGGTTCTTTATTGGCCCACCAAGTTTCATGAAAAATAAGGCCAGACAAACAAACCGAACAGAAAGCATAATCAATATCAATAATTGAAAAGTGAATTGGAAATAAATTGGAACGGCTCGGTTGGGGAACATTTCAACCGATGACCCCAGTATTTCTAAAAAACCTTAGATGCGACCCTATTTTGTAATATATTAGTAACTATAGAGGACGGAGAGCAACGGAACAACTTTACACTGCAATTAGCATTTAAGTTCCATATTCACACTCCATGACTGTTGCTGGACAGGGTAGCAAGCAACTCACAGTCTGCAGGTGAGGAATCCTTCACTGAGGCAATATGTTGTTTATTCCTACACATTTGTTACAAGCATAATGGTCCTGTAGGTAGAAGCAGCAACACGGCACCGATACAAACACGCTTGTTGACTAACCTTGCCAAACCTCCCTTGACTCTCCCAATTTTTCTGTCTCTGTCTGCTCGGCTGTCCTTTAACTATGGGCTTTAGTGGATGGGGTGATGCAGGCTCTCTGTTAGAGAGCTGTAGAGAGAGCACAGAGAATTGGGACTGATTGCATTTCAAACACAGCAAAATCACTGCTGAGCACTGACCAAGTCCTGCCCCGGGGACTCGCAGCTCAGGCAGAGACAGAAAGAAAGATGGACAGGGTGGAAGAGGCTACTAACGGAGAGGGAAACATGTTTGTTCATTTTCTGGCCCTGCTTTGTTTTGATCATAACAGGCTACTGGAAACGCATTTGTGTTTCGTGTAAAAGAAGGAACCAGACAGAGGGGAAAAGTAATGTACACATCCGTGCATGTTTGAGCATGTGCATGCTTTAAAATGAGATGCGTCAGCTTCTATGTGGGACTTAAAAAAAACAAAAAACAACATGAGTGTTTCCCATCATATAAATTGGCTGAGACAGATTCAGCCGACACGCATCAAAATATCGAATCTCACCATCAGCGTCCCTCTCTCCCTCGCTCTTCTCCTCCTCCTCCATTCACCCCATCCAATGCACTGTCAGTACACGAGCACAAACTCAATCTGCCTCTAATGATTGCTTTATTGACGAGGCGAGGGTCTATTCACTCACGCAGGCCTGCAACAACTACAGGGCAAATCAGTTGGAGAGAGGGGAGAAGAGACACTGAGAGAGCCAGAGATGGAGAGGCAGTGGGAGAGGATCTGAGCTATATTTACTCTGGACTAAATAATACTCTGGACTAAATAATACTCTGGACTAAATAATGGGGAACTTGGCAGAGTTTCAATTCCAAGTACTTTGCAGCCAAAATACAGAGAGTGGTCATCTATTTGAATACTGTATGCCAAGTGGATCTTATCTACAATTAGCAGTCAGTATGATGAAAGTGATGCAAGGTAAAGCAATACTTCCAAAAAGGTATTTCGTTTGTCTTTGTCTTTTATCATGCCAGAGCGGTGGATCTATCGGAAATGTCGATCGGTTTTAATTTGTCTAATACTGTTTATGACCAAAAAACTCACCTGTACGCTTATTTGCCAATGTTAGCATTCAAACGCGCTAAAATATGGGCAAGGTTATAGGCCTTTTCGTATAATGGGTCGACTGAGTCATGACATTGGTTTAAAGACGGGGATACTGGTGCAGTTTCTCCTGGAAGGCATTCATTGGGTTGTTCTTGGGTGTACAGACGAAAAGTGACAGAAATAATTGCATAAAAGTAATTTCAGAGAGAAGTTTGAACCCTGCTCGCTCTCTCACCACAGCACACATCACTGCATGAAGCTGGTGTGAATTACAGATTGTTGGTTTTTGGCAAGTTACAGAAATTGTGAGACAAATTCCTTCTAATTCCAATGTTAAAAAGTCTTGAGGGAAGGTTTTTTTTTTTTTTTTCAAGTTATTCAATCATTCAACAAGCACTTCTGGTTAAGTTTACTGGTGCCTTAGGATGGTAAAGATTGTACCTGCTAGACATCGGCATGTACAGCCTCCCAGAGCCATTAGAAGACATGATTTCTTAGACTCCACTAGATATTGAGATGTTTCCTTGCAAGCAGCGTACAATGCCTTTTCTTTCTTTCTAACATCTTTTTTTTCTCCTGACGGAACCCCGTGAGCAATCTCCTAAGCTTGGACCATCTCTCAAGAGGATTTCAATCTTTTTCTTTTGTTTTCCTTTTCATATAAACTTTCAGTTTGAGCCTGCAGTAATTATCATATCTAAGAATAATTCTTGACAGCCAGCCTCAGCCGCCATAACAAGATTAAATCTCCATGAGATGCTGGTTAAATTGAGCTCAAAAACTAAGTGAAGCTACCATTGCCCACCCACTTGGATTACACTTAAGAATTGTGTCTTCTAACAAGCATTACAGTATCTTGCAAGATCTACGCCGTCACATACATACACGCTGTCAGGGAAGTAATTGTTTCTTTTCTCTTAAGGCGCGCTCACTGTAGATACAACCTGACAGACCACATAAAGAACTTTGTTATTCAGCATAGCACTAGTTTAACCTGCATGATATAAGGTCAACTTTGTCTTTAAATTGTCTGTTGTGTTGACCATTCCCTTAGCAAATATCTTCTATTCTTCTATAACTTCTCTTTTATATTTTGTAGTTTAAAAACACACATTAGATTTGTCCAAAGGACTTTTATTTTGACACCGAGACTATGCTACTGTACATAAATATTGCATAACAGCGAGACTACTATAAAAATTGATGATTTATTCATGAATGGCTCCTGCAACATGTCTTGAACCTTTTAAGAAAGTTCCATGCAAACTCATTTCAAAGAAAGTAATTCAATCTTTCATTTGAAAAGGGACTGGTAATCCCAACACTGGAAACTGAAGTGAAGCTCAGACACAAACAAATCTCAAAAAATCTGATCCTTGTATCTGTGAGAGCAGCAAAGATCAGACAGAAGCACACACTCTGGCCTCAGACATAGGGGGAGGGGGGGGTGAATAAAAGCAATTTTTATTTATACGTTTTTGTATCTGTAAGTGAGCATAAATGAGCGAGCAGCATTTGACTTTGTCTGTAGTGAAAAATGCCTAGCTCCTCATGTCACTCTGAATTAATGAAACGTGTTAGAGAAGTTCTGTTTGTTGCAGCTCGGGGACGATCTGCAATGCAGTGAATTAAAAATAAATGTTTTGTTGTTTTCTGCTGCGAGTGGAGTGTTAAAGGTCAACATGGCGCTACAATCGACAAACTAGTTTGTCAGGGATCAGCGGAGATGCAATTGTTGCGGGAGATGTTCCCACCAATCTGTGCCCACATTGTGTATTCACCCTCGGCTCGCACATTTGAATAATGACTAATCATTTGGGAGAGAAAAAAAGGCTTTGAAATCACTGGGTAGGATTTCTCCACACCATTCTCCTCTGTGAACATGTCCCCATGTCCTCGCTGCGAGAGGCTGGGAAAAGTCTCTTTCCAACAGGAGCCAAGACTACAGATTGATGTCTTTTTTCCAGATGTAAAGAAACAAAGTGTGTACGTGTGTGTGACAGAGGGTGTGTATGTGTCACTGCTGTAGAGCATCACTGAGGCTGGAGAATGAAGATGCTGACTGGTGCTGGAACAGGCCTTGTAAATCTGCTTTTATTCCCCTCCTCCACCCCCTCTTCCTCTTTGTCTCATTTCAGATGTATTCCAAGAGAAGATCACTGATTGTGTGCAGTTACATTACTGTGTCTGTGTGCGTGTGTGTGTGTGTGTGTGTGTGTGAAAACGCTCTATACATTAGTTTATGTGGGTTGGGTAACTAGGTGTGTTTTTGCCTGTGAGTCAACATCCGTGTGTGCACGCGCAGCGTTCAGCGCGAGCGAATAAAGCCCCTTCATACATGTGTGTGTTTGCGTGGGTATTTTTGTTGATTTGTAAGAGCAAGAGGATCACAAATTCCTCTCAAAAAGCTTCCCTCCCTCTTTTCCGAGGGCCAGCGCTGCCAACAGATCCTCTTTGTACTGTAAGTCTTTGTGTAGAAACCCACACCCTGCGTTTGCCCATTACACCGTAACTTCAATGCACTGCATGTACAACATTATGTCCAAATTCTATAAATAAGGAAACCCTGTGTTTTGCTGGGGGCTTGCAGTGATCACCTCAATGGCTGAGACTCATTTGAATAATTTTGATAAAAAAGGGGTATAAAAGGAAATTACCAACATAAATCGTCTGGGTAAGGTTATATTCTCTATGTCTGGCGTTCTTCTGAAAGATTCTTCTGATGATGGTGTTTAAGAGCGCCGTGTAACACTTCAGTCCAAAGTCTCCCAGAGGTGATCTCTAACTGCACAGACCAGACCCTGTTATTCAAATCATTTTTTTCACCCTCATCAAACCCGTCAGCGACCCCTCAGGCCCTGTAATGATCTGCATTCATGTATTCATTTGTTTCCCTCTAATTTGTCACCCATTGACTCATAGGTAGTCAAGGAGACCGTTCCATATGAGTGAGGCAGCAGCAGAAGAAGTGTGAGGATCACTCGGCCGAAGCAACTAAACCAGAACTGAGGGTTTGCCTCCGGGTCTTTCTGCATATCGAGTGTTCAATTCAAATATAAATGTGTATATATTTTTATTATATATACATACACTATATAAAATGTTTGAGTGGGATTTATTGAATGAAATAAGGTTGTAAAAGGAGACTGTAAACCTCAGTGCGCCCGTCTCCAAAAAAAAAAACAATCCGCTGTGTGTTTGATGGTCATTACCTCGTCCACGGAGGATAGGTTTCCGCTTCGTTTTGTTTGCTTGTCGGCGGGATTACGGAAAAACTACAGACTAAATTATATTATACATATATTCCATTAAGTTCCCGTTGTATTGAGGTGGCAGCAGAAACCTTTAAATAATACAGTGATGACTTTTCTGATAAATTTGTCCTGACTTGTCCACATGTAGCAGAAGCCTTTTACTCCCCTCTCTTGACACATTGACTGAGTGTTGGATCATTGCCCACACGTCAGGTTTTATTCTGGATTTATGAGTGGTTAAGATTTGGCGAACATTTGTCAACTGGCCTTTTGTCACAATGCTCCTTTCACATCAAGGCAAAGTGGTCAGTCAGTTATGATTGATGAGGCGCTCGTTCTGTTGCTCAGCGTTGTTATTGTTTAAGGGTGTGCTTTATCAATGCAGAGAGGCTCAAACATTTTGCCTGTGTATGTGCGATGGCTAGCTAAGGAATGCTTGGTGAGAGCTACATGACCGTATGACTGTTCATGTCTTTATATTTACAGTTTGACTAGCCTCTTCATCATGATGGATAGGCCGACACAGCAGCGGAGAAGACGGTGTCTTTATTGTATTGTTGCACTGAATGCATCTTTAGATTGTGACGAGTCAACCTCTCAGCTTTTGTGTGCGACGTGTGTGTGTGAGTAAGAAGGTCAGAGGGAGGGAAGGCAAGAGGAAGTGAGGGTATTTTGACTATAAAACATTGGCTTTGGGCTTTTGGTTCAGGTTCAGCAGAGCTTGGTTTCACTCGGATCGGGGGAGGCTGGCCTAGGGCTGAAATTTCAGGCCTGTGCAGGACTCTCATGGGGGTACATGAAGACTAATGAGGTGTCAGAGGTATGTTGGTTGTGCACTGGCTGTTAAGGATTGTGAAAGTAGTAATGTGATGTTTGTGTTGCATCGTGCGCAGCTGGGTTCCCACTCCCACCCATTTGTTTGATGTGGCTTATCGGATGGGCCTTGCTGCTGCAACGCTAAGAGGCTGACTTTGTTCAGCGGGATTGACAGCATGCATTTATCACAAGTCTCTGCAAATTAGCATGCTAGCACGCGCCGAGCAGCTAGCACTTGCTCCTGGGGCACCTGAGTTGTTATTGTGCATTGAGTGAAGGCATTATCATTGCCCTGACTCGGCACTCTGACACAGGTTAGGGCTAATCATCCCCTGCGGGAGAATCAATAGCCGGCGCAATTCACCGGGAAGGAGGCAGGAGGGAGAGAAGAAAGCAAAGAGAGGAGAGGTGGATAAATAGGATTAAGCACAAGGTGTTGTTAAAGCTACAAACCAGTGGTTTTGATGTTTTAGTCCATTAATAAAATCTACTGTTTGATACCGCAAACAGTTGTAAAACTATTACTTGTTAGTGTGTTCAAAGAAAGTTTAGGCTGATTTCTTTTCACCGCTTGTTGTTTTTTTTTTTATTTTTTTTTTTACCCTGGTGTACCAGGTCTGTATTGGTACATTCAGCTATTAGCTAAGATATTCCAAAAGCAAACATTTTGACATGTCACAGTAGGAAAAGCATGGGTGTAAACAATGAAATTAAATACGGTTAAAACACAATGAGCTGCTTCCGTTTCAAGGTCCTGGTGACTCGCGCACGCTGTCTCGCTGTCGCTCTGCCATGACTCACTGGGACACTTGAATAGAACAGAGCCCTCGTTAATTTCATTAGTAACACCTGTGCTTTTCCTTCTATGACAAGCCTGTGAAGGAGGCCTATAGAAGTAGGCAATAAAACGCAACGCTTCCCGTAGATGATACGTGAATACACTGGTGCATATGGGAAAACGGCTTCAAATAAACTCTGTAATTTAAACTAATAATCGTCTGGCATCTGACGGGGGCCAATTAGGAGCCTCACAAATGTCACAATCATGTTGCGAAATGGACGTTTAGAATCCGAGCAAGCTTTTGTAAGTCCCATTAAAACAAATACATATCAGCATAGTGTAAAATAGATGACGCTATTTTTTTTCCCCAATATTACAAGATAAACATGTTTCACGGTGTTTGTTTCGCGAGACGACGCCGCTGTCTTCCCCTCCTGCACAGGTGTGTCACATTAGTGGCTCATTAACAATCAGATGTTTGGTGTCAGCTCTGGCGCCGCACTCTCTGCCTGCACACATCCTAATCTGGCAAAAAAACGTTACTTCCTGGTTACTTCTCGGTTGATGGCAATTCTGTTTGTAAGAGTATTGATCGAGAGGATTTTCTGTTCTGTTCATAAGCAGGCTTCATTCACTCAGGTTGATTGTACTGACAACTCCCAGCGTGGACTTGGGATTCTGCTCGTATCGGTGAGGACTGCTGTTAAATTATTTATTCAGGTACTGGAAAGAAATACACTCGAGTCCCTGTCTCGTGAACGGCTGGAGATGCTCTGTCTGCAGGTTTCTACCAACTAGATTTGGTGGCTTCATTATTGGAATGCATTTTGTGCATATTGGTCTTAATTACAGTAAATTCTTACTCCTGCGAGTCTCACTTTCTGCTACTTAGTTTTTGATTTATTTATATGGGTGAACTAATTACCCATATATTTGATAATAATTACTTTATAAATGTAATGTGTTATTCTACACAAGTATAGCTTCACACAAAGCTACCATCTGCTGATCCTGTATCTGAGAGTACAGAAACTTTTATCACTAAAAATAACCGAAAGACTGAAAACCTCAAAAGTTGGTACATGTCAAACAAAAGGAACAGACTTCCTAGACCTATACTGTGGGAAAAACACACATATTGGTGGTTTGTAATTTGAGTCCGCTTAGTATTCAGCACCCATTCATATCCAAATAGGCCACAATTAATGATGTTAAAAAATGCTAAGCAACTTTGAAAAAGAATTACTCATTTCATTGCCTAATTAAATTAAAGTTATAAAGTGAATCATACTGTGTCCTTTGGGAAAAGCAATTACAATGCTGTTTACATTTGTTTTTGGTTTAATTTGGTTACATTTAGTTTGGCATGGGCTTTTGTTAAAGTAATTTTCTTTCAAAAGAAATCTGATCCTAAACCTGTTTCAATCAAACGGAAAACAATCGGCACGTTCTGACAAAGAATCAAACGGCATAAATCCATCAGGAGCACTCACTGAATAAAACGAATTAAAGCCTGGACCCAACTCTGCAACATTATTTATCAATGAATCCATGTATTTTATTGTCAGTGAATTATTGGACCAGAAAGAAAAACCCAGTGGAGTCGCCAAACACAGTCACACACGAGCGTGAATATTCAAAAACAGGAGAGCCAATACACTAGTCTCTCTCTCCCTCTCTCTCCCCCTGTCTATCTAACTGCATTTGGGCAAAGTGCCTGAACCAAGGCAAATTAATTAGGCAAACAAAGTGCATACTGGGAGAAAATTAGACCTCCATTTCTGCGATGCATTCATCATTTTCGCTTTTGTCTGTCGTTTTCTGGGTGCTGCTCCGGTGCTTGATGTTGCAGGCGGCACCCCCCACCTCCAGGGAGAAGAATAGTCAGCTGTGTGTTGGTGAATATTTTGTTCTGCCTCATCAGTACAGATTGTTTGTGGAAAGTTAAAAAGAGCCTATTGAAATATTGGATATTTTAGGAACAAAAGACTTTAAATAGCCAAACAGTAAAACTATTGTTTGGAACTGTCTGAAACGATGATGGGCCAGGGGAATGAAAAGCATTTGAAATGAACCATTTTGTTGTTTTAATACAAACTTCTTTGACAATAGATTTACATAATTTGTCCATCTGCAACTGCAGAAAAGACTGGAACTGTTAAAGGCTAATCAGGTCGAAGCAGAGGGACAAAAACAAAAAGAGATGAGTATTGTTCTCTGCATACTGATGAACTGCATCAGTTTGATTCATCCTCATCGCACAGGAGTTCAAACGGCCAAAACATATGAATGTGCGCCAGTGTGTTTGTTGCTTGTCAGTGTTGATCATATAAGTAAGTGGCAAGGCCAGATAAACCTGTTAGGGAGGCCCTGGGGCAAGAAAATGTGCTGTATTGACCTCCACTACTCTCTGTGGATTGTGTATGTATCCTGTCTCTCCAACTTTCCATCAAATGCACTCAGCGGACTACACATGGCAGCTTCGTTATACGCCCACGACTCCTGTGCTGGAAAAACCCAACTGGTTTCTGCGTGTCTGTCACTTTGTGGTAATTTGATTAAACACAACTCTATTTGGGAAGAGAACACAATATAAACTAAGATGATAAAAATCTTACAGCTAGATTTTGACAAAGGTTCCCTGTGATTGTTACGCATAGGGAGCCTGGGACTTTGGGGCCCTGCGGCAGTTGCCCACTTTTCCCCTTTGGGCTTTCATATTGTAGATGTGGTTTACAATAAAAAAAATTAAAAAATGGATCTGTGCTTGTGTGTGTGAATGAAAAATTTAATGATCCACAAAGTCAAGTTTGAGTACCGGTAACAAATCTTTAAAGGAATTGTTTTAAGGGGAACATACTCATCTGCTTTCTCACCGTGAGGTGGGCAATAGAGCGTTACCATTAGGACCGTACCGAAATAGTTCTAAGCTTCATTCATAATGTTGACATTTGAATTCTAAATCAACATTTTTTTTTATTAAAAACCCGGTATTTCTGCACATTTGCAGGTATAGATAAGGCTATACTAATACAACTAGTATTATACTATTTGTAGAATTAGACTCCAGTGATTGTTCAAACATTTGCAATAACTCCACAGCGTTGTAAAGTCAACATTTATAAAAAAAAAAAGAAAAAAAGAAAAGTTAAATAGATTTAATCATATCCAAAATTCACAACATATTTTTATCCAATAGAATATTCTTTTGTTGGCATTTATACCTGTATTTCTTTGCAGGAGCCCTCTGCGTAGGTACTTCCTCTCTTCCAGTGCCGTGGTCTCATTGAAATAAATGAGGTGGCTCACATTGAACCCAACATTTCTCTTGTGATGGACTAGTTTCCCAGACTTCGCCCAACGCATGCTGCAATGACTCTCAATACAAATAAATATGTAGGGGAAATTAACCTGTGTGTCGGATGTGACAGAGCAAACACGATGAATGTGACAGCTAATATAAATCTATATTATAAAGGACATACTGAGCCATGTAATTCCCATGCATAATTCCACACAGTGAAATCCCGGTGGGAACTGGTAGTCGTTGTGCTCGCACAGCATCTCTCTGTGTATGTGATATCCACAATATGACTGAATGAATAGGCCTTATTCACTGAAGGTATAGGCAGAGCTTAACTCAATATAAACAAACAACTCAAAGAAAGACAAAAGCAAGCCAATTATGGATGCAAATACCACAATCATGCAAATTGATAAGCTGAGAAACAGCTGAGAAAATGAGAGCTAAGTAGAAATGAACAAATCCTTGTTCATAGAAAATAAATGAACAATAAGTGAACGAGTTAGGTGGTGCGTAGGTCGACACCACTCATGTCTGTAAGCACATGATGAAATAGTGATCAGGGTTCTAGGGTCACGATGTTTTAATACCCGCACCCATACCTCCTGACCCGCAAAAATATGCATTAATCAAACACCCGAACCTGACCCGCCAACTTCACGCATTATAGTAGCACAATTGTCAAGAGGCACTGAGGCAAGGAGAGAGAGAGAGAGACAGACAGAGAGAGAGCGAGAGACAGAGAGAGAGAGACAGAGAGAGAGACGCAGAGAGAGACCAGAGAGAGAGACAGAGAGAGAGAGACAGAGAGAGAGAGACAGAGAGAGACACAGAGAGAGAGACAGAGAGGGAGAGACACAGAGAGAGAGAGACAGAGACAGAGAGAGAGACAGAGAGAGAGACCAGAGAGAGAGAGAGACGGAGAGAGAGACACAGAGACAGAGAGACAGAGTGAGAGAGGCTCAATTCCAATCCGGTCCCTACACCCTCTCCCTACCCACTTCTACTACGTTTGTGCGTTCGCGCGGACGGTCCACCATATTAAGTGTCATTCCAAACCAATTAGCGGGGAGTGGAAGTGGGTTATAAAACCCTCCAACAGCGACTCTGCATTGATCCTGGCTTAACAGCTGCCTTGACTGACAACGTGCAGCTCTGCTCGTGTCCGCCATGGAACACGCTGTGCACAAATAGTTCCATGCAAAACATTTATTGGTAAACTGCGCAAACTAAGATAGAGATTTAATATAATAATCATTTATTTAATAAGAATATACCCATGTCTAGTCTAGAAATCAGTAGATGTGTTCATTTTGTTCAGTTGTACAGTTTTTTATATTTCATAACAAAATTTGTCAGCCAGCTCACGTTATCTTGTTTGACTAATGCCTGGGGTAGTTAGCTCAGCACATAAACCTTGTACTTTTAGTTTTATTAAGAAAGAATATACAGTACAACCATAGGCTGTATAAAATATCAACGTATTCTCCGTGACGTCACCCAAAGGCTTCTTAAGAGCCGCTGTGCAGCTCACAGTCGGTGGCTCTGGCCGTCGCCATCTTGGCAGTGACCTTTTGGTTTAGGCTTTACTGCTCAGCCCCGGAGGTTGAGTACAACCTTCCATTAGTGAGTTTTAGAGATGCTGGTAGGCCCTTTTTTCTTTTTCCTTTTTTTTTACCGTCTTCAGGCTGTAGCTTCATAATTAGAGCGCAGACAACAGAGAGAGAGATCTATTTTCTCATCTAAATCTCCACAAGAAACTTTTACTTTAATCCAATATGAGCTCTTCTCTGGTTTTAAAACAGAAACTCTAATGCACCATTCACTTTTTAAGTGTCCAAGTGTAATAATGGCTTGACTCGCATCTAAGATGTTTTCAAAGCTGTCATGACAGAAATGTTGCTGTGGGTAAGAATTTCACTCGGGCGAGTTTCAATTAAACTTTTATGGCCTTTAAACCTCAAAAATCAGTCAACTGGCTTTCATATTGATTGTATCACATAAATTCATCCGCATGACGATGCTATATGAACATGGAAATGTATGATGGGGATCAGGAGTGTGTGAATTAAAGGCTCTCAAATTTGTCCAATTAAAGTTATAGCACACTTACCAAAATTAAGGACATTAAAACCGATTTCAATCATGGAAATATGGTTTGATATTTGAGTTGTTTCAAGTATGTATTTAAATGGGAGCCTTTTTGGAAATTGAGATTCTTTACCAGTCTTAACCTCTATGGTCATAATGTTCCTTCTTCAGAGAATAACACTTTCTATTAATCCCTAGAGCCTTTCCCTTTCCTCAGATACTAAAAACATAAAGTTAACCGAAAAGAAATGCACACAGATGCACACAAACGGTACAATTTTGTGAGTCTTTGTGTGTATTATCCAGGGGCCTATAAATTATGAAACGCATATCAGAATCTAATGGGCCTATGCTGCTAAGCAATATAATGAAAGTGATATCAGTTCCTAATTTCATATAAAATATAGTACCACCACATTAATTTAGATAACGGTGACTGGGAGAGAACGGCAACAGATTACTGATGTGCTTAACATGAAGAGACATGATGCGATATTCCCTGAAGAAAGAAACCCCAGCTGTGCTTATCTCACACTAACACCTTTAAGCTGCTTGAGTGAGGAGACAAACAAAATGTCTGTTGCTCAAGTGACAGTATTGATAAGCGTGTCTACACCCTTCTATTCTCTTACGAAAGTCCGGACAAACTGGAACAGCCTGCTGTACTAAACACGGCGATACAGCATTAACTTAAGGGAGTTTTCGTGAGAGACAATGTTTGCACGAGTTCTGGCGGATCATCTGTCTTAGTTGATTTTCCAGGAAGACACTTGTATTGTTGGTACATGAAGGGCGGAGGCTCGCAGACTTTCACGAGGTGTAGCAGGCGGACGTGCCATTCACTGAAGTAATGCTGTGCCGAAGCAACGCTGTGCCATATCAAAGCTGTAACGTCAGGAAGCTAATGCAATCCAAATAACAAGCGGCCTTTGATGCCACACTTGATGGCAAGCAGATGTTCTCCAGATGTGCACACTACAGTACTCATGTTACTAAAAGCTAAAACAATTCTTTTTTTTTTTTTTTTTTTGTTTAAGCTGTAAGTGCTGCAGCAGAGCACGATCGAGAAGTCAGACATGTAGGATCAAAGGTAGAGTAAAAGGACAGAAGATGAAAGAGGGAAATAAGGCTGGCTACAGTTGATGGGTTTCAGCATTGCTCTTTTCGCCACTGCAGGAAAGCATTGTCAACTTACGGCTTCAGTGTCCCGCATCCAGCAGCAGAGCTGTGATGGCAACAATCAGACTTTTTTGCAAAACACCATTAAGAGTTCTGCGTTGTGCATCTCTCACAAAGGCCAATGTGGGTGCAAAGTGTGTCATCCCCCTGGCAAACACGGTAATGTCTGAGTGTGATTACCCATTTGATTAAACTGCAACTCTGTCAAATTTGAGGATAAATGTGCGGGTGCTGATTATAATCAACCTTTTATCTTTCCAAAATGGGTTGCCCTCAAGGTTCAAGTTCAAATTGTTTTAACTTTACAAATTGCGTGAATTAAAGAAGACCCTGTCAATGCCTGAACGCTGGGCCAGGTAACCACACGAGGGACACAACATAGTTTTGTTAGGATTTCATTAGGATGGCATTATTCATCTTTCACTCAGATGTAACCTTCCTCAAAGTCATTGTTGCCTAATTCCCTGTTAAGCAGGTCTCAGAGCCTTTTATTTTGTATTACGTTTAGGACCATCAGCAGGCTCGCCAAGTGACGTGGTTTCAGTAGGAAAAATACCTTTTTTAAAGGTTGATTAAATCATTAGATGAAGAAATGATTAAACTGTCAGTCCTGTGGTGGAACGGAAAGCAAGAAACAGAGGGAGCTGAATGCCAAAATTTACTTATTTACCCAGAGGCTAATTCTATTTCCCCCTTCTATATGCACCCCCATCCCAACTAAACAGGCAACAAGACAACAACACAAAGGGATCTGCAGGGTAAATATATGAACTAAAATTAAAGGAGCAGAGAGAAGTGCTTTTATATACATGGACATTTATTTTATACTGTACCTTAAGTACGGTGACTAACGGCATGTAACGGATTATAAAAAATGGCAGTGTGATCAAACAGACTTTATAAAAAGGCAGCATGGAGGTTTCATAAGCATTGGCAACACTGACATGCTAGGCTTTTTTTTTTTCAAAGACAGCAATCCCAAAGGTGTACAATGAAAAGACCAGAACACAAAACATCTCATCAGAACATTTGCTATGTGGGAGGCGGACCGAGGTGGACGAACATGGGAGACATGTATTTGTTTGGGCCGTAACCGGTGATGGCCATTCCACGATACAATAGTTAACACTGCAATTCAATTATTGGGTACAACGATCAGCGTCAGATCACACAATGTGTTGCACTCAGGCCTGTAAAGGGGACATTAACGGTAGGTCACATAGTGTATCTCACCATGGTAAACGATTGAAAGTGTGTCGCATCGACATCGTGATGGTCGAGTTGGAAGTGGGATTACATCTTCTGTTAACAGAGATTAAGCAGTGAAACATTGAGCATGCACGGTCACAACTGTACAGGCTGATAAGGAAGTGCAATTGGTTGGGTGTCTCCTAATTGGCATTGATATCCAGCTCATCTGGTATCATTAATTACTCAGAAAAGTACTATGCAAATTGATACTATAAAATAATTATAAAAAATCATCACCAAAGATAAACCTCCAATAGAAATCCATCATAATTCTAGCATTGAACCTCACAGGCTTCCACAACCCTCAGTTACTGAGCCATGTTTTATTCATGCTTTTAGCCTATAATATTTGTCAATGCCCAATATTACCTTTTGTATAAAAATGGCGCCTTTTCAGGAACAAAACCAGTCTTGCTCTCCGATCAATCACATTACAAAAAACGTTGCACAGTATTACCATTACAAAAATAGTTTACGTGACCACTTTCTGATCTGCCAGCGCTAACCATTTTGTAAAGGAAGTTTAAATTTAGGGACACAAATGAAGGCTAGGAAAAAAATCATGGTTTCGGTTTACAAAAATCACTTTTAGTTTAGGGTCTTTTAGACAGACATGTACATACATGTCAAAACCTGTTTGTCCCTCTGTGCAGCAACACTTACCAGCTGAATGATAGTTCCTAGTCACATATACTAATGGCTCAAACTACATTGATCTTTTAGGTTCATTGGAGAATTTAATCTCAAGCATAGACGAATGTCTTCCATCCCGAGAGGACATACAATTATTAATTTATAAAAATGACAAGTCTTGAGGTTGAAAAGTTTCAGGCTGTGGTGATATGCAGCCCAGAGCTCTCGATGTTATATGTGGCTTACGAATGGTGTCATGGTTAATAAATACTTAACTCACGAGAAGCCATTCTGTCCCTGTAAGGCTGAGATCACATATTGACAGGAACATTTTCTTCTCGGGCTCCTTCGCTCTTCCACAAACAAAATATAAAAGGCATTAGAGTCCCTTCGGTAATTATAATAACAACAGAATACTTCATTGATCCACGGTGGGAAATTCTATTTCTCCACAGGCCGTCCCACAGCCTCGAGTGAAAGGAGAGTAAAAGAGAAGAAGGAACATCTTCTTTTTCTTCTCTTATGAGGCCTTAGATGACACTATGATGCTCAGCATTCATCCAAAGACACTTGACAGTTCTGAGTGCAGGAGAGAAAGGGAAATGTGGCTCTTTGATTAGCTGTTTGGGGCCTGTGTGAAGCAAAGCGAGAGTGACATAGATTATTCTCTGCAGCAAACAGAGCACAATTAGGGCACTCCGTGAAGTGGCATTATGAGAAATGCGGCATAGAAATGCTGTTTGTTCTCACTGTAATTGCCGGGATGTTTAATGTGATTGCAGCCATTTACTTTCATACCAACAGGGTGGCTGTGTGTGTCCGTGCGTTTGTATAGAAATTAATTTGTGTGTATGTGTGTGTGTGTGTGTGTGTGTTACAGTTTTATTTTGGGACCTAATTAAGATGCACTTTGGATTCACTTCAGGCTCACAAATTGCTGCAAGGTGAGACTTGTGGGTCGCTTCAGTAAGTTAGACATGTAAACTAATCCCATCTCTCAATTCATTTCGCTTTCACGAAGAGAATGGTGCAGAACTCAATAATGACAATATGCAAAAAGCCCCAGAATCTAATTTCTACTCCATCCATCTGAATTACAATGCCATCATTATTATTCCAATGTTGGAATTATACACTCCATCAGCCGGAATAAGCAGTTTCCACCAGCATTTGACTTTGTGTGCGCATATTGCCCTCGTTGAAACTGTGAGTGTGTGGCATGTTTAAGAAGGTAAACACACTGACACGAGCGTTCGCACATACATGCACACTTTATCACATTAACAGGTTCATTTAGTTATCCCTACAGGAATGATGCCAAGGTTATTTATTGCCTGTGTAAAATGCAACGTTCTCAAAAAAGGAGTAATTGCCAAATGTGCAGAAAATGTGTGACATACAATGAATGCTTAATACTTTACATGTAATGGATTTTCATTTCCACTACATTCACTTAAATCTAACCAAAGATGGACACTCTCACAGATTGTCTCTGGCCAGCTGTGCTCAGATAAGACAGTCACTGTAATTGTCAGCATGTCCTCATATCAGATTTGCATGTATAGTTACAAAAAGGACTGTCATTATTTTACAGACTCTATTCCCTAAATATGATAATAATAATCATGAAAGGGGATGTGGCCTGACATTGCAAACACAGGGACTAGTTCTGCAGCGAAACTGTTTGTTGTATTGCGCTTATTTTAAAGACAAACTGAAAAATCACCTGGAAAACTTTTCTTTTGTGGACCTCTAGTGGTTTAATCCGTCACCTTGCCTCGGTGATGTATGTAGAAATGGGCAAGGATGGAAAGAGTACTTGAATATTGCACTCGAGTAAAAGTACTGTTACTTTACAGTAATTGTACTCAATTAACAGTAAAAGTACTTGTGTAACAGATTGTCGGTTTTCCCGATGTTTGCGCCCCATCTTCCTCGTCTCCGGCCGGTCCTTCTCCCTCTCCTCGTCTTCGGTGTCGGCCACCAATCACAAGCCTGTCTGATATCATGGGTGGTTGCTTAAGTGTGTTTTTAATTTTGACAGGTAAGATAAGTGCAGGCAGAAAGGCTTTTATTTCATTTCTTTCAGCCGTTGTCGGCTGTAGTGAGTTAATGGGAAAATGGTGGGTTAAGAAGCGTTTTGTTTGTTTCATTTAGCGCCACCAGCATCCCTTCCCTTTGTCCCTCACCTCACTCGACTCCTTTTCCGTTGCTTTTGTACCCTTTTTATTTAACAGGACGCTTGTAATTCTGTCATTTATACTGTCATAGGTATGATAAACAATAAATTGCAAGTGTTTGCCTGACTAAATCAGAGTATATTGCTTCACTTAGTCCTAGACGCCTACAAGGTTTGTAACACTAAAGATGGCACTTTGCAGCCTGTACACACAACTGGTCATCAAATATAAATATACAGCCACCTTCCTGAGGTGTAGCCTCACAAGAATCAACCAGAAAAAGATACAAAACTCTGACAATAAAACGTCCAACAAGCGTTATTAAGCTACAGGAATTAAATGGCCTGACGCATAGAATCAACAGCAGAACAGAACATCACCACAGCAGACGACACGGACACGTATAAACAATATAAACTCCACAGCAGCTACAGCCCACGATCATGCATATTAAAGCAACAGACAGCTGCACTGTTTTACACGCCGCATAGAGCACAGACGATAGTGGTTGTTGACGTTCTCATCTGGAGTTTTCAGTTTGTGTATCCCAGTTGAATTGAGGCTTTGCAGCAGAAGGTCCTCACTCACTGGAGGTAGAGGTTGCTCAATGAACGCAGGAGGATCACCTGGAGGATCCACCATCAGCATTTTAGCATGTTAGCCAGATGCAGCGTGCACCTGTTGATAACTCGTGTTTGATTTAAATCACTCGCTGGTCGGTGTCGTAAATCATTCATTAATTGAGGTCGATGAAACTTTTATCCTTTTTTTTTTTTTTTTTTAAATCCGAGGTGTTTATTTTTTGTACTGTTCACTAACTGCTAGCTCACTGTCGGATATGGGTCGTAACTATTTTCTGGCACCACCCTCAGACCAAATGTTACATTTTACATTACATTGTTACATTTTTTTATAGCCACCAGTTTGGCTATAGACCTAAAAAAAAAAAATTATAATAATAATAAATTATATTTACATGACTCTTATGAGGTGAACTTCAACACTCTGTGTCCTTCAACTGGATCTTTAATCTTTCTCAAGAATTCATCGATTTTTTTTAAACGCCTAACATCAAGTCTGCTTTCCACAGTCTGCATTTAGGAATGCAGTTCTTAATGGCTTTCGTAGATGAAAATGTTTGTGCTCAGAGTGAAATATAGGATTGCTCAAAGCTATTAGATGTTAAAGAATGATTGGGCCCATGTTGAAATTCAGCTGAGCTTTGTAAAAGTCTAAGACAGTTGATGACATTGGGCCATAATGGAGACAGTAATATCTATGGACTAAAGAGTCCATTTTTAATCAACTTTCAAGGACACGACACATTTTGTGGGAAACGCAGAGTAAAGAAAAACTTTCTATAACCTTGGTTTGGTTTAAGAACAGTATGATACATTTAGAGGTGATGATGGTGGTTCTGCTTTAAAGTCTTTAAAGAACAGTAAAAGCATCTGGCTCTGAGAGTGTTTCTACCCCATAACTGAAGAGCGTAAACAACAAACACTCCCTTGAGTTCGTCCACATTGTTCAAGTGTACTCAGAACTAAAAACGGAGAGATGAGAGGATGCGAGCGGATCGGACAGGCTGTACCAATGCTGTATATAGCTTAATGCCGCATCTGTCATTCATTTGGTGCTTTTATCCAGAGCGTCTTGAGTGCATCCATTTAGTTCCCAGTGGGAAATAAAGCTCTAACCCTGCAGTGCTACCAACGCCACACTCTACTCATTACACCGCTGAACACACTCGAAACAGCAGGTTGACAGGAAAGCAAAAGAACTTGCTTATTTCAACAAAGTAAGTTTGGTGTGAATCACCTTGTAGGAGGGGAAACCAGCTGAACCAAGCAATGTATTGATCAGAGTAATTGAAGTGCTGCATAAACACGTCTCTTAAAGCTACACAAATCGATCTTTTTTAGGCGAACATCGGGTCTTGTAATGACTACATGTGATGAGAAAGGTGTCACTGGTAACCCCCGAAAGGATTACCTCCCAACTTTGCAGTTCTCCTCTTCTCTGCGTCAATCATTAGCTTTGATTGCAGCAGCAGCAGTCAGCTGTTTTCAGTTAAAAAGCTCTGATAGACCCACGGTATGCAATCTCCCCGTCACCAAATAGCAGAGACACAACGTTAGCAACTAGCTGGTGAACATAGTGGTTTGTTAAACGGACGGATATTTCCCTCAGGAGTGACCCAAACAGAGCTAAACGGACCGTTGACATTCATCAGGTGTCCACAAATGCAACTCCAAATAAATGCTAATGTTTCTCCATGTCTGTTAAATGTCTGTGCTGAATATATGAACTTTATAATATGATAATATTCTGTGTTTACTGCTTGTTACGCTGCCCCCAGTGGGTCAGAATAATCATTAAATTCATTTGTGTTCAGACAGGCCAATTTTAAAGGCGTCAAGAAATGCATACAAAGTTAATCACACGTAAACCTGGGTTTTATGAATCTGCTTCATAAGCTCCGTACGGGGTGAATAAACACAAACAACTGTCAAATTTGTCTAAACAAAACAAGGCAAACATTTGCTTTCCTTTCTGTCAGAACACTTTTAAAGTTTCAAGAGAAAGAAGTACCAAAATCTAATAAGGTGTAACTAATTCCCTTATTAATAGTTAATTTGACATTTATTGATGTTTTATGAATAAACTACAATTAAGAACAAACTTGGGTTGCCAGAAGTTAAAAAGACCGAACGAGTGCTATGCTCGAGGAGAATATATGTACATACTGTAAATTGGATTTCATAACCCAAATGTTCTTGTTAATTACTTATTATTGATCTACAAAGCATTATATTCCTGATCTATTAAGCATGTCAAAGTGTTCTTTAACGCTTAAATTCCTGATGTACAGTATATATGTGGGGAAAATGTAAGTCTCTTTGGACAAAAACGTCTGCCAAATGAGTTTAATGTAATGCATTACTAAATCATTTATCACCCATTAAAAAATACATTAGTTACAGCTTATAAAGCCACAATAAAGAATGCCTTATTAGAAAGTTAACTGCACCCCGCTCTGCTTTAAATAATTATATTAGGGATTCATTAGCTAGTATGGCTGGAACATTTCTTTCGGGGATTGTAAGACTGATGTGTTGATGAAATATCTGCATACTGTAATGTCTCTATACTGTCAAACAGGATGGAGGTGTTGCTGCTCTTCCCTCTTACATAAAAAAAGCCTTTTGGAAAAGATGTGACAAAATAAGCCTCGATCAAATAAAGCGAGACATAATCACATCACCATTTAAATGGAAAATCTTTGCAGCATGTTACCCCAATCCACAGTTTCAGTACTTATCTGAGACATGGTCCTGGTCATCCATAAATATGTAAACACTCACTGGTGTGTAAGGTGTATTGGATCGACGCTCGGTAAAGCCTGTAAGCTCAGGTGTGTGTGTGTGTCCATGTCTGTGTGTGCTCATACAATATTTATATTTGTGTGAGTATGAAAAGCATTAGAAAAGGGTATGTTATTCTGCCCCATTACACATAGATGCACACAACTATTTCCTGTGTAGGTTTGTATTGACTGATAGAATATCAAAATGTCAAATATTTCAAACAGAACACACTGTATATTGAGCCGGGGTAGAGAGCCTCTCTTTAGATGAATGTTTGTTTGACGTATTGTGCATTCACATAGGCTTATTTTACGGTGGATAATTTGAAATGTCACAGTAGAGAAGGCACACATGTAAATGAGAAAATCGGGCTGAATTCAATTTAGATGCTTTGGTGTCAGGGCCCGTGATTAACGTTAGTAGTGACACCTGTGCTTTTTCAAGTCAAAAAATTCCAGCTGTGAAAAAGGCCTATTTGCTGCTATTTCTTTATGCTATACACATGAGGTCTTATTAATATTACTTATGTTGTTTGCATGAAAAAGTCCCCTGTGGTGTTACATGTAGCCATGCTTGAGGTATGGCTTTATAGATGGCAATAGTCTGTCCAGACTTTAACTCAGACAACTATAGGATGGGTTGCAGTGAAATTGTGTACAGACACTCGTGTTCCTAAGAGGACGTATCCTAATGACTTTAGTCCCTGGCACCATCCGCTAACTTTTTCTTCCAGCGCCATCTTGAGGTTGACATTTTGGTTTTGAGAGAGGTGTCACAACAACTATTGGATGGCTTGGCAATGAAATTTACCACAGACATTCATGTTCCCCTGAGGAAGATGTATAATAACGTTGGCTTTCCATCAGCTGTTGTTTGTGTGCGTGTGTCTGTGTGTGTGTGTGTGTGTGTCATTATGGGTGTTAGCACGCTGAGGTTAGCAATTAGCTCATAGCACTCCTCGCGGAGCCGCTAGCATGGCTGCAGACTCCTAGTCTTGTAACTTGTAGCATGCAGAGTATTTCTCTGCTCGCCCTTGCTGCAGCAATGTATAAAGCTAAGTCTTCTTCTCTCTTCTGTTCTCTTTTCTTTTCTCGCTTCATCTACTTTTCCCCTGTTTTGCAGACACACTATAGCCAGAGGGCACAATCACACAACCAGAAAGTCAATCAGAAAGCTTATTAAACATGACACTCGGTGAGCACACTCGATATAGGCGAAGGACATAGGCTTTGAGGTCTACGTGGCAATTACGAAAATTGGATCAATCATAGAAGTCAATGTGAACTCTTTTTCACTCTGTTTATCTTCCTTTAGCCTCTCTTGCACATTATCTCCTCTAGTCGCCATCGCTCTAGTCTTCTTTGAAAATACTTCTCAGCTATTTGCACCAGGGAATAGACAGTCGGCGTCTACTCATTTGCAAGCAAACACACACACACCACACTCCAGCAAGCTATTCATCACAATTTAGCCACAGCATCAGACATTGAGGGACAATAACGCCCCCTTTAGAATACCATCCAAAACACAAACAGCTACACACTTCTCCTCCCATGACACTCATTTTCCCCTCCATTTGTCAACACTGTCTACCACACTTTTTTAATTCCCGCTAAATCATCTCTTTTTTTGTCTGCTTACAAACTAAGCTATGATGTTCTGGTGAATTTAAATAGAAAGTCAATGAAACTGAAAGATGCCTGAGAACCTTGGTTTGTAACTATAATCCCTTCATTACGTGATTACAAAATGTATCTTTAATCAGGTGAATATTTGATCTATTTATATACTGTATATGTTATATGTATTGTTTGTTCTAAAGTAACATATTTCTGATTAGCTCTCTTATACATACATGGCCTGTATAGTATGACTGTAACTTTTGATAGGCGTCCAAAGCCTCTTATACTTATGTGAGAATAACTTCTTCTATATTTATGAAAATGCCCAAAAATGGAGGTTACACAGAAAGTGTTTGATATCAGATTTGCATCGGTATGTGCGCAATACATAAGCAGTCCTGCAAGAGTTTTTTAATGACAGATTTCGTTAATGTCTTCCTATTAACTTAATAAAATATGAAAACTAGTTGAAAGTGATTTGAAATTAGATTTCAGTTCAATGCACAAGCAATTAAAGGCCACCATTAAAAGTTATCATTAGTTTTTCTTCCTGTTAATGTAACCCCTCTATCATATAAAGTACTGAATCGAGTCTTAAAGAAATAGGGTTTTTGCAGTTTTTGAGCGCTGACAGATACAACAGCATATGGCTGTTTTGCACATCACAAGTTTATGGAGACATGGCAATTCTATATTCCTGGGAGAGACATGAGGGTCAGTAAATATCTTTTTGGATTTGTGCGTCAACTTCACATGATCCCTCCCAAGTACCCTCTCCACCTTCTTTCTCATCAAGCCGATGACGGAGTGCTACAGGAAAAGGGACTTCTTAAGGTCTTGTCAGAAGAACGTTGAGAGGTGTTAATCGGCCTGCTAGACTGCTGATGATGAAAAAGAGAGATCTGCTCACAAGATCTAATTTCACAGCCAGTGACCAGAGTGCTGTAGGCAAACACTTGTGTGCATAAAGTATTAAAGTGCACTAGCACCACCCATAGACGAGCTGTGTACATGTAAAGTTCCAGGCATTAAAATGAAAATGAAAAAAAAAAAACATCTACGGTATATGTATGTATGCTTAACCTTATAACTAAAGCATGGAGTTGGTTCAAACTAAACGTCTGCCATTGAGCGTGACTCATCCTTGATATTGGAAACGATAGTTTGAAAAAATAATAATCCACAGCAACTCATCTGCAGATGGAGTTGGATGAAGTTGAAAATTTATAAAAAAAAACAAAAAAACATGGCAAATAAAAGCTGAAAAGTGGATCTCGAGTTGAGATTATTTTGTGAAAATATATATTTATTTTGATGGTGGATCATGGTTACAGGGATGTTTTTATTTAGAAATATAGTGTGGTCTTACTTTACAGGTATGACAGGTAATAATGTGGATGTTTTATCGCAAACATAAATCCCGTTAGTGTAATCACACAGCACTAACTTTGCGTCTACACAACTCACGTCTAAACTGTGATTCTCACGTTCGTCCAGCAGATGGCGCCACAACTCAGAGCAAATCTTAAGTCTGACGTTATCAAATCAAGCTTTTAATATTAATACCAAAATTGAATTGCATTGCACACACTGGGTGTGCCTCAAATTTGACACAAACACACACTAATGGTGATAGAGCAGCAATGCACGGCCTGTTTGAGGCTAATTGCCAAGGTATTTTGGTATTTGAACTGCCACCCTTAAAAGTTCTGGACATGATTTTCTTTTTTACATGATTACATACAATATAAAACATTTTGGCCATTTCACTTCCACTCACCTCAAATGTGCATATAATGATGATGATGTGGCAGTATGTTTGAGGAAAATGCAAGTGATAAAAGCAATTGAGAATCAATAACCCTGAAAACTGTAACCTCTATGTAGACCAGCTTTCCAAATTATAATTATAACCAGACAATAAAAAAATATGGATAAAATACCAATGACGTGGCACTATTGTCACATCTTGAAACATACAATTATGTTCAGCTTTGAAAGCTTTATAAACTAATCCAACTTTAAGCTTCTTTGTAAATGCTCCTTCCCTGCTGAATGAATTTGTTACAAGACAACAGTATACCAGTAGAGTCGGGACTCAATAAATGGTAACTGTCACATTGCATTACGCTAAACCTCATTTGGACAATCTGTTAAAAGAACAAAACTATGGCACTATTTACCAACTGAATTATTAATAGAGGCATTAAATCATGAACCAACATTGTTCTCACACTTAATATCTCCATAGACATCTGGATTTTTGTCTATGTATCTTTGTGGATGTATTTGTGTGTATATATAATTGTATTAAACGTTTTACTAATCTAATGCTCCTGTGAAGTCCATATCAAGCTAACAAAACAAAACAAAATGACCCAAAACAGCATAGTGAGAGAAACATGAAAAACACAATAATTTATTTGACCAGATATGAAACAGACCAAAACTGAGACATGCTGGAGCAGAAAACCACTGAAGCCAGATCCCCGACTTCTCCCACGTTAGTGTCTTAGGGCCGAAGAGAAGCTGCTGTGTGTAGGTAATGATTGCATTGCCATAGATAGACTGTAGTCTACATCAAGTCCAGTCTTAAGACAGTGCGGTAGGAACACATTGGCTGTGCAGTAAACAGGTCAGCTGGAGGTCTCTTCTCCACAGTGACAGACATGGAGCACATCCAGGATCCAGCAGCTTCACAGAGAAGACCAGCTTTCATGAAGAACAGCCCAAACCTGGCAAATAAAGAAGAATGCAATGATTAGACACTGTTCACGATGGACATAGTGATACAGATAAGGCAATAAGTGGGCCTCCATACGCGGGGAAGAAGCTGGGTGGAAATATACAGTCAGGTGACTCTTCTCTGGACAATATCTGCTCAACTTAGAGGCAGATAAGTCAAGTAGCTAGTCACAGGCTTAAGTTTCACTTTCACCTAATGTAGCAAGACGTATTCCACTTTACCATTCAAGCCAAATCCAGTTTCTTCTGAGTTTCGGACAGTTTGTCTTGCAGCCGCTTCTTCCTCCAGTCCAGAAACCTTCTCCGCATCCTGTTGGCCTGCCACCCCGCCACAACGCCGGCGGCGAAGGAGACGACGACGGCCACTTGTAGTGTCCTTTCCGAGACTTCAGCCATGTTCACCTCTGGCTGACAGATGCACACATTTGTGTAAGGCGCATGAAAATCATCGGCGCTCTCATACAGGAAGTGAATCGCTGCTAGTCACGCGAGACTACGGTGACGTCAGTCTCGCGCTCTTCAAAATAAAGGTCCGGAAGCCTTCTCGAGTTGCTTCCTTTCCAGTGTACAAATAAATCAAATTTATTTATTTATTTAAACGTTGACTACATAAAAAAACGTACACTGCTACTACTAGTAATAATAAAAACAACAATAATAATAATAATAGTAAGTCAGACTTCATTGAACAAGAAAGTTTATTTTATCTGGAAAAAGTATGCATTAAAAAACATCATATTAAAAAGAAAAATTATGGAGTCAAATTGATTCAATATGGGTCACAGGTGTGATAAATATGTGTTGAAAATATTTGGAAATTTCTAATTTGGGTAAACAGCCTGTGTGCAACACAATTACCTCATTTAATGCAAATCCACTGAAATCAAGTTATCTGAGTGGAAAAGGTAAATTGGAAAATGAAAAGTGAACGTGTAATGCAGCCCATAGCTCCCTCAGGCTCAAGACAGTCATGAAATACATAATTATATTTACTGACACACATGTTGTGTGCCACACTGACTGTAACAAATGTAAAGCAAAACACATAGAACACAAAAGAGTTGAATGAGTAAGAAGTACTGTACAGTAATTTTTTTTTAAAAAGCATTGTGTTTAACCACAAGTTGTACAAGTTTGTCATATACAGCATGTGACTAATCATTACTGTGTACACTAGTTGTCGTTTGTACAATTTGATACGACAAAGCTGTGTTTGGTGGCTGACAAAAATTTTAATATTAATGCTCAAGATATTTTACTTAATAGTTTGTCACTTTATACCTTTGGAGATCAAATACTGCTTTAATATTTGACAGAACAAAACATGACTCAGAGACATTTATATTGAAAATGACTGAAGAGGTATTGCATGAGAAGAATCTTAACACTACATTATCAGGAAGTCACACAGAGATAGTAATGAAAGAGTGATTATATTGTTAAGTGATGTGGTAGTTGTAGTGGCAGTAACGGTTTAAGTGAGCACCAAGTTGTACTGTTTGAGTTTGCTACAAGTTGCTTTCTCTCACAGCACTTGAGTGTAACATGATGTACAATTCATGAGAACATGGTGAATAACCCCAGTGTCTACTTTCCTTCCTGTCACGTCGAGCGCAGCATCTTATACACACACCTCTGATTGGTGCGACGCCTTATTCCTTCACTGTGGTTTGTGGTAAACATTTTCATGTTACCCTTTGTCTCAGTTTTCTTGAGTGTGAGATACATAACTTTTTAGTATTTCAAAAAAGTTCAAAAGATTGCAATACTTGCTGAAGAGTTGGACAAATTGGGTACAGTTTGTGTCTAGAAGTGGTACCTGTGTCAACATTATCATCAGTTTACAACAAAACTAACTAACAAAACTATTATTTTAAAACTGTAGCAGCATTGTGCCTTAACCCGAAGACTTCTTTAAGTTTAAATATATCGAGGTAAAGCACCATACAAGTTTGTTAAGCTTCCTGTCTTTGTAGTTCTTCAGAGGTGTCGTGTCCATGATTAAGATCTGCACAAATTCATGATATTGACAGTCAGATGTAGACTGAGGAGCGGACAAGTTAATGTTCAATATACAGTAGCTGCCATCTTCGTGGAGCTGAGCTATTTACAATCCATTCATATACTTGATAAACAATGATGAAAATAAAAAAAATTGCTGCAAATAGTCTTAATATGTAAAGTCACGTGTATAAAAAAAGGATCCAAAGGAGTTAATGATGTATTGCTGATGGCTGATAACGTTTAAGAGAATCAGCAGCGATACAGTTTTAGTGAAAGGTGTTTAGGGGTTTGGCTCCTCTGCAGCAAATCACAACCGATTCTGTTTGAGCCTGTCGATGTGGTAGCAGAGTTTGAGCGCAGGTCCCAGCTTCAGTCCCAGATACTTCATCATCATCTCACTTCTCAGCAAGAGCAGAGCGTCTCCGTCTATCTCCTGAAAAAAGTAAAAAGTGTTTCAGAGTTCGTAGCTATGAGAAGAATAGCCAATACATTTAGTCTGGACTCACATGCTTCCTGAATGCGTCGGCGTGGGGTCCCAGGGCTTGGGGGTCGGCATCTTTGATGAACCAAACGACCTCCTCTACACCCCAGCCGGACGGGTCCTTACCAGCAGGACGCTTGCACTCTCCAGAGTCTGGACTGTAAGCTAGGTAGCACAGGGAGCAGATGGAGGAATGATGCTCAAATGCTCAACATAATAGGGATCCAATAAAGAAAGAAACAAAACACTGATATTTGTGACGTAATCGTTCACTTTCTTGCTGAGAGTTAGATGAATATGTCAAAAATCTCTTAAACTCATTAAAGAGTTGTATTTGACTTATTTAATTTGTACAAAGAATAAAGTCTAAAAAGTAAAATTGTTAATTATGTCACAAAAATGTCATTATATAATATAATATGTCAAAAGAAAATATCAGTCATAAAAAGTCAAAAAATGTATAGTATGTCATGAAAAATAATAAAGTAATGCAAACTTTCATAGTATACCATGTCATCATAAATTCTTTAAAAATAGTATCGTCATAGTATAGTATATGATAATAAATTCTTTAAAAATATCATAGTATAGTATGTCATACAAAAGTCATAGTATAGTATGTCATGAAAAATGTAATTATATAATTTGTCATTAAAAAAAAAATCATAGTATATCATAAAATCTTAAAAAATATCATAGTATACTATCTTAAAAAAAGTCATAAAAAGAGTCATCAAACTTGCATAGTATATCATAATACATTCTTTAAAAATATCATAGTATTTAGTATGTATATAGTATGTCATGAAAAATGTCATAAAAATGTCATTATATAATATGTCATCAGAAAATAAGAAAATGTCTTAAAAGTCCGAAAAATGTCATATAACATAATATTATATAATATATAATATGTATTATAATAAAAAAATATCATATGGCAAGAAAAGTAATAAAAAATGTCATTGTAAAGTATGTCATAAAAAAAAAAAAAAAAAAAAATAGTATAGAAAGCCACAAAAAATGTCATACAGTTGTCAAAGTATTGTGCGCCATAAAAGATTTCATGATGCAGTATTTCGTAAACAATACCACAGTATAGTATGACATAGAAAACGTCCTATGGCATGTCACCAAAATGTGGATTGTTATTCGTGATATGGCAGTATTCTAGGTTAATGTTCCAACATTAATTGTGCAAACACTTCAAAATGTCATTTTGTTCGTGGTCAAAGAAGACGTTTCCGGGCGTTCCCAGATTAAAGGCTCTGCACACCCACACAGGTGTTTAGTAAGCAGGGCGGGGCTATGATGGAGGTGTAAGTTATCTCTCCTTAACAGGTGCGACTAGAGCAGAGAGAGAGATGCCAATCAAGCACGTTCATCACACACCTCCCCTGTAATAACAGAAGGTCTAATCACGCAATTAAGTGCAAACACCTGTGCAGGCGGACAGGACCTTTAACATCCTTGGTACAAAGCGGTTTTGCCGTTTAAGAGACGTAAACAAAAGCAAAACATGAGCAAAATGCAAAACACGGTCTCACCATTCCTGTTTACTTCCTGGAAGCTTCCTGGGCTCGATGCTTGCCTGCACAAGCCCATTGGGGTCGAGCAGCTGCTGCCCCGGTAACCATAGGAGCGCTTTGGTGGGTACTGTGATGTCATGACATTGAAGGCAGAGTTGCTGGGATCTACAGCGTAGCGCTTGGAGTCCACTGGTGGGTCACATAAAAAGTCATCAGGCATCGATGTCTCTGCTGGAAGAGGAACGACAGGAAGTGGAACCATTAAAGCCAAGCCCATCTGGGAAATGTAGTCTTTTTAGTAAGGCGACGTCGCTCTGCCAGCAAGGATACATTTTTATTGTGAAATATATCAATTTCAAGGATTTTACTTTGCTTTCAGGCCAATATAACATATGCAGACGTATGTGCTAGATTAAACAGCGGTTTGTTTTTCATGTCCTCTAAATCTGGAGTTAAAAGAATAAACGGGTAAGCTGTGTTAAAGCCCCTTCAGGCTGTAACTGTACATATGTTAAACGGCTGAGAAGGTCGTCAGTAATTCCTGTGAATGTGCTTCCTTTTGAGCCAACCATTTTCCAGCTTGTCAATAATGTAGATGCCTGCTGGTTATGCCAGGTCTGGGCTGTTATGGATTCTCCCGATGACAGATTTATAAGATGGAAATACTCCGCTGAGAAGTTTCTGAATTGCGTCTAGTTTGTGCTCACACAAAGGTCAAATGTATTTTATTGTATTATAAAAAAATCAATTATGTGATAAGATCTGCGCAAGTCAGGTTGAGGCTTATTTATTCACACACACACACGCACACACACTGATGAACAACGACCTCATACCCTAGTGCAAGCTTAATATTTTAGTGCTTGAGATGTTTTATTCAACATTTTTAAATATCAAAACAATCTCCATTCTTTTAAATCAGTTTTCCTATATCTTTACAACCTAGTATTTCAAATATCCTTAAATAACCATGTAAATATTATAAAAGATGATAAAACAATATGTTTTTTTAAATAAATGAAAAAAAAAAAAAAGATGCCATGACAAAATGATCAGTATTTGAAAGGGATTGTAAACTGCTTAGATGGTATTCCCAAGAAATAGCCCTAAAATACAGGAACTATTTTTAAATTGCTTCTCCATTTCACCAGAGAAATTATTTACATATCTGTTTGGGTGGCACCACAGGGAGTGTGTGTGTGTGTGTGTGTGTGTGTGTGTGTGTGCGTGCGCTTTGCTTCTGCATGTCTACAGTCTGACATCAAACACTTTTCACGATTTGCAAGAACAAAGGGCAAACCGCTGGTCCTTGACACATGAGATTCCCATTCCCACCTCAAACACACTAAAGGCAGTCTTTAAATATTTGCTTATTCAGAACAGGACAGACCAAGAGGGAAAAAAGGAGAGAGAAAAAATGAAAGCGAGAGAGAAAGGATGGCTAGGTAAAATATATTTCCCTTTGTGAAAGAATTAAAAATTCCTACAGAGCCTAAGCAGGAAAGGAAAGCTAGACGATGTTTTAAGGCATGTATTTCTCATTTTAAAGTGTGAAAACATGCACACTAAACCCATAGACACTTGTGCTGCTTTTGATTTAACATGCACACGAGTGTAATGTTTTACATCTAAAAGCATATCTCTACACAGAGAACAAGTCATCTGTGTGTTTCAGAGAACAAAGAAGAAAGACACCACCGCTGACAAGTGTGTGTTTTAGTACTGAATTTAAGTCACAGAGCAGGGAGGCAGATGGATGAAAAAGATAGGATACAAAAATACAAAGGGAGGGCACATTTCATACCAAAAAGTCACACCACCAAGTCAAGCTGTGATTGTAAAACAATATCAAGACCCCTTCCCTCATGCTGAATGGCTATCATATATTAGCCTGGAACTGGATAGAAACGTATAAAAAGGTTAAGATGTGTGTTACCTGTTAGGACCTGTGGTGTGGCAGAGTGCGGCACGATAGCAGCATCCTGTGGGATGGAGCCCATCTCAGGTTCTGGTGTGCTGCTGGGAGGAGAGTTAGCTAGTGGGGACATCACCATCCTGGGCTTCAGCTACACACATACACAGGCACACACACATATACGCACACAAATCAATGAGTTTTCTATATTTCAAACTCATTACACACAGAACAACAAAAATGTTGGATCAATAGAAATTCTTTCAAGTTTGGCCAATGGGTGGCGCCGCAGTGCCCTTTGGGAGCCAACAAGGCTGCGGCTAATGAGAATTTGGTCATTCATTTTAGAAATATTCATCCACTTAAAGGATTACCTTGCCACTTTTCATTTGCACGTGCCACCCACATTGAAAACGATGCAAAGCTGGTTGAAAATCGGCGAAGTAATCCTTTAAGTGTGAGCAGGGTGTACATTTTGACCCATTTGTGGCACTAGATGAAAAGTCAGGGGACATATCAGCACCATACCAATACTAATAGCAATGGCATTATCATTATAATGATGTTTCAAATACCAGTACCAATTCAAATAATCATAATAATATCAATATATAATATAATGATCAATATAATACTGGCACGTACAGTGGCCTGTTGGTTAAGACGCATCCCAACATCCCTTTTCAATTTCTGCTTAGGACCTGTGTTGCATGTCTTACCCTCCCCCTCCCCATATGTCCTGTCTATATCTATTCAATAAAAGCAAAATGGCAAAAACAAAGACGAAATAAGTACTGCTACGAGGAAGAAAATGTTTTCAACACATTTGTTCTCCCGCAAGGAAACACAAGAAATCTGAGTGTGAACATGACATTTGTTTACAAGAAAACGTAATAGGGAAGTGTTAACATATGGTACTGAAGTAAATACAATAATGACTGACTGACCTTAAAACCGGGTTTCCTGCCCCTCTTCTTCGGGACTTTGAGAGGCGATAGAGGCTCAACGTAGTGACTCTGGAACTCAAGTTTACGGATAGGAGGCCGTCCTCTCTTCCTGCCAGGTACCTTACCCTGGGGCCCCACTATAAACTGGGGGCCGAGAGCGGGAGTCTGCATCTCTGAGCCGGCAGACAAGGTACTCATCAGACCTGAGAGCGACAGAGAGATTGTTAAATGCAATTTCAAGGTAACAGGAAGTGGCAGCTTTAAACTGCACGCACCACTGCCTCAGCTCCAAACTGGAGCGGAAACTTTGAAGTACATGTGAGACTACCCCCTTCTAACACACACACACACAGAGAGAGGTAGAGAGGTAGAGAGAGAGAGAGAGGTAGAGAGAGAGAGAGAGAGAGAGAGAGAGACACACACAGAAACTATAGGAAATAGTAGAAAAACAAAGCCACATAAAGCTTTGTACTCCATCACACCCCTCCCCCTCTCTAACTGAAGATTGCAATAAATATCATTACTGCACAGAGAGACAAAGCCACACACACACACACACACACACAGACACACACACACGCACAGACACACAGAGGAAGTGAAAGCAAAGCACATACACCCACAACACCCACATGATCAAACAATCAATCAAGTGCACACACAGCCACACACACACACACACACACACACACACACACACACACACACACACATAGACACACACAGCAGTGGTTTCAAGTGTTTGCCCTGGTACCATTCATCCACATGGCAATGACTTTCCCAATACATCCCTCTCTCCATCATTTCATTCATGCAACACAATGGCTAACCTGAAATGGCCTTTGTGAAGTGTGAATGTGAAGCTAAGTCTCTCTGTGCAGATTGCGCTCTTTGCAGAGGCTGGTGTTCTACCAATTAGCCGTTATTCTTTTATTTCTGATAGCTCAATAATATTATACAGAACTGAATAGATTTCGGTGCAGAGAGACCGGCAACTGTCTCTGCAAAAATCATCTTCTTGTGTTGACAAAGTATATTTGTCATTGCGAAATAAGGAAATAAAAAAGGAACTGAATGTGCATGATGCCCGTCAGACCAAATCACACAGAAGAAATCTTTAAAATGAGCACAAAACGATCATTGTGAGCGTTGCCTACCATGCACACAGCCGTCTGGTAATTGCCGTCTGTGTGATGCTTCGCTCCAGCAGCAGGTTTCTGAATAATCCCCCTGATGGATCTCGGACAGCCTGCCTCGACTGTTCTCTGCTGCTACACACTGTCAAGACGCCGGCAACTCTCTCCCTCGCTCGCTCTCTAGCTCTCTCTCTCTTCCTCAATCTCCAACCACCTTCCTGCGAAACAACCCCCTCCTCCCCTTCCCTTCTACCCTAACCCCCTTTCCTCTGTGTCCCCCTTCAGTCGCCATAGCAACACGCCTCTAACATCCCGAGGCAGCCGGCAGACGTGCTGAGCTCAAAACGATGTCTGTGTGTGTGTGTGTGTGTGTGTGTGTGTGTGTGTGTGACTGTAATGTAATTACAGATGCCGCAGCGCAGGGTTTTTCTTTTCTGTCTTCCAAAAAAGCTCAGAGCGGGTGACAAGGGATTCACGCTGTGCAGTGTTTTGTGCTACAAGCGTTCGGGTTACAAACTGTAATCTGTCCTCAAATCATTTCTGAAGAAATTCAAATGTCTGCACAGGAAGCGTGTCCAGAAATGTAACCAAAATCCCAATATGTCAAATCGTTTAATCACTCTGAAATGCTTGAACTTTTCTTACACAGTCTGGCTTTCAGGTGAAGAGATCAATTTCTCTGTAAACATCAAAAGGCTCTAGCAGAAGCCCTTCAGGATTACTCTGCTGCTTTTGTTTGGGATGAAAAAAAAAAAATCATATTTCTGTCAAAGCTCACAGCCTTCCTTTTATTTATAGACTTCGCCTGCCTTTGTGTTATGTATGCTGCATTTGTTTTTATCTATAATAAAGAATGTACACGTGGAAAGAAAAAAAGACCAGCCAAAGGCAAGGTTGAGCAGGTTTTACTCGCTGAGGTGCTGGTACTGAAAGAAAAAAGCCGGCTCCAGACGACTTATTTGCTCTTAAAGTGTACACGTGTAGAGTACAACTCTTCGCCACCACGTATCGATTAGTTACGCTCAGGTTGCTATGCCGATTCCCGTTCGCGGTCAAAGAAGCCACACTGGTGGGTTTTAACGCTCAATCAAAACCAGGTTAACCTTTCACAGGGAGGATCAAACGCCAGCGTGCCCTCGCTCGCACGCAGAGCCGCTGCCGGCGTGTAAAGAGATTTGTCAGGAGGCGGCTCACAAGCTGTTTTACCACCGAATGTGACAGGCCAGACAAATTGCAGTATTTCATTACTTGAAGCCGATACTTGATAATAAAAAAAAGGGGGAAATAAACAACAAGGTCAGAACAATACTGTACTGAGTTCTGGCACACACTGACCAGGATGATAGGGGGCCCGTGTGTGTGTGTGTGCATGTGAAAGGACCCATAAATCATAAAAGTAATTACACAGTGAGATTAATCCTGATGTCCCTCCTCAATCAGTCCTGTCCCATTACAGCGCATCACATTACAGACAGACACAGACTGAGAGAGAACAGATAATCATCTTTTACTTAAAAAAGAATTGGATATGAGGGAGGGGGGGAAGCCCATTAACTGGCTAACAATATGAGGCTGTAACACCATTTCTTTTGCAGGCGAGGGGAAAGATTTGCACCACTGAACCCTAACACAATACATTTGGGACCGCAGCCTCATTTGTTTACGGCTAATTAAGCAATTAAGAGATCGGTGAACCACTACGCCCCAATGTCATTTTCTGACTAAGGGATATTGTCTCCTTTTTGGAGGCTGAATGTGAGAGGAAGCTGTTGGAGCCCACTGTTATGGCCACAGAAATGCAGCAATGATCAGCAATGATTAGCATAACTTAATCACCAGCTTCAGGGGATGGAGATTTGTTTCTGTTTTCACTTATGCAGAGGGGAAACTGCGATGAAGTGAATTATGCTAATGCCTCACTAAACTGCACACCTACACACATATAAACAAACAGTCTAAACACTGTCTCACACGCACACACACACACACACACACACAACATGCATGCATAAAATAATTGCATTTTGACTAGACACTATATACCCTCAGCCTGGTTGTCTACAATAGATTAGTGTGTGTGTCTGTGTGTGTTCTCTAATCAATGTAACAAAACCCACTGAATTTATTTACAGCTCAGGCAGGGCGTCGCCATGGTAACAGACAGTGAAATCGGATCCTGCGCCAGAGTCATGTGATAAGGTGGGAATAAATAAACAACAATGTGTGTATTAAATAAGGCACTCGCTCACACACGCACGCACACACACACACATAAATTGCTGCTCCTTATCTCCGCTGAACTCCTTCATCACACAGCGCACTCCAAAAAGAGAGGGAAGGTGGAGAGTATTGCTCTTTTCATCAGCTATGGGTCAGAGGGTGGGGGGAGGGGGGGGTTGATAAATCATATACGGGAATATTTAAATGCCCTCTTCTCACACTCACACACACAGTACACGTCTAAATAGACTGCACACGTTTGAAAAGACTTCTTGAGTTGCTACATTTCCCCTTAAAGATGTTGAACAGGGGTGGAAAGTAACTAAGTACATTTACTCAAGTACTGTACTTGAGTTATTTTTTTTTAGGTATTAAAAGTATTTCCAAGAATAAAGTATTTCTGTACTTTTTACTCCACTTACATTACATTACATATTTGTACTATTATACAACATTTGAAATCTTACAAATATAATGCATTGTTTGAAATAAAACTCCAATTTAATTCAACACAGTAATACTGATCCAGTATTATAATTTATAATAATATAATAGTGACTTTTGGCCACCTTAATGGGTTTATTTTACTAATAATTCTTACATACTTTTAGCTAAGGTACATTTTTGATGTCGTTTTTTTACATTGTGGTATTGCTAATTTACTTAAGTAAAAGATCTGAAAACTTCTTCCACCGCTGATGTTTTAAGATCTCTTACTTTGAGCGCAGGTGTCGGGGCCCCGGCTCCTCAGCCTCCGCACAACTGGCTCTGGCTCCGCCTCCAAATCCACCAGCTGCCAGCAGCCCGGCCCACCGTTGTCACGTCGATCCAACCGCAGACGAAGGCGTACCCCCTTGCTTAGGACGCCAGGTATCCAGGCAACAGGACGAGGAGGAGGAGGGGCCAGTTCTAGGTAAGAGTCAGGGTTGAAATCCCGCCTGCCTCGCAGTCTCATGCCCTCGCAGCTCGCCAGGGGGAGGCGAGATACATCACACTGGAGAAACAGAGGGAAAACACTAAAAAAAAACAACAACATACAACGTTGGGCAGGTCCATAGGTCTGCTGTCACATGCGAATGTATTCATAGTTTTCAGATCCACAAAAATGTGTGTGGGAACGGCAAACAGCAGACAAACTGAATAAAAAGATTGAAAGAGCATTAAAAAAGGAGAAAAAGAAATTAAGGGAGGCGTTGTGTAATTATACCAGAGTATGTCCAGAGGTCGAAGAACTAAACTGGCGGCTAATGGGAGAATGACTTCGCTAATGATAAAAGTATTGGGGACAATGTGTCTATTGTGCTGTAAAATGAATGCAATTTGGCCTCCAGGGTGCTGGATTTAGTGATTAACGTTAACTAACTAAGCTTTCAGTCTCCTCTGGAACAAAGGCAGGTGAAGAGGGGAAAGAGGGAAGATGTGAAACTTTATCACCCATTAGCCTATTCTGCAAGCAGATCTTTATTTCTGTTTGGTGGTTGTTAAGCCTGCAGTAATTACTGTTGGAGAGAACACCCAGGGCTTTATTTACCACCATCAGGCTCAGGCCTCCTACTTGGGAGGTTAGATTTTGAGTCATTAGACAACTCAACAGAAAGAAATAAGCATATACAGCGCAGTATATATGGTTTAAACAAAGACTTCTTCATTCCAAAGATGTGTGGATGATCAGATGATTCAGTTTGACAGGGATGGAAGGAGTGCCTAATATATTCAGATTTATTTTTATGGACAAAATGTATTGACCTAAACTGTAATTAGTTGTTATATGATATTATATCATCTTAGGCACGGCGGTGCTTTGAACTAAATGCTAACAACATGCTAACATGCTGACGTTTAACAAGTGTACTGTTTAACATGTTAACCATCGTGGTTTAGCATGTCAACATTGGCAAATTAGCTGTAAACAAAGTACAGCAGAGGCTCATGGGAATGTCGCAAGTCTTGAAGGTATTAACCTGGTGGGTAAAAAGTAAAAGGGCAAAATGTTAAAAATAAAAAAACAGTACCTACTCTATAACAACAAATCACTGTTGTCCATCCATTGCAAGTTTCTTTTATTATAACATTATTTAACTGTCAGCGTCAATCAGTTTTGAGATGAAAAACATCTGTCCCCAAATCTAATATTTCATATTAAAAAAAAAATTAAACATCAAACAGACATCCTAACATGAAAGAAGATGGTTCTTCAAACACACACACACACACACACACACACACACACACACACACACACACA
>CALSCE010010644.1:11745654-11763154 GCA_943593645.1 Bovichtus variegatus | reverse complement strand
GAATAAATACATTTTTAGATCGACTAAGAGGGGGCAGACCTACAAAACAAAAAAAAAAAAACCACACACTTACACCCACTGTGTTTATTGAAGAGTCTGCAGAGCTGTGTGTGTTGTCTGCATGGACTATTTCTTTGTGTGGAAATGCAGTCCTTCATCAAAGCGCAGTCATTTATCAAACTTTTATTTTCCCTGGGCATATTTTTAATTCACCAGGTGTTCAAACCCAAAAACAAAGTACATGTTCCTGCTGAGATTGGGGGGGAAGAGCAAAAGCTGTTTGTGGCGCTCTTCACTACTAGCACTGCACGTCTGCATTGTGGCCTCAAGCACATTTTGTCTGGATTGAGAGTGGGGTCAACAGTTAACTTCAGCATATTCAATGTGAGCCCACTGCTGTCCTAAAAACGTACTTTTGTGCATAAGGTACTTCAGGCAGAGTGGGATTTATCAATGACATGGTGCCCAATCAACTTTTTTTTTGGTGTGTTGGTCTAAATAATGAATGCTCTTCCATGACAGTAAGACAACATGATCACACATAGATCTGGGTGCACCTGAAATCAAAAGAGGAATTTAGTATTTTATCATTTCTGATGGAAATTGGATAGTATATTAGGTCACATATAGGAACATAGAAGTCTGAAGAAGCATCATGGCATTAGCTGGCAGCATATGGCATTTCTATTTTTATCTCTATAGAAAGGGACTAGACTAAAGTGAGTTTATGGTGACCTTGTTGCGGGTTATACTACTGTATTAATAATCTGCAATCATGCATTTACATTAATGTGCTCTATGAACAATCTTCTTACAACATGTCAGGACAAGGGATGCGTTTAAGTTCGTTGTTGTAATAGTCTCATATAATTACCTATATCTCGATGGGGTCGATTCAACGGCGGGAATCCATTTCTCCACAGCAGGCTGACTGCGTACGGACGCTTTGACGGAGCATGGAGCAGCAGAAGCGGCAGGAACACCGGGGAACCCTCGGCTCGAGTCAGTCCGAGTTCCACCCCTGCAGTTGCGGCAGGGAAGCGAGCGGGCACCGCGGGCTGGTCTGGAGTCGGCGGGGCGGGAAGCTAAGCCGCAGTTTGACCTTCCCAACAATGTCCGTAGGTTTTTTTGGCAGGAGTTGTAACGTCCTCAAGGGCGCAAGTTGGGAGGAAATGTGTCACTAAATCGTTAACGGGGCTGTTGGTGAGGATGGTTTCCCGGTGTGGCTTTAAAGCTGCATCTCAATTAGCTGCACCGGCTCAGACAGAGGCAGAGACAGCACGGTAAATAAAACAGCAGCACTCAAACTGAAGAGGTTCAGCCCACTTCTGATAACCAAACACACTCCTTGATAGATATGAGGCGTTTTAGTTCAACCCAAAATAATACTTATCTGCTGTTGCAATGTATGGTCTCATAATTAGGTATTTGGTTAGTTATGGCTAGGGGTTGAATTAGGATTTGTTATGTGTGTGTGTGGGGGGGGGGGGGGGGGGGGGGGGGATTTTTTTTTTTTTTTTGAGAAACAAGCTTTATTTTTGATGCTTTTTATGCACTCACATTTGCATTCAAAGTACATGTGGAGAAATCTTTGAAAAATTGGATTGTGGTTGTTTACTTTCCAGATTAATTATGAATTGTGATGTTAAAAGCTTTTGTAATTTTTAGTAATTAGTAGGCTATTAATATTGATTAAACAAAATCCTTTACAACTAAAAGCACATTTTGACAAGTTAGAAAAGCAGTTAATAAATGTAGTGATGGAATGTAACTAAGTACATCTACTCGAGTAGCCTACTTGTATTTGGGTAGGCTATTTCCATTTTATACTTCTACTCCACTACATCTAATAGTGGAAATATTGTGCTTTTTACTGCACTACATTTATCGGATAACTTTGCAGATTCAGAATAATACCAAATATAATCAACAAATAAATTATATATTAATATAGATTAAAGTAACCATCAGAATAAAAAGTAATTAAAATAAGCTCCACCTTCACCAGCATTAAAGTGATGAACACATTAATGCATCAATAATTACACCTATAGTTAAATGAGTCATTTAAAGTTTTTGTTCACGTGTGGTTTGTATAATAAAACATAACGGCACCTACAACCGTGATAAGGAGAAATGTTTCATATTATAAAATCATACTACATAAGTTAACCCTTTACCCTTACTTCTCTAATCCAAAAAGATTGATTCGTTTCCCACCTGTACCCTTTGCAAAACGGGGAATTCCCACACCTGTTCACACAAGAGGAAAGTGCACAATTAAGTAGAATAATTAATATGCTAAGGCCAAGGGTCTCTCTTTAAGACAGGGCCACAATATTGGGTAATAATGCAGGACCCACCTCAGTAGATATTGTGCGTTAGTGGTTTAAGTTCCCTAACAGGTGAAATTCATTAAATTACCCAAAAAAAGAAAAATACCATGACACGCATCCTCTCTGTCTGTACTCAGCTACCTACAGAATATGGGGGAAATAATGACACCATCTCATTTAAAAGTTTTTATTTGAAATGATTTTAAATACAAATAATATATTTTTCCATTTACAATGACAGTTCCTTTGTAAACAAAAGTGGCAGATAGATAGTCATTGGGTATTTTGTCCAAACTGAGGCGGCCTGCCGGCCAGTCGCCTGAACTACGTCTGTCATGGGAGAGATGGTGTCGTATTTAACCTAACTGCAGTTTTTATCTTTTTCCACACAGCGTAAATCACTGATGCTACATTCTATTGCAGAGCGTAAAATACTCAAGAGTACAATATTACCTGTTAGCATAGACCTGCTTTGAACGCAATTACGGGAGGGTATAGTGCGCGCATGCGAGTTTGTGTGTGTTTGTGTATGTGGTGTCGGGAGAGCGTGCCCAGATATCTATACCTTTAACTCTCCCACACCAACATGACACACTATACCTTAAAAATAAAAATAAAGAAAAAGTGTGTATATCATGGTGAAAGATTAGTAATTTCTTTTAAACACTGTCGAGTCGTGTGAGAGCCAACAGAGCGACACAAGGAAGCTCTGATTTTTTTTTCTTTGCACTCATGAGCCTAACAGATGTAAAAAAAAACAAAGATTGGAACGAAACAAGACAATGTGTTACATTTGTTATAACTACAGCTTAAGCGAGACAAAAAGAAAACAATTTTAAATGAAAAGGAGGTTCTCTTGGTTAGCCAGAGCTGCTCTGTATTCCTCCAGACAGAACATTTCAAAAACAAAAATCCTCTAGGATGTGGTGGGAAAAAAAACAAACACTTTCCATTTGAAATGGCAGTTGTAATTACAAAACAGAGCTTGTTCTGCTTTAATGACTAAAGAGAAAAAGTGCAGGACAGATTATGCTCAGTCTTACACTAAAAGTTACTTTCAACAGGTTTTTGTTTGAGACACTTTTCAGGTCATGAGTGCTGTGCGTGTCAGGGACCTCATACTCCGATCCCTTTCACACAGGGCCGGTCACATGTCACGTACGACTGCTAATCCTCTTTCAGCAGACACAACTGTACTCAGTGATATGTATTCCAAGACTGAGGAGCTATAGGTTACTCTAAATTGAAACAAAAAGAAAAAACACTATTACAAAACACAAAAAATAAACCTTTTTTTTTTTTCTGCTCCCCCAAGAACCACTGGTGCATAGCACCCAAGGACTTGTATGTTGTGGTATTTCAGTTGTATTCATAAGGCCTTTTCGGACAATGAGTATACACTGGAATGTGCTACAATTGTAAAAAGGAAAGAAAAAAAAGGATGAAGAGAGAGGAACTTCTCTGAAAAGCCACAAGTATGTATATCTATATATAGACATACATCTATATATATATATATATATATATTTCAGTATTTGAGCCCCTTAAAAAGACTGAAAACTCACAACTTGTATGTAGTATATGGACAAGAAGAGTACTCAATAATTCAAACAAATGTTAACACTGCAAGTTTTGCCATTTTCCCCATTATACTTGAGGTCAATTCATTTCAAGATCCACCTGCTTTCAACCAACAGTGTGTCTTTTTTCAGAAATACAGTTAGATGTGGATCACAGGGGCAGAACAGGCATCATTAACGGAACCGACTGGAGATCAGGGTCCATCTGTAGACGTCTCCTTAAACATACAGTGAGTACAAGTACATATAAGTGACTGGCTGGTTTGACAGCGGAAAATTAAAAAAAAAATAAAAAACCTGACGAGACCCAACTGTGCCCCCATGCGCTGAAAGGAGCAAACACCCCACTGACTTGGATGTGATCCCCGACGAAGAGGGCTAAAGCTCATACTTCTGCAGTTTTTAAGTGTACAATAGAAAGTATCATTGGTGTGGAAAACATCGGCGGCGAGTGATTTTTAAAATTAGGAGCGAGAGCGATGCCATGATTTCCATTCGGAGGTCATGTGTTTTTGTTAATTTTGCAAACTGAATCAGCTGTTATACATCCCCCTCTCGCCCTCCAGAAAAGGGCCCAGATAATAGGTCCTCCAGTCCACAGTGTGTCACTCTTTCATACCTGTACAAACACATACAAGGTTACAAACACACACCATCCACTCACACTCTCACGTGCACATCCACTCTCTCTCACTCACACACACACACACACACACACACACACACACACGGGCCTGGGTAAGTATTCACAGAATTCTCTTCCGCCAGCAACGGAAACTGAATGAACAAGTCTCTGTAGAAAAGGGGAAATGGAGGGGGTCACAGTCCATGTAAAGATAAAATGGAGGAGAAGAAGGAGGGATCTGTGTGTATAAACTGTCCCCAGTGATTCTGTGTGTGTGTGTGTGTGTGTGTGTGTGTGTGTTTGGTGTGTGTGGGTGTGTGTTGCTGCTCGAGTACTGGGTGGCCAGTCCGGAGGGAGGGGGGGGGCTTGTGTGTGCGTGTGTGTAAACACATTCAGTCGTTGTCCTCGTCGTCGTCTTCGCTCTCCTCGATGCCGTCACTGTCCTCCTGCTCCTCGTCCTCCTCCTCCGTGTCGGGGATGTCCCACTGTGGGTGGTTGTCCAGCATGGCCTTGGCCTCGTGAACCTCCAGCTGGTTAAATACAAGATTATATGCCATCATTGCAATATTTACTTACGCATCACTTCAAGCTACTCTATGTTGCCGTCTTACTACACCTACCCACATGTCAGTCAACACTGGGGATACCCCGATTGATCGACCACATTTTTGGCCGATATTCAGTAAAAATGTGCAATTGGGCGACGGTCAATTATGTTGTTATCATGTTTCCAAATGTAATCTTGTAAAATGTTGTTTTTTTGCGAGATACTTGAACATACAGTTGTTGGCATCTTATAACAGCAATACAACTATAGATATGTATTTTGTCGTCATTTCATTATACTTCATATTGCTGATATTTGGCACTTATTTACTTTCTGTAAATATGTGTGAAGATTTGTAATACAATAAACCATTTGAGGCTGAAGCAACTTCAATTTTGTTGGGCTTGCATAATGACATTATAGTTCTTGAATCTATAAGATTCACCTTGATTGACAGCTATCTGAACGGCCTAAATGAACGGCAATTCCATGAAAATAACACCATATCCGAAACAGAGTTAGGTGTGAAAGCAGCCTTTTTACCAAGCTAAATTTCATATTTTTATTTTAAACAGTGACGAAAGAAGGGCTAAAAAGAAAACTCTGGTTTCGCTGCCATCTAGCGATTGACATCATGAACTAATCAAAAAGTAATGAAGCACTGAATTAAAGCACAACGTGAAATCACTGTCGAGTTTTGAGTAGTGTCAGACTTCAAACCTTTGACCTGCAGGTCAGTCAAGTTTTGTGCCATAACGTTTGTATTTCAACCGTTTCATAAATAAAGCTGCATTGTTTAATCACTTTAAATGACTGATCACTGAATGAAAAGTTAAACTCATCAATTTCTTGACCAATTACAGCAGCATCGCACCATAAGTGTACTTTATCTAAATGTCTGCCAGGTGTTAGAATAAATGAATAACAGTACAATTCAAGTTCCATTTGGCTTGTAACAGACCCCATGTTTCCAACACTTTGGCAGTTAATTACTCCATTGTTCAGTGCGCTGCTGGTATATTTTGGTCGTGGCCGGTGGGTCTATTGTTTTCGCCGATATAGCAGGCAAACATATTTCAGCAGTGGTCGCAATCCTCAAAAGCATGCGCACGTGCACACACACACAAATCTTTTTTTGTCACCTTGAGTGGTTTGATCTGGTCCAGTCCCAGGTAGGAATCAGAGCGAAGGATGACAGAATATTGGTAGTTGCCCGTTTTGGAGGGGGCTGGAAACTTCAGCTCCACCTGGGGAACAACACACACATACACACACAAATACTGGTGAAATCTAAATCTCAGGAGCACTTCAGGTGCAGTCACATAACTGTAAGTGATGTGTGTAGTGTTGCAGTACAGCATGTGGTGATGCTACATTGTTACAGTTTGTCAAAAATAAATTGCCACCATATAAACAAACGAGGCAACTTGTCAGCAGTTAAAAAGGTTTGCACTTGTTTATAAAAAATTAAATAAAATTAATCACACTACAGAAGGAGGCCAACCTCTAAAAGAATATTATAAACTTATCAAAAAGACAATCTTCCAATACTGATGACGCAGTGCGGTAGGTAATCACAAATGAACCATTAAAAGGATAGGATGTCCTATTCTGTACAGATTGTAAAGTCCCGTGATGCAAATTTGTGATATTGGACTATAGTGACACGCCATGATGATGGGGTCCAACTGTAAACATTAGACCAGCATTACCTCAGGCTGTGATTACCATGTCCTGCAATTACATATGGCAAATGTCTAATTATCAGCACAGTGAGGCTGATTATTATTCAGCGAAGAATGAGCCGTGAACACAGCGGCAATTTACTGGCCTGCCCTGTTGATGAAAGCGAATCTCCTGCCCTCCCTCAAAAAAACCTGTCTGTCAAACGCGCAGCGTGTAAGCAGCCGGACAACACAAACAACAGGCGGAATTGTTGAAGTGACGGACTAATTGATCGCTAGACAGTGAACTGTTATGCATGGGCGGGTCACCGCTCGCCATTACATTCCTTCAGAGCGGGGATAGCTGGTCATGCAGACTTACACAGGCCTCATTAAGCTTTTACCTCACTGTCAATCCTCATTGTTGCTGGAGGACACCAGGATCAGAGGTGCAAAATAAACACACGCATATATACACACAGCCTCCTCTGAGGAAATAATGACAGAAGTGCAAAGGGTTGCCTAGCAACAGGATGTGCGAGGGGCTACACAAAACCAGAAACACACACACACACACACACACACACACACACACACACACACACACACACACACACACACACACACACACACTTTTAAGACCTTTCTACTCCAGACGGATTATAGCATAAGCCACAATACAGCCTTGAAGTATTTTAAACGCACACATCAACCTGACTTTATAATACTGTATATCATATGGAGGACAATTAAATGATTATAATTTTTGATAAACAATTAATGTTTGTGTGATTTATAAAAATGTTAAAAAAAGCCAAATGCTTTGCTGGTTCCAGCTTCTCAAATGTGACAATTTTCTGCTTTTTAATCACTTTAATATCATTGTAAATTTTAAAAATAGTTTTGTTCTTGGTCTGTTTGTTGGGATAACACTAATCATTTGAAAAGGTCACCTTGGGCTCTCAGAAAATATCTTGTAATAATCGAATTTTACGCCATTTTATCTACTTTCATCAATCAAAAGAAATCTTGAACAAGCATACGTTTACACTTATTTGTCCATACAAACACACACAAACTCACCTCTTCCGTGTCTTTTAGCGTGCAGACGTGGTAGGGCATGGAGACGAGGGTCTGCTCTCGGCGGTCGGCGATGTACAGCCACCACCACTCGTGCTTCTCCTCGGGGAAGTAGAGGCTGTAGACGGGGTGCGTCACCTTTGACTTTGTCTCCAGCAGGGCCCGCTCTCTCCGCTGGATGCTTTGCTGCAACGCCTCCCACTCCTGACGGGGCAGGTGTGAAAGAGTGGAGGATCAGGTTGGGGTACAGGGGCAATCCTTTACATTCATTAGCTTAAATAAGGATATCGTCTTATGGTCGGGACAATACCGTACACTGACCGAGCACGGCATTTTTGTGCTTCAAGGTGCGGAAATTTATTGAGACTGAAACACAGGAAATAATGCTAAATGAAAATTTCATCATCATTTAAAGTTCTCTGACCTCTTCGTCGTCGCCAGCCATCTCGTCCACCTCTGTGTCGCTTTGTTTGTCGCTGTCTTCGTCCCTCTCGCTGGGAGAGTCCTTGTTGGCTTCGCCTTCATCCGACTCGCTGCCCTTATCCGAGACCTCATCGTCTTCCTCCTTTACTACTACTGCTGCTGCTGCAGCTGTTGCTGTTGCTGCTGCTGCTGCTACGACGACTTCCTGCGATATCAACACCGAAAACAAGAATGTATCATGTAATTAGCGGTTAATTGTGTGTAAAGCAAAGCAGCTTTGATTGGACACGTACATTTCCTGCCACGTTGCCATTGGCCTGCTTGGTTTTAGCAGGGGCAGGAGTGGCCTTCTTCTTCGTTAATTTTTTCTTCTTGGACTTGGCTGTCTTCTTAGCCCCTTTACTCTTGTTCTGCCACACTTTTGTTTTGGTTTTACTCGAGTCTCCCTGTTTTACACACAGGCAAAATATGGTTAGGCAAACAGTACATGATTTCTTCAACTATTGAGCTTTTAAATCATGGTTAAATCTGACCCTCAGAGTGAATGTGTTGTCTAAATGGGTGTGTGTGTTATCCTTACAGCTTCCTCTGTAGTAGCAGCCTCCTCTGTTAGACACGGTGATGAGTCCTGCTCCTTTTCAAACACCTCCTACACACACACACACACACAGTACACAGGATTCAGTTAAATCACACTTTTCAACAACACGTACAGACAACAGTACCCTCTAGTGGTCATCCATGGAGGTGCGTCACCAAGGCGACATAAGGAATCCATTTGATTCACAAAAGTTGCTTTCTAGTAACTAATTAATTTGTGAAATTGCGTCTCTTTTATTTTTAGCAAAACCATTCCTTACCGCCATCCGTTTTCTGGTTAAGGTGACAGTGACTGTGACAATGGAGCCTGCTGTGATGTTATTGCTGTCTTCATCATCAAGGACTGCAAAGTGACACGGAGACAAAGAAATATATCATTCAATATCCATAAGTCCATATCCATATATTCATAAAGTTTGAGTGCAGAATTTGAACAGTTCCACATCGCATTTGTTGTAATTATTTATTACGTCGCATTTTTTTTTAAAACTGCATTCAAGAGATTGACTGACTCATTTCCAAATGAACTGTACTCATGCATCAAGCCTATAAAAATGTCCCTACTGTTTTAATTAGTTAAAGCTAAAGTATTGCTCAAAAGACGCTACATGTTATGCACCTTACCCTACGGATGAATGCCATGTTCACTGTACTCCATAGTGGAGTAGCACCACCCTATCTATAATGAAAACAATCATACTTAAGTGAGGTATCTTCAGTGTTAAGTGACAAAGACTAAGATGGAACTGCTGCATGTTGAGGTGCAGACGTGTCACAGGGTCAGCTGGTGGCCAAACAAGGGGTTTTTATGCGTGTATTTTAAGACTAACCCTGCAGTTTGGTGTCCATGCTGATGTGAGGGAAGCTGCCCAGCACAGCCAATACCTCGTCGTACTTCTCCTCCCCCAAGAAACGCAGCATGCTGCGTCTGTCGGAGTCCTTGAGGCTCACCAGGTCCTGGAGGCTCCTAACTTTATACTAAGGAGCACAGTGAAAATTATTCATTGAGCCATTGCGCCACTAAACCTCTCTTTCTCATGCATGTGTGCATGTACAGATGCCTGGCAGTTACCTTCTTAGAGATGCAGTAGCGGAGGTGCTCCTCCTCAAAGTGGGGCAGCTGCAACAGTGGAGACTTTGACTCCTGCAGACCCTGCACTATCATTTGGGTCAGCTTCATACAATTCTCTATGGTTACCAGTCGAGGAGCATGGAAACCTGGAGGCAATGGGCAAAAGTATCAAAGAAGTCGTTATGTGGGTTGAGACTTGGGAGAGTTTGATTTAAAGTGATAACTCCTGCTCCCATTAAAATGGACTGTGTGTGTATGTGTGTGTGTGTGTGTGTGTGTGTGTGTACCTCCTCTGCTGTTGGCCATCATTGTAAGCTGACAGCCCACGTTGATCATCTCCTGGAGAAGAGCTGGACTCTTCCTCACCACAAACCTCTGATCTGGAACCAAAACACAATGTTTTAAATAACATGTTCCTGACCTTCCTCATATCTCATATCATTTCAACAGGAAATCTTAATATAACAATAAAAAAAGATTATTATGCAGATAATGGTTGAATTTTGTCCTCCACTTCAAGATGTCATGTAAACCTACACAGTGTATTAACTCGTCTGTCTCATAAACAACACAGCATGCCAATATTGTTACGTTTCACAAACAGCTGGGAAAAACTACTAGAACTACTGTAAACAGCTTGTCCTAGTTGAGTATGTAACCTTAACTCTGTGTAGGAGTGGAAATATATAAACAGGGTAGGGTTGTGTATTCATAATAACTGATCTTGTGACTTCACAACGTCACTCCGAACAGTTTGTGCAGCTGTTTTTACTTCCCATTTTTGGAGCTCTAAAGAACCAGTTCCTGAACACTTGTGTTGATCTGGAGACGTGAGCTATACAAGCTAACCCATTGTGTTGTTATGTGAACATAGGAATACAGTGTTTTAACCGACATTGGGGCAAGCAGGTTATGCCAAAAATGTGGATTTTGGGATTAAATATTTTGTCTAAGAAACTTCATTTATCAGACAGCTTAGAGTAGCTTTTAGAACAGTAGCTGTAATACCTCATCGGATATGAAAGCATAATTTTCAGGCTATTTCTACACATCATAACGCCAACTTCAGTGTCCTACCTTCCTCCAACTCCTCCGATACGTCCATGCGTGCCAGGTGAGCAAGCACTAAGACCCTGGCCTTCAAACTGTAAGGATAGCAGAATGGAGGCTCCTTCTTCTTCACGTTGATATTTCCCAACTCACGGATCAACTGCGAGACAGACGGGAGAGGTTGTTTACGACACATATTTGAGGTTAATCTGGCCAAATGTTTCCCACTGAATTTCTCACACACAGACACACAACGTCTGATGAAGTTTTTCTCACACAAGCATACAGAAGCATCGATGTTTGCTATTACCTGTGGCACTTCGATGTTGTCTGTTGGCCGTATGGTGGCTTCTTTATTGCTGCGAGGGTCAAACTCAAATGCTGCTGTCAACACCATGGCTAACCCTGAAGGGGCGAGTTAGTGCAAAACAGAATAAGTCAAGAAAATATACAAGATGACAGGAAAATGAGATTCATAAACCCGTTTTGGTCAGTGACAGTCAAGCTGGTTTGGCTGATGTATTATTTATTGTGGTTGTATCTAGTCATAGTCGAAGTTAAGTGACACTGCAGTATAGTAAAGGGGAACTCACGCTTCATGTTCATGTTGGGCGTCTTGTACATGAAATGCATGAAGAGCTGGGTGGTGTTGATGAGGATCTGGTCTCCGCTGTATCGGATGGAGCGGTACCACCATGTGCCCTGCAACGTGGAAGGAAACCCAAAAAGAAAAAAGAGAAAGTTGAGCAATCCAGGGTACAGTAAGAAAAGAGGACAACCGTTTTACACAATCTCATGCGCAGAACAAGGTGAGGACTTACCACAACAACAGGAAGGATGACCATGAAAGCTAGTCCATACACCAGCAGCACCTAGAGAAGAAACCAAAATACAAACACAGTCTTTTGGTTATAGATGACATCGGCTCGCTGCTAGTATTACACATAACATTTCAAACAAATCAAGGGTAGGTTTATCAATTGTAACTACATTGACATAATCAATAAATATGTACCAGCATTGAGTTCTTCTGGTCAACAATCCAGGCAGGCAAGGCAATACCAAAGCTGGTTGCTAGAAATGGAGACATAAGAGGAAATGGAGCAAAATGGCAAACTCTCATATTGCAGTAAAGCCCCCTTCAACAGCACTGGGCTGCGTGGCAACTTTGGCATCATTGACAAAGTTGGAATTGCACATCATGATTTTTCCTCCATTTATATTATGAAAAAGTAGCAACTTAATAGCTATGATTTCTTTAAAATGTTCAAGACTTGCTCTTTTAATTACCAATATTATGTCCAGGGCCCAGGGGACATGCATTACGAACACCAACAATAGAAGTGTTTGAAAAATATCTTAAAACCGTAGGCTCAGCTCTCACTAGAATGAATGGGAACATAAAAATGCAAAATGTATGGGATTAAAAAGGTAGCTTCACTCACCTCCCGGACCATCTGGGTTACCGTATATTTCCCAGTTCTGTCGTGACTGTTCGTTGGTCAGACTGTGGAAAAAGACGGGTAAAAGAATCAATCACCTCAAATTTCTGGGTTTCATTATTGATTCAGCAGTTTATTGATTATGCAAATGAAGATGCTCTCTGGGTTACACAGTCCAGACCTGAATGTAACTTACGCAGCATAGGCTTTGGCAATTCTCATGAACGTTGACTCATCACCGCCTTTGTCAGGATGGTACTTGAGTGACAGCACACGGTATTGCTTCTTGATTTCTGACAGCGATGCACCCTGGAAACAGAAAGATACTTACAGCAACTCCTTACCTCATCACATATAGTGTAAGAGATACAAATCAAAAGTAGAGAATACTGTGGAGTCTCAAAAAGCGCTGAAAGATGATATTTTTATCTCATCTTTCATCTTAGAAATGTTATCTTTGTCACACAAGATCAAAAGGGTTTTTAGTGACTTCAGAGGATCTACAGAATACAGCGGGCTTTATGCTTTGTGTTTGTGTTGTGTGTGTGTGTGTTTACCGGGTCCAAATTGAGGACTTCGTATGGATTATACTCCTGGTACTCTCTGTCCAGTTTGGACACCTTGTAAGCTAGCAGCAGGAACACAGCCCAGCCAAATAACAAGGCTGCTTTCCTGAAAAAATGCAACACACAAGCAGCGAAAAGATGTCACACACAAACCTCAGCGCTCCCTGGAGACAACATCAGGCCCATCTCTTTTATATGAGCCACTTTCATACTGCAGCTTGCAAATTTTATAACTGTTTGGAAGTGAAGATATCGTGCGAGAAGCAATCTGCAATGCAAACTAGCTTTCAGCATTTAAAGCTACGCTATTTGAACAACGGCAGAAAGCTTCATGTAGCGCATACAAGCAGAAGAGCAGAGCAGGTTCTGACATTGTTTTTGTTTGGTATTTATGCATGGAAGTTGAACTTGTTTCCATGACAATGGCAAAACCCTATAGCCTTCTCTGCAACATCTGTTGCCATGACAACTGCTCGTCGGCCCAAGTTGTCTGGGAGGCTCGGCCAGGGAAAAAAATATATGATGGATTCCTAAATTAAACACGGTCGTTATGTTGTTACGTTAGTTGTGAAGAGGAAACGGACACTGAGGTTTTGAGAGAAAGGCTGATTCATTCCACTTAATAAACACAGTGGAAGCTTCCACCAGCTTCAGTCACAAATGCAACCATGCAAATAAAGAACTCGTGAATTTTGAGAGTAAAAACAGGATGTAGGAGGTGTAGTGACAAAACACGAGTGGAAAGTGGATGTATGAAGACAAACGGCTGAGGAGGCAGACGGAACAAAGAGGATTTGCTCAGACAGAAACAGAGGAGGCAAGTGAGTGAGAGAAGATCGGCAGAGTGAGACGCTGAACCACACTTGAACACCTATCCATTAACCCACACACACGAATCAACAAATCTGAGGAAAAACAGGGTCATGTTAAGACAAATGTTAAACAGCGCAACGCGTTGTTTACACCGACAGCATGCGCCACCGAGAGGTTTACACATTAAAACACGCATATAAGCTCGAGTCTGCCTACGCTATGGACAGCGTGGCCCTTGCCTCTTCGTCACACAACGGTGACAACATCTCATCCAGCTGGAAGCGCAGACTTTCACTGAGTGAAACAGTAAGCTATAGGGAACCGCTTAGGAGAAGAAAGGATGTTTGACCTTTCGCAATGCAAACAGCTCAGGGAAGTCACACCCAAACAGGAGTGATGTGACGTTTGACAACAAAGGGAGAAGGGAGCGAACAACCAAGGAAACAAATCTCTTATTTTACTGCCCAGCAAGGTACGGACAATTATATGTCAAGAGTATGAGATTTGTATGACGCTGCACTTGGATTAACACGTAACATCGTTTTATAAATAACCACCAAGAGTCAACCATTCAAAAGTATAATCAAATCTTGGGCCAACTTTAAGTAAGAAGAGCGCATGTATTCACCCTCCCTGAATTTGAGTAGCCAACGTGATACTTATTCACACACTGAAAACTAAAAAAAACAAGATCATTGGACTCACTTTAGTGTCGGGACAATGCTCTGCTGTGACTTCATCAGCCTGAGCCGGTACCACAGACACCTGCCATGTACCCTCCTCAGGCTCTTCAGACGCAGTTGTTCTGGAAAGATGATGGACAGAGAGAGATTACAGACACATTAGCAGCATCGAAACATTCACAATCAATAACGCATAATGCAGCGGTTATTTGAGCAGGATTATTGATGCTTGGAGTTAATCATCTAAATCCGGGATGCAGGATATTTTTGCTGAGAATATATTATTGTGGATATGTTAGCCAAGCAGGGATAGGCATATGTTTACTTCAACCATCTTGAAATTAATTCAGAAATATGGGTTTATTTCCTAATTGTTAATGGCATGAAGTTGACTAGGATAACCCAACTTACACTATAATACTTAGTCTTAAATCAGCACATCTAGAGTACAACTGTTAGCAACATTTTAAGATCCAATCGACGGTGACCTACCGTTCTTCTATCACCATTAGACCAGCTGAGTAAAGTTTGCTAGCATAGGTTACACTACCCATGTTAGATAAGGTATGTTGTTGACAAACAGATAAAAGCTGTACTAAGATAAGCATATATCAGGATAAGGTCAATAAAGCCACAACGGCAAGCTTGAGTGACGCTGGGTTTTGGTGTAGAAGCTTTAGCTTAACTAGCCAGCACTTAGCATAATTGTTACCCACTAAATAAGGTAATACCGACCAGATATGGGACGTTCAGACAAACGGATAACCAAGGGGGTGGTAAAGCTGCTGGGGTAACTGTGTTAACTGACTTGTACTAAACTCTGAACAGTGGACGTGGACATCATCTTTGAAACGTTTGCTAGCTTAAATGTACAAGTTCATGTAACGTCGGGTTAGCTCGTGCAGCTTCTGCACCTAGTAGCAAGGTAGCCAGATTAAGAGACTGCCAACTGGTGAGTACTAGCCGATACGGGACAAGCTACTTTGGGCTGAACACTTCACGTTACACTAGCTGTGGTTAGTGAGTTAGCTAAGTTAGCACTGAGCCAGACGTCGGGCCTTACCAGCATTCTGATCCCGGGGCCAGAGGTAATATGTGGCTGGGATCACAATAAGTCCGACGAAGGACGTTAGGAAATAGAAAAATGTGTTGCCGCTGTCATCGTACTGGAACTGTTGCCCGGCCATTTCGTAGCGGCGCTTGGGTCGCCCTTCTTCTCCACCGCTGCGCTTCTCCCCCTTCTAGCCCAATGTGTGCGACTTGACAGACCGTTAGCTAGCCAGCTAGCATCCAGCCAAGACAGCTCTGATCATCGGTGTACGTGGTGTACGCCTGCGCAATGTGGCCTTTCTTCTTCTTCACTGGGTGATTCAGCGCTTATCCTGAGCGCGACTGACCACCGGCGGTGGCAATGGAGGTAGGACAGAGATATTATTGATATTAAAATAAAAAAATAATATATTATAAGTTTAAAAGTGTTTCTCAAACTGTTTTAAAATGATTAGTATAGAGTGTAGCATAGATGTAGAAAAAACTTAGTTTTCATGAAAAAAGCTTGGATGTGAAAAAATACTAAATGTTTTAATTAAAAAAGCTTGAATGTGAAAAAATACTAAATGTTTTAATTAAAAAAGCTTGAATGTGAAAAAATACTTAATTTTCATGAAAAAAATCTTGAATGTGAAAAAATACAAAAAATGTTAATGAAAAAAAAACTTGAAAGTGAAAAAATACTAAATTTTTTTGAAAAAAGCTTGAATGTGAAAAAATACTAAATATCTTTCATGAAAAAAACTTGAATTAATTAATTCAATTAATAAAACAATTATATTATATATACTAATATATATCTAATAATATATATATATAATATAATAATATAATTATATATATATATATATATATATATACATACATACATACATATATGTATATATATACATACATATATATATATATATATATATATATATATATATACGTATATATATATACATATACATATGTATGTATGATTGTTGAAAAAAACACATAATACAGACAGATAACTGTATTCAAAGTTCCTAAAAATAAGAGGAAAATTGATATCTAATGCAATACTCACAGGAAAAAAATGCCAAATGCCTTCCTTAATTCTCCGTCACCCAGTCGTCTCTTAACCTCACATATTTATACATTTTCATACGCACAGTTGTGCACTCTCTGCTTCCCTCCTTTTCTCCTTTTCTTGCCATGTCTCATACTGCCTCCTATCTTCCTCTGCTCCTCTGTCCCTCTCATGTACTCTCACTGCTCTCTCCTCTCTTGCTTTCTGTTTGCCTTACTGCTGTTGTGGGTTTCTTGTATTGCGCTGTTTTTGTTTTGTTTTTTTCTCAGAATTTTTGTTTAGATTTTTGGGATTCAATATGTTTATATAAGTCATGTAAATAATAAATGAAATCTATATATTCAGTGATTTTTCTTTCTTTCCCCTGAGTGAAAACATTTAGGTCTTCCTTTCATCCTTTACTCCTCCCTCTTCATCCCGATCTCCTCTTTCCTACTTTTGTTTCCTCCTTACTGCCCTCTACCTCACTTCTTCAGTCCTCTCCTCTGACCCACATCCCCCCGCTCCACCCCGACGACGTTTGCGTTTTTCGTTGACTGCTGTGCAGAACGTATCAGAAGAAGTAATTAAAGTGCACAATGATTGCATATGTCTACTGTACATTTGATTTCATCTGTTATTTTTTTGTTTGTTTTTAAAAATATAAAAGTCGAGAAACAATCTATCAAAAAATCTTCTGTGTCATGTGGTTCATTGTTTGACTTTATTGACGCTGCCTCCGAAGTCTGAGCTACACAGAGCGTGTGTGTACTGATGGCAAAAAAACAAAGTGTCCTTGTAAGGGCATCGGTTCTACAAGTCTCTAACTTATTATTTTTTTACTCAGTGAGTAAGGGTCTATTTACATCCATCCATCCATTTTCAACCGCTTATCCGGGGTCGGGTCGCGGGGGCAACAGCTCCAGCAGGGGG
>CALSCE010010644.1:11713738-11728758 GCA_943593645.1 Bovichtus variegatus | reverse complement strand
GTTCCTTCAACTTTGTCCTCCACTGTCTCATCTCGTGAAGTAAGCTCTGCTGTCATGGATGAAGACCTTGTCTCAAACACAGGTTCACCACCGGGACCCTCACGGCAGGATGGACATGTTGACACTCCACACGTCCACTTGGCCGCTGAGCAGAATGTGGATGAAATGAGCCAAACAGCCAGCAGCGACTTGACATCCAGCTGTGTGTCTCCTGAAGTGACACTTCCTGGAGAGGTGTCCTTCGTGAAGATGGATGCACCCTCAAAAGTAAATGACAAAGATGCCTGCGAGTCTCTTCTGACTGTCACAGCACAGAAGTCTTGTGATTCTGACAGCAGAGATGAGAAGTCTGCAGGCATACTTGAAAGCAACATTTACAAGAGGATGAAGTCTTCATTGAAGAGCTGCTTCAGGTCAAAATCAAACACCAAGGTCCAGCTGTTTACAGAACAGGATTTGGATGAAGCTGTCCAGTCAGAAAGCAGAGACTCAACATCTGTCTCTGCATGTCCTGAAGTGGACAGACATCCTGACGATCTCCAGGACGACGATGTGGATGCGGCATTAGCCCAGCTCACTGGCCTGAAAAAAGTCATCTCCACCATAATCAAGGGATTCTTTGACAGCCTCACTGAAGAGTAAGTTACTTCATTTTCGCACTGAAACTCATGTGAACACTTGAATGCAATTGACATTTGTTGTTTTTGTGTTTTAGCTTTGTCTCACTTTTTGTTTGTTTTTTTTTCTTTTTTAGGCAGCAGATGGAAATACGGAAAGGTGTCTATAACATTGATGTGAAGGACAAGCTGGCTAAAGTCTGTGCGGTGTTGCTGAGGCTCGTCATCGAGACGATTACTGATGTCTTTTCACAAGCCCTGGATCAATTTGTCACGGCGAGTCCGACCTCTTTCCAGACACGTGGGAATTTGTTGTCAGAGACCATCAGAAAGAAATGTGCCATCATCGAGGACAACCTCCAGCAGATTCTAAAAAGCTTCTTTGCCGAGGCTTTCTGTGAAGTTGTTGGTGCTGACGTGTCTGTAAGCATGACTCCTAAATTTACAGAAGCCGTCATCAGCGCCATCACTGATGAGGTGAACTCAGTTCAGTCAAAGACCATGAAAGCCTCAATGAGTGGAGAATCCTGTAATGTCCATTCTGACACTTGCTGCAAGTTCTCAAGTTGCAGATTATGCAAGAAGATGTTGGCCATCCGGACAGTGAGATGCCTCCTCACACAATTTAAGACACCGAAAGATTCAGAGAAAAGATCAGAGAAGAAGTCCCCGTGGTGGAACTGCTTTTGTAGAAACAAGGTCAATAAGATCCACCCGGTTTCTGAGCTCTCCTCATCTCCTCGTGCTACAGCCGAGATCTGCTCCACCCCTCTGGAGTTAGTTGATTTTGAAGCAGAGGATGAGGATGACACACCAGAGGACACTGGAAACAGACCATCTTCAAACTCCATCGGCCAGTTTCCAACAGCTTGCCTGGAGGATGAGGTCGTTGTCCCAGATAACCGAGAGAGCCCACCCCTGTCTGAACCTCAGACCATGAGACCGTCTCTGCTGAAAAGGATCCGTCTGTTCTGCTGCTGCTCCTACGGCCAGACTTAAAACAACAACAAAGAGACGCAAAGCAACTATAAAAAAAGACCAAAAATAAAGTGCAAAAAGAAAGAAAATGACTACTCTGTTCTCTCTCTCTACTGCCTTATTTTCTCTCTACTCTGTCTTTAAAAAAAAATAAACAAACTGCAAGTTAGTATAGTGTTGTTGTATGGTTTATCATAAGTTATATGTGTGTGTACGATACAGACGTTGAGAATCCATGATCTGGTGCTTTCGATCATATCACTTGATTTCACCTACGTGAAGCTGATGTACTTGCAAGATTCTCGCTGTTTAGAGTCGTATCCTCATGATTGTTTGCACTTATTGTAAGTCGCTTTGGACAAAAGCGTCTGCTAAATGAACTGTAATGTAATGTTTACAGTTATGGATACTTCACAGAGTTCAAAGAGTTTAAGTTGTTGTCAAGTTTATTTATAAAGCACATTTAAAACAACCAGAGTAGACCAAAGTGCTGTACAATAAAATAGCAATAAAATTAAATAGCAATAATATAACGTATCATAACAAGGTAACTGAGATAACATACCAATACTATATATATATAAATACTATAATATACTGTATATATCAATGAATGTGGTTTTGTTTTTGGTCAAAATGTTTTGAGCTGTGTGATTTGACAGTAATTAGTAAAAGCTATTTTCAGACAGAAAATATGGGGACAGAGCAGTTGACATGCAAAAAATATTGTATTTAACACTCTGCTGAAAGCATACAAATATATTTTTTAACGGGTATGATTTAAGAGGGAACTTCTTAAAATTGTTTCTCTGAAAAGAGAAAACCCTTCTTCACATTTTGTGCTGTAAAAGCATGAAAAGAGCTTCAAGAGGATGTAGTCCAGGCTGTAGATGTAGATGTAGATGTAATGCAGGCTCCTTCACTGAACTCTTCTTAAAATAGATAAGATTATTTTGTAAGATTTAAAGCTGACCTGTGATTATTTTTTGTAGTATAAATGTTCAATTAATTTGAATAAGATAAATACATTTCAATCAAACACTGTGTGTGAGACGTTCCACATGAAAATTAACATTCTGTGATTTTAGACTAAACACGTCGTTCATGTTGTTTGGTTGAACATCATTCGACTTGTGACGAGTGACATTTCACTGCCAAGACAACTGACGAAGTCCACAAATTGTTTGTGAGCTTGATAATATTTAACATGATGCGTTACTATGCTGAGTGAGGAACCAGAAGCGGAGCAGAGCTTCTCAGCTTTAAAAGTGCTCAGCTGTCCCAAACAGTCACATGGAAACACACACACACACACACACACACACACACACACACACACACACTCAGGGCTGGGCTGGGTTGGCCTGCTGGTATTACTCATCTCAATCTCCCACCTGTTGGAGCCTCATTTGGAAAGAAAACACTGAATTTGTCAAAAAAGAAGCTTATTAACAGGGGTGCACATAACTTTTTTAGTGAGTTACCCAGATGAGTACCAGGAGACAGTGTGTGGTACTTACGCCATGTAGCGTGGTTTCAATAAGTGCAGTCTTCCTCACTGTCCTCCTCAGTGTCTCCTTCACTGTCCTCTATTTCAACTTCTTGCATGGTAGAAGTGTCCCTGTTTAAGCCTCCGATTTGCTGTCTCCATCCACAGGTCAACAGGTGAATGTGCATCAGGGCTGAGAGACGAGCGTGTGACAGACGAGATCTGTACTTGCTTTTTATTATGTTTAGATGCGAGAATCCCCTCTCACAAGCTGCACTGCTCAAAGGCAGAGTAAGAGACAGTTTAACTACCTTGTTGATGCTGGAGTAAGCATCTGGATTACTTGTATTTAATATTTGGAGCAAATCATACACAGAGGAGGCTGCCAAGTGTCTTGCAAGGAGGCCTCATATTTCTGAAGAATGGTGCAAACTGTTGTGTTGCCAAAACTGTGAAGTCCTTGCATTTCCTGAGGCCAAGATGAGGGGTCAAATACACATGACTTGAGGGAGTCATATCTGATTTCAAACTCTTCAATTAACCCTGAGTAAGTTTGTCTTGTCCCTGTCAGCGTCAGCATTAGAAACAGTGTGTATCCTGTAGTGGCCTTCACCATCCAGCAGAAGTGTGAACTGTCCAATGGCCACCATGAGTTCATCCTTACATTCCCCAATGGTCAGCTTCTCCTTCTGAAACCTAATGGATGTGATCTTCAAAATGTTGCCAATGTCAAGCATGTTGGCCAGAAAACCCTGAAAACGCTCAGTGCATATATGCTTTAAGTCGCTGTTATCACTCGTAGCCAGTTGCATTTTAATGGCTGGCAATAGTCTTGATATTTTTAACAGGGTTTCATGCCTCCACACAGACCATCTGATATTGTGAAACTAAAAGACAAACATTTAACTCTTCATTTAAAGGGCATTACATTTGTTAACAATCTAGTCACCTCACTTATAGTTACAAAAAAACTACTTACACAAGCAATCCCAGAGCAAACAACTTAAAACAGATTGTATTTTATTTTTGACAGCAATGCTGGAAACCAGCAGGATATCATTTTGTTTGGTAAGACCTTGACCTTGTGCTTGGTTGACTAATTTAACATTTGTACCAGTGCCCATTATAACACAGTGAAATCTCATCCCAAATAATGATGTACAAGGTTTATACACCTGTTTATGTAAGCCATAATGGTGTGTGAAAGTGATTAAAAATGGACTCTAAATTTGTTTTTTATTTGTTTAAAAAAAGAAAGAATTACCTTTGTTAAATGTTTATTGTTTGCACCGAATAGGTAGTTATACATGGAGGAACTCAAAGGGATTGGCTGTTTAATTCCCCATTCCTTAACTGTCCAATGGACATAGCAGCATCAAACAGTAGTGCTATTTAGCCTTCAAAATAAAACTATGGCTTAATAAACTATGCTTGTCAATCAGGGGTTTATTTTGAAGTCTGAGGAGATTCAAGTCCATTTTTGGTTGTGTATCTGACGAGTTACACACATGAACATGGTTGCAATGGCTATTTGCTCTCTGTTTCTTCTATACAGAGGTTTAATGTTAAACAATAGCTTTAGCTTTAGACTCCAAGAACATTTAAAACATTTCTAATTATATAAGAGATATGATAGACTTTTCAGCTGCGGGCAAAGAAGATAATGAAGAAAAATAAAATTTCTCTGCAGAATGATTCTGTTATATGTGCACCATAATATCATCCAGAGGCTTGCGTTTCAAGTCAGGCACTGTGGCGTCAGACGCAGGATAGCCTACAGGGAGTAACATCAACAGTTTCTCATTGGCTGGCCGTTTGAGGAGAAGCCTGAGCTGGGGGCCGCAGTTCAGAGGCGTCGATGTGACGGTGACGAGGCCCACGTTCTGATTATGAAATGGACAGAAAGAGCAGACATCCAGCCGCTTTAACAGACATGTACATTCGTAATTTATCCTGAATTCCATGCAATTTTAAGAAGATCCATATACAGTAGTTCTATATGCTCTTAACTCTGTCTTACATACCCTTGTTTAAATGCCATATTTTGGCCAGGAAAACAGGGATTGACTGATCTATATTTCAAAGGGTGGTGTTATTCTTTACCTGTAACGCAGCCAACAGGATTCCAGAGGATATGGAGACACTGATTTCATTGTAGTAGTGTGTCCTTTTTTTGCCATTTGGTAGAATACCATAGGTCTGTTTGAAGACGAGGACTAGATATGGAGCAACATCCAAGTACTCCTTAATCCAATTTGTCCTTCATGAGGAAGGGAGTTGTGAGAAAACAGGAACATGATGACTGACAATCATTGTGTCTGTCAGGCTAACATTTAAGAGAAGGGGTTGATTGAATGGCGTCAGTGCAGTTACTTGCTCAAGTACAAATGTATTAACATAAACGTGTGAGGGTGGAGTAAGTGTGAGTGCTCACCTTAATTTGGCCAAATCATTGACCCATTTGTCCCCCATCCTCTGACGATAGTTGACTTCCTCCTCTTCTTCCACTATATGTCTGATCTGGTGCTTCGTCTCCGGGTCTGAAACCACGACAAAGGTCCAGGGCTCTGTGTGAGCTCCACTAGGGGCCGTACCTGTCCAGAGGAAGGGCAGGCGGAGGTGCGAGTAGACAGAAAATAATTACAATTCCAAAACATTACATATGTGCATCTAACTCTAGAGCATTTATTTTACTATTTTGGTTTATAGCAGATCAAAAGTGGTGCATTTGTCCTCTTTAAATTGGCACTTGCCGGCAGTGCGGATGACATTATCGATGACTTCTCGTGGGACCGGATCTGGGCTGATGAATCGGACTGACCTCCGCTGGTTCATCAGAGTGTACAAATCCTTGGATCTCTGCAGCATCGTCTCCTCGGGGTAACGTGGTGGTGAGTAGGGCACCTGTAGAAGGGCTTCCTCCTCGTTGCTTTCCGCCCAATCCCCATCCTCTAAAAGGATGACGGACAAAAAGCAGGACCAGTGAGCAGCCTCGGATATGAACATTCTCAATTGTTAGGTGTTTAAAAGGGCATTTGCAAAATCAGAAGTCTTGGATTGTTCGTTAAAGTCTAATAACAAAACAAAGTCATCTTAGTTTTAAACTGAATTATTATGTTCACACACACATAATGTAGTGATGATTTGTAAAAGACTGGAACCTTGCACATACAACAGTCAATTCTCCCCATAAATCAACTTATTTGAAAAATTCCTTGGTTTCCCAAGCACATTTCTGTCTGTTGTAGCCAGAGTTGAGTTAATCTCCTCGGACGCATGTACATTGTGTACATTGTTTAAGTGTACTGTTACCTCAAAGTAAACATCAAGTACATGGCAGACTACAAGGGTCAGCTTCATTATATTTCGCCTACTCCACCAGATATGATAAATTGGTTAATCACAAAGATATTTAGAAATATACATCATGTAATAATAATGTTCACTAACATAATAGATTTTGCTGCAAATGAATACTCTAAAATAATTGGCCCCTGCAGGTTTTGGGCCCAGGGACAGTTCCCAACTTTACCCAGTGGGTAATCCTGGTTGTGGTTTCATCTTTATTTGGTATAGTCTTATCAAAAGGCAGAATTATGATTATATCAAGTGGTGGAAGTAGTACTCAGATCTCTTACCTCAGTAAAAGTAGCAATACCCCACTGTAGTGTTACAAGTACAAATTCAGCATTCAAAATTGTACTTCAGTAAAAGTATCGGCATCAAATTATTGTGGAAACATCACTTTAATGTTGCAACCATTTACTATATTTGATTGCAACCCCCCTGCTGCAACCCCCACTGTCTGTATCACCAGGATACGAGTTCTTTGATTTCTCCAGTGCCTTCAACACCATCCAGCCCCTGCTTCTGGGAGACAAGCTGCAGCACTCAGGGGTGGATCACCACCTTACCACCTTACCACCTGGATCCTGGACTACCTCACCAATCGTCCACAGTACGTGAGGACCCAGGAGTGTCAGTCAGACACAATTGTCAGCAGCACGGGGGCCCCCCAGGGAACGGTTCTGACGCTGTTTCTCTTTACCCTCTACACTGCAGACTTCACCCACATTACGGCAAAATGTCACCTGCAGAAGTTCTTCGACGACTCTGCTATTGTTGGCCTCATCTCTGATGGGGACGACAAGCAGTACAGGGAACTTACTCAGGATTTTGCTCTCTGTTGCCAGAAGAACCACCTCCAGCTCAACTCAGGGAAGACCAAGGAGCTGGTGGTGGACTTCAGAAGTCCAGTGACAAGTCACTCACCAGTGAACATCCAGGGAACGGACATTGAGATTGTAAAATCTTACAAGTATCTGGGTGTTCACCTGAACAATAAACTGGACTGGTCAGACAACTCAACGGCTCTGTACAAGAAAGGACAGAGCCGACTCTATCTGCTGAGGAGACTGAGGTTGTTTGGAGTGCAGGAGGCACTCCTGAGGACCTTTTTTGACTCTGTGGTGGCTTCAGCCATCTTTTATGGAGTGGTCTGCTGGGGCAGCGGCATCTCTGCTGCTGACAGGAAGAGACTTAACAGACTGGTAAAGAAGGCCAGCTCTGTCCTGGGGAGCCCTCTGGACACTGTGGAGGTGGTGGGAGACAGGAGAATGACGGCCAAGCTGTCATCCCTGTTGGACAACATGTCCCACCCCCTCCAGGACACTTTATCCGCACTGAACAGCTCCATCAGTGACAGGCTGCTTCACCCGCGGTGTCACACGGAGAGATACCGCAGGTCCTTCCTTCCTGCAGCAGTCAGACTGTACAATCTCCACGGCCCCTGGTAGACCACCACACACTCAATGTGGCTGTAACACCACTGTTCCTCCGCTCATGTGCAATACACCCCGTTACTATTTGTTACTATTTATTACTGTGCAATACAATCACGTGCAATACGTATGTGCAATATATCTCTTTCATTATTGTTACTACTGGCTGCTAGAGTATTACTCTCACATGTTCACTTACTGTATTATGTTAACCTGCCACCTACTTACCACGGATGTTGTTTTTTTTGTACTTATATTTTTACTTAACCATTTGTACTTAATTTTAATTTGTACTTATTTTATATTGCCCTTTTATCTGCCCTGTCCCTTTGCTGTTGTAGCGCTGTAAATTTCCCCGCTGTGGGACGAATAAAGGTTTACTGATTCTGATTCTGATAAACCCAACTGTGAATGAATGTCCAAAACAACACACATTTACTTGTTGGTAAAGTTTTTTTTTTTAAATGTTTTTATATTGTTCCAAATCTGTTTGTCTTGTGTTGATATGTCTAGCTCTAGGCTACATATAATTTGTTTCGATCTGCCTGTGAAACAAGAGTAAGTAGGGGGAAAACAAGTTTGTGTTCAGCTCTTACCGTCCTCCTTTGCTGGGATTTCTGTGTCGTCCTGTAGGTCCTGGTCCACCCAGGGTCTAAAATCCGCTTTTGGTGTCCCTTCAGTTTTTCCCTGGGTGGCCGAGGTGGTCGTCGTCTCCCGTGACCTCACCAGCATGAAGCCTATCACCAGGCACAGGACCACCGCCAGGACAGGCGTGAGCACGGACAGCAGAGCCATGACTCCTGGAGGGGAGAGAAGAGGATACGAGTACTCAGCCGAGTGCAGGCCTCAAGTTATGAAACACTGCTACTCTTATCTGGGGTAGGTCTAAATGCTGAGTCAGAGCTATCTTTGTGAGAAATGGCTCTCTCAGCTTGCAGCTCTGTCCCACTGTGACTGGCTCCTGCTCCTTTAAATCAAGAAATCAGACCATTATCAACATATAAGAGTTCTAAGTCCGTTTAAAAAAAAAAAAAAAGACTTACATGTGCTATAAAGTTAACATTCTACCAAATGAGTTGTTACATTAAGTCTAAAGTTCACATTCAGTTCATTCATTAACACAATGTACAGTTTACTGTACTTCCTTTGATTTTTCCAACAATTGGACTATTTCATTTGTAGCTTTCTCCATAGGCGATGTTATGAAAATGGAACTCCAATTGGCAGAGCATAAATATGCATTGATTTTTTTATATTTTATTATTTATTTATTGTTATTTATTTTAGTTGAACAAACATCACTTGATCCTAAAGTCTGCTTCTGACTGGAGTGAGATATACATTAGGACCAAGTGTCCATAACTGGAATTCAAACTTGAATTATTTTACATCACATACGGAAAAATGTGATCTGATCAAATACCAGATTTATTGCACAGCATATTTTGCATTATGTGCAGTGAAATAACCAGCATTTGTTCGATATGTAAATACTGTATCCATATGATCAAGCTTATGCTGTTGATCTTTACACATTATTTATGTGATAAAAAAACAAAAACAAAATCCTCCCAGTGACCAACAGGTGGCGCATAAATCTCTCCACATGCCAGGCTGAACTCTCTGGGTTCAGAATGATCTCATTTGAACACATGCAGGTGATCCAGCATCAGGTATAGCCTACATCTCAGCCTTTCTACACACATGAGAATCACATACACACATACATACTCAATGCATGTAGTTCAACAAGTGAATGATAAAACAAGGTGGCAGAAGAACTTGGCTAGAATTGGGAAAGACCCTCTGCTGATGCTTTCCAGCATGTGCTCCCTCTTCAGTGCGCGCTGGTGCACAGACGAGCACCATGGAGGAGAATTTGGCTCGCTCGCTGCAAAAAATACCCCAAAAAAATCTTTATCACATATCACTCTTTAAATATCTTTTTATTTTCTAAAACACGCGTTAGAACCTGCTATTGACATCTCATAGCGTCATTTCAAGTGTCAAATCATTGCTACTTCCCTCAAATCCCGCAAACACTATTTTAGCAATAGTGGTCATGTCCTGCCATGTTTTTACAATTATTACCTGAAAGTCCACATATGAAACATGTTGTTGAGTTGGAAACCCGTAATTTGCACGCCACTCCATATAAGAAGGTTTTTTTTAAAAACATTTTGATGGAAACATAGATCTCGGATCCTCGGATGCTCATTTCTTGCAGTGTTCGCTCCGCCTCCTCGGCTGTCTCCGGCGCTGCGCTTTAAATAGCAGCTGTTTAAAAGCTCCTCTCCATTCTCCTGTCTGCTGTGCAGCTCGCAGTCTCCCTCGGCACGGCAGTCCCCTACTTATTCGCAACATTTCCTTAAATACTAAGCACTAACATCCCGCAATGTCGGCCGCCAGCACCGAGACCAGCGCCCCGCTGCCCACCGCCGGCAGCCGCGTCTTCTTCCAAGGTGCGCCCGGAGTTGGCTGCGTGGGCTCCGGCCCCATCACCGGGGACGACCCGGTCCAGAAGAAACAGGGCAAAGTGACGGTCAAGTACGACAGGAAAGAGCTGCGGAAAAGACTCGTCCTGGAGGAGTGGATCATCGAGCAGCTCAGCGAGTTGTATGACTGTGAGGTGAGTGGACAATACATCCCCAAATCACACACGGTTTAGCGCGCGCGTGCACTTGTCACCGACACCTTTAAAACCATATTGACATTTTTTAGGGAGACAAGTGGACAGAATGACAGACAGGGAGGTAAAAAAAATGGCCCTGGATACAGACTTTAACGATGTGGCAGTGTTATGGCTTGAACCCACCCTTATATCAAATTAAGACTTAATATAAATCATTTGTGTTTGACCCAGTTTACACTTACTGTATGCCTTTAGCTACATTATCTGCATCCGCTAGAACTGCAGCTCATCGCATGTGTGATCTCCGATGCTCCGATTGTCTGTCGGCGTCAAAAAAAATTGCACCCATATTTAAAGCGAACCCTATCATCCCCCCCCCCCCCCCCCCCATTTAACAGTTTGGGTCTTTGGGTTTATTGGCGTCTCTTTGTCCTCCACACTGATACCTGCTGCCTTATTATGGCTGAGGAGAGAATAGCAAGTGGCGTCTGAGCGACACAAAAGCTGTCTGGTGTGATAATGTCGCTCCTTACACTCCGACTTTGACACAATGCATTGTCTCGTCTCTTATCCTCTCTGTCGTTGAGGGAGAGAGAGAGAGAGAGGGATGCTGGTTTAACTAAATCGAGAATGAGGAGGGGAGTGAGAGAGAAACCGCACGGTTGCGCCTTTTACGCAGCATGCACCTCGGTCTTTTGGGATTGTGTATATTGTAGTTGTATGTTGAGTAACCGCATTCTGCAATCGTTTTATTCCCCGTCGCTTGCATTCATTTGTAAATCTGGTCGTCCTCGAGAGCATGCTAAGAGGCCATGAGAGTGTTTCAGTTCCCCCTGAAGCGATGCTCTATGTGTTGGAATGAATTCCTCAGTCGTTTCTGAGTCACATTTATGACCTTTTTAAACCCTCTTTGCCTGTCGAGGGATGATGTGTCGCCAGACGATATTGACAGCCCCATTATTCTGCGTTTACAAGTCGCATTCTTTAACATTTAAATGAGATAGATAGATAGAGAGAGAGAGAGAGAGAGAGAGAGAGAGAGAGAGAGAGAGATGGGGGTGCAGAAAGAGAGATATTCTATAGGTGACGTGTAAGTGCATATGTGTGTGCCCTACAGTATGCTGCCAGAGCCAAGTTGATGTGGGGGGAAGGGTACTGACTGGAGGAGAGGGAAAGAAGGGCAGTGGGTTAAGGATGTGCTGATGCTGTGACTCTCCTCACTAGCCAATCACCTCCTCTGGCTCTGACCCCCTTCCTCGCAACAGAGGGTCTGCACACACACACACCGCAGGCATACTGTCTGTCACCTCAGACGCAGCCAATCAGAGATGAAACAGGCAGTGTGAGCGTGCATGCACACGTGCCTGCACATAGGACCTGTCAGACTACACTGTGGGGACGATGTGTTTTATTTAAACAAGGAGCTGTGTGTGCGTGCGTGCGTGCGCGTGTGTGTGTGTGTGTGGTTATTCATTTATGCGACATGCTCTGACTATTACCAAGATTGATTGCATTGTGTGTGCATGTGCAGAAGAGGAACACCTGCACAAATCCCAGCCGGACACTGAATGTCAACATGGAATGGTTATTGCCTGTCTCGGTCGTTGTGTCTACCGACAGAGCATCGCAATGCAAATATTTTTCTCGCCATACTCAAGGCACATACGACTGGCTGCATGTGTGCAACGAACTCACGATGTCCCGCAGCGCCAAACTGCTCCCATCTACATAAACATCACCGAAAGATAATCTTTTTGGAGCCATCTATAACCCTAAGCTGCCGTTTTTACGGCTGTCAACTTGTTTGCAAGCTTCCTCCTTTCTTTACAGTCCTGCTGTTTCACTTAAGTTGAAAAGCGCTGCATAGCCCGTTTGAGTGTGTACTGGTTTACAATTTCAAAGCCGGATGAGCTCTTGGCTGGGTGTCAGTCTGCCGTCAGCAGGTGCGCTTGATCTACAAGTCCTATGATGCTTCTCCCATCGTGGATCGACTGATCTATTTGATGTTTGGATGAGGGGTGATTGAGTGCACCGGCCCAGCGCGCATTTTAGAGTCATACCTCGGCCGTGCAACATTTGCCTCTCTCTTCCAATGGATGCTAGCCTGTGATTTGTTTAATGCAAATAGTCAATATAGTCAAAAACACTACAGCAAATCAGTAGTTTTAGTCCCTGTTGTGACTTCTGTATGGAAATCAATGCTTTATGTCACGATTGTGGCATTACTGTTGAAAACGACTCCATTCTCTTGTCTGCAGACGTCCCTGTTTCCCTGTCTTCAATCTAGATTACAGTAGATATTCCCAGCAGCATGACACCTCCTCATATTATGTCTTTCACACAGTAAATGGGATAATATCGCATGATAATCCCCCGGCTCTCAGTCTGATATGATGCTGGCTGCTGCAATAAGCGCAGTGTTGACTGGTGGTAGAAAGACATGAAGGCTGGCATCATTTCAGAGGAGAGAAGGTAATGAAACCAGTACATCATTACTTTGACATGTCGTCACCGTGGTGCATTGTTGAGGCTTACTTTCATCTGTTCGCCCATGAATAGAAACATGACGGCAGCGTTTGAGCAGGTGGACTGCTTTGCAGATGATGTTTGGTCACGTGACCGTAAACAGGAAGTCCCACTCCCTTCATGCCTGTTCACACCTCCATGTTCAGACCTAAGATGGACAGTGTGTATTTGTTGTGTTGACTGTGTGTGTGCGATTGTGCGATAGAGAGGGATACACTGCTGATTTGGCGACGCTGGTCTAGCTTAAAGGTCAGCCTCTGTATCAGTTTCATAAGAAAACCTGATACTACAGTGCATCACAGAGTGTGTTTGTGTGTATGTGTGTGGGGGCTGATGCTGAAGGTAATAGAGTGCAGAAAGGGTTCACTCGAATGAAATTGGATTTTAGTTTAGATAACTGGTAGGTAAGAATCTACATTACCAATTAAACCTGTACAAAATGCGTCTCAGATCATAGGTTGAAAAACCCAAGACAAGAAAAGTATTATCACACAAAAACATCAAGTAAAAAAAAAAAAAGGCATCACCATAAGCTAACAAGTAACTTAAAATCCTATTCCCTAAACAGAAATCATCTTCAAATAAAAAGAATAGTTTGACATTTTGAGAAATACGCTTATTTCTTGATAAAACTTAGATGAGAAGATTGATACCACTCATATCTGTGCGCTGAATATGGAGCTAAAGCTAGCAGCTGTTAGCTTAGCTTAGCATAAGCCTGGCAACAGCTAGCCTGTCTCTGTACAAAGGTAACACAATCTGCCCACAAGATCTTCTAAGCTTACTAATTAAAACAGTTTATCTTGTTTGTTTAACTCATACAAAGACTAAAGTGCTGAGCCAGGCTAGTTGTTTCCCCCTGTTAACAGTCGTTATGCTAAGCTAAGCTAGCCCTCTCCTAGATGTAGCTTCATATTCAGCCTACAGACATGAGAGTGGTATCAATCTCATCAAAACCTCTGCAAGAAAGCTAATAAGCGCATTTCCCAAAATGTCAAACTATTTCTTTCACCCTTGAAACAAACAAGACATTTACTTAAGACATTTACTAAAGACATTACCCATTTTTTCACAATGGTATTTTTTCCTCTTTCTGTAGCTTATTATCTTTCATTAAAATATTTTTTTCCGCCTTCGGCTTACATTTGCCTTGAGCCTCGGTCTCTCTCCTCCTCTCTGTGCCATGGGATAACAGAAGGTGAGTTCTGTCAGAGATGGATCCCCTCTGCTCTTCTGGGAAACGTTGCTTCTGTTCATTTGGCTGTTCAAAGGACAGAGAGGAGAAAGAGGGGAGAACAGAGAGGAGGGGTGACTTAGAGAGAAGGAGAGAGAGAAAAGCCGAGGACCCTCATGCTCCCAGTACAGCATCTAATACAGTGGAGCCCTGCAGCATCGTTTTTTTTCTCTTTTTCATTTTCTGCTCTGATGTTGTCTGACAAAGCATTTGCTCACAATTACATTATACTACAAAAAAGGTGCTGCAGTGTTTTTTCCCTCCAACTCCTTTACAGTGAGTAACTCTCACTGGTTATGTTTTGGTCCACAAATTATAATTTAGAGTGATAATCAGCAACACTTTTGCACAAATAAATGGCATTGTTGCTACTATTTATCATTGATGTAAAAGAACGGTGAATAAATCTTTATCTTGATTAGGGTTGATTATTTTCAGCATTCACTTATCATTTATTCATTAAGTTTGGTCTAAAAAATGTAAGAAAAAAGTGAAACATAACTATATAAATCTCCTAGACCCCAAGGGAATGTCATTAAATTGCCCATATTGTTCAACCAAAAGTCAAAATTCAAAGATATTTGGTTTATTACCACATAAGAGAAATAAAAGCAGCAAAGCCTCACATTTGAGAAGCTGGAAGAATGTTTGGTGTCATTGTTTAAAATTAATTTTAAAACCAATTGTTCCAGCTCTAATCTTGATTTTACCATCCATCCATCCATCCATCTTCTTCCGCTTATCCGGGGTCGGGTCGCGGGGG